>JAKSZT010001178.1:2892218-2940519 GCA_026826555.1 Tolypeutes matacus | reverse complement strand
TGGAAATTAATCAAGCACGTCCCACTTTCCGGACTCCCCAGGTTAGCTGAAACTCTGATGTTAGTCAGTGAGGAGTGCTAAAAATGGCGAATTCCGCCCCTTCTGAGGCCGAGCTCCAGCGTCACCGGGCTGCTCAGTAAATCAGTTTGAGTGCAGATTCGCGTCTGCTCTTCAGCCTGGTGCTGCTTCAGTTCGGCTTTTCTGCTCCCCAAAGCCATGGGGCGGTGCAGGCAGCCAGATCAATGTCTACAAATATAAAATACCTTTCCTTGTCTTCCAACTGAACCCTCCCTTCTTTGGGAAGTGTCCCTTCCTCCTGGCTCCACAGCGGCCCGTGTCTTATCCCTGGTGGCTAGGGAAATCAGCGTCATTCCCCGACCAAAATCCCCCATCCCTTTCACCGGGTGCTGATTAGCTCGTTTGCTCTGTTCACACAAGGTCCAAGGGGCGCCAGGCAGCCAGCTCCCCAGAAAATAAAACTTTTTCTCCCCGCCCACGGCTCCTAATGGCCGTTTTATTTATTTTTCCCTAACCGCGGGGCCCAGCCGCCTGTGCCAACCTCCACCGCAGCATCAAAACTCATGAATCTCCACCTTTCGGTCCACGCAGCCGATCCGCGCAGATAGATGTCCCAAGCTTCTCACTCCACGCGTGCACAGCACAGACCCCCGGGCAGGACCCCGTCCACAATCCGCCTCGCTCTGGGAGCTTGCAGTGTGCGCCCTCCTACACCAACGCCATCTTGCCGCTCCTCTAATTGACACACATTTGTTATTAAGTCCTTAAAGTTAGAGTCACACTATAGTTATTGAGATATTAAACTCTGCTTTTTTTAATGGAGAACATACTCTGCTTCTTAGAAAGATTACTTTTTCATTTAATCAAAATCTGCATTTAATCACAGATAAATTATCAAAATTTGAATTGTTAATAGCAAAATGACCCAACATTATCATGAGAGTTTCCTATACATGCATTCTCTTTTACTGAACAACATTTTGTTGAACTTCTCATATATTGCATGAATTACAAATGGATGGTTTGTGGCAAACTGTTATGATCAAGTCTATTGGCAACATTTTTCTTACATGTGCTCACTCCATGTTTCTGCATCATATTTTGGCAATTATCCCAATATTTCAAACTTTTTCATTATTACTATATGTGCTATGGTGATGTATGATCAGTGTTCCTTGATGTCACTATTGTAATTGATTTCGAGCACCACGAACCATACGTATTTAAGACTGTAACTTAATAAATAGATAAATATTGAGTGCATTCTGACTGATCTAGCTACTGGCCATTCCCGTCTCTCTCCCTCTCTGTAGGCTTCTCTATTCTCTGAGTCACAAAATATTGAATTCAGACCAATTAATAGCCTTACAGTGGGCTCTAATTATTCAAGTGAAAGAAAGAGCTTTCCATCTGTCATTTTAAAACAAAAGGCCAAAATAGTTAAGGTTAGGGAGGAAGATATGTGGAAAGCCAATTTGGGCTGAGCCCTATAGCTTTTGTGCCAAACAGTGAGCCAAGTTGTAAATGCAAAGGTTAAGTTCCCAAAGGAAATTAAAAGTGCTACTCCAGTGAACACATGAATAATAAGAAAGCAAAACAGACATATTGCTGATACAGAGAAAGTTTTAGTGCTCTAGACTGAAGATCAAACTAGTCACAATATTCACTTAAGCCTAAGTCTAATCCAGAGGATTGCCTTATTAACTCTATTCAATTCTATGAAGCCTGGAATAGGTGAGAAAGCTAAAGAAGAAAAGTTTGAAGCTAGTAGAGTTCAGTTCATGAGGATTATGGAAAGAATTACTCTTTATAACCTAAAAGCACAAGGTGAAGCAGCAAGTGCTTCAAGTTAGCCACATGATCTAGCTAAGATAATTGATGAAGGTGGTTAAACTAAATAATAGGTTTTCAATGCAGACAAAATGACCTTATTTTCAAAGATGTAATCTAGGACCTTCATAGCTAAAAAGGAGAATTCAATGACTGACCTCAAAGTTTCAAAGACAAGCCATCTCTCATTAGTGAAAGCACCTGGTGGCTTTAAGTTGAAGTCAATGTTCAATTACCATTCCAAATTTTATAGGGCCCTAAAAATTATGCTACTTCTACTCAGCCTGTGTTCTGTAAATGCAAAAACAGAGAGTGGATAACAGCACAACTGTTTACAACATGGTTTACTGAATACTTTAAACCCACTGTTGAGATCTGCTCAGGCAAAAAGATACCTTTCAAAATATTACTGCTCATTGACAAAGCATCTCTATAATATGTATACATATACACACAGACAGAGATCCCATCACATGAACTACCTTCAGTCCCTCCCAAAACTGAAGACTGAGTCTCTTTATGGGAGATGTACAACTAAATATATGCTGTTTTTATGCCTGTTAGCACAACATCCTTTCTGTAGTACATGGATCAAAGAGTGGGTTACATCAGAAAGAATTACAAAACTCAAACCCAATTTAAGAAGGTGTCTCTAAGAAAACCCCCCAAGAAACAGAAGGGAAAAACCAAGGGCACAAGAAGAAACTTTATTAAATGAAACTTACAGCTACAGGAAACAGGAAACATAACCAAACTCCTAGCCTGATCCACCTAAGCCTTCAGAGTAGTTTCTATTTACTTCAGTTTCTTCAAACTGATACAATGTGCTTGGCTTTCAACAATAATTCACAAAGCAAACTAAAAGACAAAACAGTCTAAAAATCAGTCAAAACATCATAGCCAGAAGCAGATATGGTAAACATATTGGAATTATTAAAAAAAAAAAATTGAAGTAACTTCCTACCAAGGGTAGGAAGCAGAACATTGCCAACAACCCAGAACACTCCCTTATGTTGTCTTGTGGTCACTATCTTTCCTATAAAGGTTACTCCTCTTCTTCAGCAAAGGATAATTTATGTAGAAGCTACTTGTCAAGTTGGGTAATTTTAATATAAATACACAAAAAATTCACCATTTTCATGTACCAGTTTTAAGGATTTTACAAAAGTCTTCAATTGTGTAAAGAAAAATGTTACAAACAACTTTCAAAATTTGCCTGCTTATTTTTATTTTATTTCACTGTTCTTTGCTCTCCTCCTAATTCCTGTTTTGTTCTTTATCCTCTCCAGTAGATAATTTTTAATGTATTTCACAGAATCTTGTAAAAAGGCAATGGTGAGGTGCTGAAAGAAGTTGAGAGAGAGAATGGGAAAGAAAAGTTGGGGTAGAGAGAAAGAAAATGAGGAATTTTTTGTAAAATAAATATATTTGTGTTATCATCAAAATATATTAGTACATATTTCTATTATTAATTAATACTTCATAATCATTCAAACGAAATTAGAAATTTTTATAAAATTTGTTTTGTGCATCTGTTGTTTTATGAGACCTTGATAAATTATTTTAATTTACCTACCTGATTTTTTGTTATGTTGAATACCTAGTAAATTTTGCATCTATATTTTATTCACTTTGAGAAAGAAACATTAATAGGCATTCCTTCTTTAGCTTTCACTAAGCAATGATATCTCTCTGAAAATATGGGTTTGATATCCTAGTTATGATTTTATAGCATAATCTAAGAAAAATACCAAATTATTAAAATGTATTTATTTTTGTATCATCTAAAATTATCTAGGAAACCACTGAAAATATGCTTATCCAATAAAGTGAAATGACCCTCTAAAGGAGTCTGCCGTAATTTAGAGTGCTATATCTTATCTTTATTTCCTCTTCCAACAACACTTTGAATGAATACATTTTAATTAGAGATGTGCATTTTTTGTATCATTAATTCCCAACTCTTCATAATTGATTTCAAATTCTAGTGCTTCCACACTTTCAAGACATCATCCCTCTTTTGCACAAATTCTTCTAGATTATGGAAAATGAGTACTACTCTGCAACTCATTTGAAGAGGTCAGTATAACCTCATTTTAAAAAAGTATAAATTTCACATATACATAGGTACATAGATAGTTTAAAAATGCAAAAAAATTAATATATTTTTAATAACAACTTCAAAGGTAACCTCTAATCTACTTTCTGTCTCTAAGGATTTGCCTATTCTAGATATTTCATATGCAAATGGTCTTAATTGAGGTTCATAGGTTTGTCAGATTAAGAGCATCTTATTTCCATATAAAAGAGAGAGAAACAAAAGAAAGAATAAGGTAGAAAATACAACAGGACTGAGAGTCTATGGGTGAGTTTGTATCAGCGAAACTATAAACACATATTATTTTAAAATTATAAAACAAAAAAGACAAATACCCATAGTCTTCTCATCCAACATAGCTAACAAAAGCTTGAGCCCTTATATATGTTTCATTCCTTATTGGATAAAATTTAATGTATTATTGTAATAAGAAAGCAGTAAGTCCAAGATTCAGGAACATCAGTGAAAGATAAAAAAAAATGTGGAAGAAATAGTCAAATCACTATTATGCAACTTGTAATGATCTTTGAAGATTTTTAAAAGTCTATACTTCTTCAACATGGTCATATCCCATTATGCCAGATTCTAAAATGCATGGGCACCATACAATGAGTTGAGCTAAAAGGTTTGTATTATAGCTGTGCCATATCACAGGGGCCTGTGGAGAGGTAAGGGAAGGTCTCATCCTTTTCTTATCCCCAGAGTTTTCCCAATTTCCAGGCAATATGTAAAATTTATAACATGGATTACCAATCAAAATGCATATATCAATTAATGCTTTTAGGTATATTCTGAAAAGGGAAATGAAGTACCCAAGCACTGACCAACGGAATGTTTAAAGCTTGGCAAGATCATCAATTCTCAAGGTAGAATATACACACTTGATATGACTGATCTAAGGACTGACAGTACCTGACCCTTTAATTTTGCTGATTTCAAAACCAATTTGTCCCTCATTAAAAATATATTCAAGGTTCTTCCAAGACTTGAAACACATGAAAATTTAATACAAAAATAGCATGGTCCAGGGCACTTTATTACTGTATCTGATGAGTATATTAGAATAAGCCAAAACATTTAATATTTTATTTTTACTTTTTCATCAATTTACTATTGCAAATAAGTGAGAAATATAAATCTCTCCACTCCCTATCACATTGGACCAACTCTCATGTGGCCTGCATTCATGTCCAATGTCCAGCTTCTCTGACCTTCCTTGGGACAATTCAAAGAAGTTTTCTGCAGGACACATCAAAGCATGACCAGTGATTGAACCACATTTAGTTGTAGCAGTAACTTGTTCTCTATTGCTTACTTTGTTAGGTTTTTCTTCCTTCCTTGTTTCACATTCCCCATTCCCACATTTATGCTTTTGAGACTAACATGCCAATTAAATATCACATATCCAAGCCCTTGTTGAAAGATCTGCTTAAGACAGAATTTAAACTCTGACACTTCTCTTGTATGGAATTGGTAAAATGAGATCATGGCTATAGGTGGCTCAAATGAAACTCTGTAAAAGCAATTAATAGGAGGCAAAGATAATGCTAAATCACAATTCAGAATGACAAAACTCTCATCAAAAACTTATATTTGAAACATAAACCCGTACTAGGTATCAATAACACTGACCTGACCATCATAACCTTTGGTAAGACCACATTCCAGAGGAAACTTTCAAACACTGCTTTCTCATAAAAAATAGAAACAGATTCCTTGCTTTCCTCATAGAGCATGTTAATGGTGATAAAAATGCCAAATATTCCAGAAAATCTACTTATGAAATGATATTAATATGTATGGCATAATGTGCTGATTCTGGCACTGGTACCTTTGTCATTTCAATAATTTAAATTATTGAAACCATGAGTCAAGAATTGTCACTGAAGCTCATCTGATTATCATGAAGATGGGGCCCCTTCTACTCACCTCAAATGAAGCATGAGTTATTGCTCTCTCATTTGGTTGCTAATTTCACTGTAATAAGAATTTATGAGTGTCTCTCCCTTTGAGACACAAGCTTGGCAGCTAGAATGCAATTTGTTATTATTCCCAAAGTAATAGAGACCAGGAAATTACACCTCTGGGACTTTGTTAATGATCCAAGATACCTTTGATTTCCCTATTGAGAAATATTCTTTTATATACAATTTCCCTGCTTTCTTTTATTATTTGTACAACCCCCTTTCAACCACATTGACTTAAGTATATTATTTGCTGGATATTTAGTTAAAATTTTCACAGTAGCTTTCTCCAAGTTTTATGTCTTGGGATGATTTCTATTACATGCCTTATAGAGTTTTTAAGAGACTCAGAAAGAATAAAATTATGACTATGCATATTATTTTATTTATTTCTTTTAATCTCACAACTAAATTTAGTTTATCCTACCTTAATTCCCTATCCCATTGTCATCATAAGTCAAAATTCCGCATTCCACTTATATTCTCCTCTATCTATAGGCCACCTCTTCTAAGATGGATGATGTCTTTTTAAAACGCAAAACATGTTCATAATGCATGTTTTAATAAAAGTGCCTACATTGTTACATATCTTATTATGATAGCTAAGGACTTTGTTCAACTAGGTTTTTGTATTTGAGATTAATTTTACTTCATATACACCAATTCTCTGCTGCCTTCCCTTCTCCATTAATATTATAGTAATATTGTTAGGTTACTATCATCTGTATCTATCTCTGTTCATTAAATGCCTCTTTTTTCTGTATATTTATGTCCCTAATTACTGAGTTTTCCATGTATCATCACACATAAATTGGTGTGTGCCCCTCTGATGATCCATGATTTGAATATCTCTATGAAATAGACCCAAGAATGGATCCCTGATTCAGGACAAGTAAGCAAATTTGATTTCTAATGGATACTTTCTAGGTTTCTTTTATCAATACAAATTCCACCATCAATGTGCAAGTATTCCCAGCACTTGACATCTTAATTAAAAGTATGTAATGCTTAGATATAAGGTAAGTATTGAGAAAAAGAATTCAATCATATTTAATTTGATATCACAAAATTATTTTTTTGCCTTGATATATTATTATATTTTAACATTCAAATAATGTTCTCAATTTAAAATGCAACTAAGCACAGTCCATGTCAATGAAGAATTTCTGAGAATGTAACAGAGACAGATAAACACAAAATTTTCATAAGTATTCAATATTTTAAGATCGTTAGTAGTGCTAAGATGGACAGTTTAGTGTAATGTTGATAAATTAGTTGTTGAAGTCATGCAGAACTGAGGAACACTCTATAGGAGAGGTAGCCTGCAAATCACCAAATCTTTGGCTTTGTCTCCTGGGCACATGGCTGGAATCTTTCTCATTCTTCCCTGTAGGAAAGTATGGAAAAGTGGCTCATATCTAGCCTAACTCCTGTGTGATATCCCAGCATCCACCTCACTGTAAGTCAGTCTTTCCTTCACTGTATGTTTGTACTGAGTGGCTTTCTATACTGGCTTTTAGGTTTAGAATCTGTATTTTCCTATTGATGATCAATAAAATGTTGATGCAATGTTGAAAAAAGCATGAAGGTTGAAGCAAAGAATGAGGAAAGTGGTTATGGAGGAGGACAACATACCATTGCAAAACAAGAACTTTTTGTTTGCAGCCATATTGATTATTTGGTTATTAAGAAGCAATATTTTAAGCTCACAAATTTGAACATGAATGTTTCTAACATATATTTCATAAGGTTTCTAAATAACATGATATAATCTCATGAGTCTATGTTTAAATCAATATTTTTTTTATTGAGTAAACATTAATAATCATTAATGTTCAGTAATATACTCTATTAAATCTTTGAGCTATATATAGGAGAGGTGTTTTTCTTCCTAAAATTATTAGAAATCTCTTCTTACCATTGTATGTCAAATTACTTTTGTGTTTCGAATTGCTTCTGAAAAAGTAAGCCTTTTGATATTTACATTTTAGCTAACCCAAATTCATGTTCATTTTGAGAAATGAGGAAGAGTTTATTAACAAAACTGCTCTGTCAACAAAGCTATTCCTGCTCAGATAATCATTATTGCTTGTTAAAGTGCCTTGATAATCAGTAAAGAAACAAGACATATCTGTTGCAGCAGCTTTGAACAGAAGGTGACAACGGGGGTCATAGTTTTTGGAAGGACCTCAAACTATATAAGGTAATAACTCTCTTTCTAGAGAGAAAGAAATAAAGGTTTATAGTTCTTCACAGAGATGTAGAAAGGAAATGAAAGATGGAAAAGGAGATGATTAGGATGAGGAAGGAGTCAGTAAAATGATATAAGCTTAGGAGAATATAGAAGGTAAAAGACAAGTGGGGAATTCTTCTGTAGGAGTGACTATTTTACTCATAGAATAAGGAGGCCCGTTGGTATGTTATAAACTTCTACTGTGCTCAGAGACTTATGGCAGTATAGGTACCTGGAGTTGAGATCTGTGAAATTCCAGAGATAGGGATGGGCCATTTAAACCAAACTTATCTAGACCTTAAGGGAAAAGAAAATCCCCATTTTCTTCTTTAGAGTTGATGCAGTATAAACATCTTTATACCCATAAAATACAGACATACTTCATTTCATTGTGTTTCACTTTATTGCACTTCATAGATACTGTGTTTTTTTTTTGTTTTTTTTTTACAAATTGAAAATTTGTAGCAACCTTATACTGTGTAAGTCTATTGGTGCCATTTTTCCAACAACATGTGCTCACTTTGTGTCTCTGTATTACATTTTAATTAAGGTATGCACATTTTTAGACATAATGGTATTTCGTACTTGGTAGACTGTAGTATAGTGTAAGCATAACTTTTATATACACTGGGAAAACAAATTCATATGCCTTGCTTTTTGATTTATTGCACTTGAGCCTGTATTGAGATGTTGTGGTAGTTTGATATAGTTACAAATTATAAAAATAGATATTGGATTATGCTTGTAAACTGGTCTGTTCCTCTGGGTGTAATTAAATTATGATTATGGCTTTGATTGGGCCATGTCAGTAGGGCATTGAGCCCTGCCCCTAGATGGGTGGGTTCTCAAAAACAAAAGACATGACAAAGGAGAGGGATGGAGTTTTGATGTTGGAGTTCTGATACTGAGTGTTAATGAGCCTGGGGAAGTAAGCACACAGAGGAGTCTGGCTGTGAGGAAGGAGAGTAGACCCTGGGAAAAATGAGCTGTTCACCTGACAGTTCACAGCTGGCCTTGTGGAGAGAGGCAAAGCCTAGAGAGCTTCATAGTCTACAGATGACCTTGGAGAGGAAACAGAGGTGCTGGGCCTGGAGAGAAATGGAGCACCAGGAAGAGAGGAACCCAAGAAGCCTAAACTCTGGCAAATATTGGCAGCTATTTTGCTCCAATATGTAGCATCAGACTTTGGTGAAGGAAGAAATTTATGTTTTATGGCCTGGTAACTGTAAGCTTCTACCCCAAATAAATACCCTTTATAAAAACCAACAGATTTCTGGTATTTTGCATCAACACCACTTTGCCTAGCTAATACAGATGCCTATAATGAATTGAGATATAAAATTTAGTTTTTCACCACATAATTATTTACTCAATGACTCAATAGTAAAAACAGTATGGGTTTTCATTCACTTAGATTTAACTTTAAATTTTCAAAATGTTACTTACTGTACTTCTGAATTAGGGAAAGTATTGCCCATTCTTAATCTCATATTATTGATGGGATTCAGCATTTACCTAAACTGAGATGTATATGCTTGCAATGCTTTCTGTCCAAGACATTCCTAACAGTTTCTGCTAGTGCTACAGAATAAGGAAACCTGCAGCTGCTGTTTCAGGTCTTTACTATCTTTCACAGGTGTGACAGTTTTAGATTATTTATGAATTCCAAAAAGAAATATTATGTTTGTAAACTAGTCTGTTCCTCGGGGCATGGTACCCTTTGATTGTATGAGATTCATTTGAGATGCCTTTGATTAAATTATATCAAGATTAGGCCTTTGATTCTACCACATCATTAGGGCAACTCAGAGTTGAGTCCCCACCCCCTTAGAGGGCTATATAAATGGATGGTCAATCAAGAACACAGAAGTCGATACACAGAGAAGATACACAGAGGAAGAGAGATAGCTCCAGAGACATGGCAGAGGCCCCAGGAAGAGAGATGAGCCATTTGCCTGATAGTTTACATCTGACCTTGTGAAGAGAACAGAGCAAATGAGTCTGGAAAGAAATGAGCCCTCCAGCCTACAGCTGAGATCAGAAGGAGCTGGGACCACAGAGCCCTGAGAGGCAAGAGGAGGTCTGAACCCTCATAGCCATCACTAACCATCTTGTTTCAACATGGTGTTTGTTTCAACAAACTTTGGATAAGAACTTTGGATAAGAAAGAACCTCTTATGGTACTTTGAGTTTGACTCTTTAGGGTCTTGTAACTGTAAGCTTTTACCCCAAATAATTACCCTTTATAAAAGCCAACAGATTTTTGGTACTTTACATAAGCACCCCTTAGGCTGACTAATACAGTAGGTATGCCCTGGCAATCCTTTCTTCATGTCTGTGCATTGCCTATCCTATTCCCCTAACTGTCACCCAGGTATTGTGACCATTGCTTAGACACAAGATGCTATAGAATTCCTTGGACATGCAGACATGTACAATCTGGATCTGCAGGTAAAGTAATGTCCACGGGGCTTAATTTTTCCAGCAACAGATCACAGCTTGAAAATATATTATTTTTCCCCATCTCATTTCTTTGGAAACTTGAGCTTTGCTGATGTCTGATTGACAGTGTAACAAGTGATAAGTCAGTATGTGTAGAGAGTCCTTGAGCCAAATCTTTTTTTTTATCAATCCTTTATTTAAAGAAGATTCCACTTAAAGTTTGATTAGAAAGTATATTGTTAGTTAGTAGTGTGGAATTAGTATATAGCATGTAAACTTTTATGGGATTATTTTATTGAACACTAGTAAATGAGAGAAGGATAAGATTTTAGATTGCTCTTTCCAAAAATATGCCAATATAGAAGTAGTGGGCAGAAAAATTGCCCGCCTTCTCATAGATGTCCAAGTCATAATTCCCAGAACTTGTAATTTTCTACCTTTCATGGCAAAATGGACTGCTGAAGGAATTAGTTAAGGAAATTTAGATGAATTGATTACCCTGTGTTATCTGAGTATGACAGAGATTCTGTGTAAAATCAGAAAGAATTTTACATAGGACAGATGGAGATATGAGTGACAGAGACAGAGGACAGAAACTGGTTGGAGTGATGTGATTACTGGCTTGAAGAGGTCCACAAGCCAAGGAATAAGGATAGCCTATAGAAGCTGGAAAAGGCAAGGAAACAGGTTCTTATAGCACCTCCAGAAGGAATTGCAGCCTGCTGACACCTTGTTAGTGTAGCAAACCATTTTTGATTTATGTCTTCTACATGTGTGAGATAATACTTTTTAGTTGTTGTAAGACACTAAATTTGTGGTAATTTGTTTCAATAGCAATATGAAACTAATACCTGAGACAGAAAATTTATTTTAGAAAATTCGTATGTAAACATAATTAAAAGGAAGAAAGTGCTACCATTTTCAATCTTGACCTTAATTTACATAATAAAACATATTGGATTGGCAATATTTCAAAGTGAGTTTAGCTCTATTGCTCTAATTATGTTCACCTAGACTGATGCATAACGAATCATTTTTACAGGGAAATATGCTCCTCTAATTGCTAATATATTGGCTGGTAAAGCCAAACCAGATTGTAATAATTTAAAATCAAGCAATCAAACAAATAAATCAATAACATTATATGCTTGAAAGATAATGTAATCAAATTAATATCAATTTTGTACTTAAGACCAGAAATATTCATGGTGTTTTTTATTTTTTTTTACTTTCAGCATTTCTGTATATTCATGACCATTGCTAGAAAGTCATTCACTTCTCTGAGATACAGTTCTAGGTTGGGCTCATTGCTGACTTGCCTACAAATGTCATAACTGTAGTTTTTTATAGCACTTTGCATTTCATGCCTACTTCATCTCAATCTATCCAATGGTGAAAGCATTTTACATATTCATAGATCTTTCATATGACTTTCAGCTCCTTGAGAAATGGTGCCACTTGCAAGATGATTACTTTTTTCCCTAACACCATTTTCACTCCTGAACACTCTAAATAAAAAATGCCAGAAATGTATTTGATATTATGGTTTTAGAACAAGGGCGATTCTGTACAACAGGTTCTAGCATAAGAACATCATATGGGGAAATTTAATTGTATGTCACATTTGGATGAACATAAATATTTTGCTTTATGTGCATGACTGAATGAGAAGCATGAAAGCTAGAAACCTCTTTTTTTCTTTAGAGTGTTTTGCCATATGTCTTATATCATCTGTTTTAAAGCATTCATGTTTTGCTTTTATTTTCCTCTAAAGTTTTATTTTGTCTGTGATATAAATTGACTTTCAGCACAAGTGTGTGATGAAAATGTGAGACAATAAGTGAGCACTTTGAATGTATTACATAAAGCGTGGGACTGTATAAAACAGGGAATCCAGTGGTGGAAGATGGACTCTGGTTAACAGAACAAATATGACAATGTGTTCTCCTGAATGAGAACAAATATATACACTAATATAGGGTGATAACTATTGGGTTGGTTGGGGGACAATACATCAATTGTACGATATGGGTTATGGTTAGTAGTAATATTTTGTGGATGCTCTTTCATAGTTGTAACAAATATTTCACAAAAATGAAGGTGTTGGTGGTGGGGAGATGTGTTGGAACCTTGCATGAGGATATGTATGTTTGTATTGTAAAATCACACATTTTACCATACATTTATTGTATATGCATGCTCATGTATGAATGATATACTTCAATAAAATTTCATTTTAAAATTGACTTTAAGGTCATGATAAAAATGGGCCCCAAAATTGTAAATTAATGGGAAAATGATAGAATAAAAAGTAAAAATAATATCAAAACCTTTAAGCATTGAATAAAGGAAGGAGTTGACAAAGAAGATGATCTGATTCCCAAGTACCTCTCAAGAAATGATTCTTGGCTATATCTATCACCATCAGACTATCTCTTAATTTTTAAGAATTTACATACTATATTATTAACTAGGATGCATTTATTTATTTTCAAATTATAGTTTATGAGATATGTTTGTTTTAATTTTGCAATTTTTGCATTTCTATGTATGGAATAATTGGCTGGATATTTTGGCTTGAAATAAAATGCATTGATTTATCCAATTAAAATTACATTAATGAAAAACTAGCTATTTATTACTCTTCACTTATTAGCAGGATTTTTAGGAGAAATTTTAAACCCATAAATAAAGAGAGTTGCAGTTATTAACTTACATTAGTTTGAAAAAATATCATGGATTAATCAGGAATCTCTTCAGCGCATTCTTCACATGCTTTTCTTAGGCTTTAAATTAGAGGATTCAAGATAGGTATCCCTAGAGTGTAAATGACCTGGGACATTTTATCACTATCTAAGTATTGGTCACGCAAATACATGAGAAGAAGAGTACCAAGGAACACAGAGATAGCAATCGTGTGAGAACATAGAAAAGGATTTTTTTCTCCCACACTGAGGAAAATATCCTCAAAATTGAGAGGACATCATGGAAGTAGGATATCAAAACATTGATCAAGGAAAACAATAAATCATTCCTTGAAAAAATAAAATTTGCTGCTTCTGGATTGTAGGTATCAGTCAAAGGTAATGCTAACAGAAGGACCTTATCACAATAAAAATTGATGATTACATTTGAAAAGCCTTATGACACAGAGAACACTCAAGAGGAGACAGACATTGCAATGGTCAGACTGTACAGGTATGTGAAGAAGGTTAGCAGGGGCCAGATGTGCCGGGACACCACTATCATGGAGAGCAGGGAGTTGCAATAGCCACATAGTGGTCATAGGCCATTGCAACCAGAAAGAAAACTAAGAATCCACCCACTTGGTCTGCACAACCAAAAATAGTAGATGGCTTTCTTCTTAACCAAGAAATTGAACAGCATTTTAAGAGCAATGATGGTAGAATTGCCAAATTGATGATAGCCAACAATCAGAGGAAAAATCTTTATGGAGTTTGAAATTGATAATCAGCACTGTTGAGGGTAGTGATGCCCAGATTCCCAGAAAAAATAAGATGATAGATAGCCAGTGAGATAAGGAACAGAGGAATCTGGCACTCTGGATGATTTGAGTCTCCCATTAGAATGAATTCAATCACCATGGTGACATTATGCAGTGCCATTTATATTTTTGCTTTCCTCTTTTAATGGAAAAAGTGAAAGAAATTAATTGATGGTAAACTTGCACTTGCTGTTAAAGTGTTTATCTTTGATAAATATTTCATTTAAAATTGTTTAATTTTACTTCTTAAACACTGAGAAGTTTCAGATTGTAAATGTTTTTCTTGCTGCCTTTCACAAATTTCAGGAAGAAAAGTCATCAGAAACTCACTGAGTTCCTTAGAATTGTATGAAAAAGCTGTTAACTTATTTTTTGACTATTAATTGAAATCCTTAAATGTAAGTCTCAGGAAATATTATTACAGAAATATATAATGTCTAAGTGTGGAATAGCACTTTGGAAGGTAAGACATGTACATCTAAGGTACTCCAGAAATTAGATAGAAAAAATCATGAATCAGACTTATCTATGAGGACAAATATTTTTATAGTGTGGCAGTTTGAGATTATTATGCAAATCCCAAAAAGAGAAAGGTTATGTTTGTAAACTAACCTGTTCCTCAATGTGTGATACCCCTTGATTGAATTAAATTCAGCTGAGTGGTCTTTGATTAGATTTCCTGTTATGATTGATTTAGGGTTTTTGGTTAGACTACATCAATGGGCATGTCACAGGTTGAGTTCCTGCCCACTTGCTGGGTCTGATATAAAAAGACACTCACTAAGACTGACACAGGAGGAGACAGGGAGTAAGAGTTCGTCATTTTTGATCCTGCTATGCGAAAGAAAGATGAAGGCTTAAAATGCTGAGGCCCTGGGGAAAGATGAGCCATTTGCCTGATAGCTTAGAGCTGAGAATGGGAAGTGAGCAGAACAGTTGAGACTGATATAGGAGGCTCATAAAGGAACAAGACCTATGTCAAGAGAGAGAGGACTAAAAGATCGCTTAAGGATGAAGCCTCAAGAGGCTGGGGACACAGAGCTCAAGAGGAATGGGTGATTTCTGAGGGGAAGTTAGAGACCAGCCGGAGATTAGTGGCCATCTTCCTTCAACATGTGGCTATTGACTTTGGTGAGAAAACACCTTTTATGTTACCTAGAATTGGAATTTCTATGGCCTTGGACCTCTAAGCTTTAAGCCCAAATAAACCCTCTTTATAAAAGGAAACAGATTTCTGGTAGTTTGCATCAGCACCCCTTTGGCAGATTAAAACATAAAGGAAGAAATACTTTAGGGCCTTCATAAAATCATGAGAGTGATTCACTGAGCATGAAACTGGAAAAGTTATGAAGACCCATTTTTAATCTATTACTGTACCTGATAGTCAGACTAACAATGACATTTAAACATAGGTGAATAAAAGAATCACAGTTATTAAACTCCAAATAAGAGAGAAGGATAAATGGGAGAAAAATATATTCCAAAATATAATAATATTAGTGTATAAAATGACAATATAGCAAGGAAATAAGTAATTTAATATTGCATAATAATGTAAAAGAAAATGTTAAAAAAGCTAAAGCTTTAAGAAAATCATCTATATCAGAAAGTAGATGGATAAACAAAAGGAGTATATAAAAGCAGGTGTCATGGAAGTCAGAAATAAACTAGATATAAAACAAACAGAAATCTAGTAACAGTAAAATATGAACATGATTAACCACAATAGAAAACAAAATTAAGGAAAGAAAATATGAAAAAAGAGAGCTATGAAAAAAAAACCAATTGAAATGAAAGAGAAATTTGAAAAATTAAGAGTAATTGACAGCACTAAAATGCTGAACTGTAATTTTCAACATGTTAAAAACTCAAATCATACAACTATAAATGAATATGTGGCAAAAATGTATTTACTATTTCATTAATAGGAGAATCAGTAAGATGATGAGTGATTAAAAGCATTTTTGAGAACCTTATTTTAAAATGGACCACAAGGTTTTGTTTCCTTTTAAATTTTTATTGCATATAATATGCATGTAGAAAAGTACATATATGATAAGTACAAGTGAATTTCCATGAACTGAAATATTCTTTTAAATAGGAACAAGACATGGAAGGAGAATATTGTCATCACTTCCTTATGCAGCCTTGTAGGCAGGGTTGGAAATGTATTTGCCTAGGAAGGATTTATGGAAAATTCTTTTCTCTCATGGCTTTTCAGAATTTTGTATGAGCTGATAAAATGCCAGGCTGGATGCAAGAAGAGACAAGACATAATGAAGAAACAATGACTTCAAGGGCAGAACCATGGGGAAGTATCCACTGAAGACATCTTCTCAGTTGCAGACTTTGGGTACAGTAGGATTTCTGACCCAGGACTGGAGGGGGCAAGGCTCTGTCCAGATGTTAGGGAGACTTGAACTGCCACCCCAATGCAAGATGTTCTTCACACGGTGTCTGTCCACCATTTCAATGCTTGCAGATGGTGGAACCTAGGCCCTACTGTTTGCAGAACAAGACCATTCTCCAGGTACTTGAAAAGGTGGCCACCACTCCAGTAGGCCCAGAGGACTATCCATAGCTCCAGAGATGAGTCTCAGACCTTGATATCTAATGGAGTTTGCAGGCTGGATTTCAAACTTGCTTGGGAAACCCGATCCCTTTTTCCTTCCAGTTTCTCTCTCCTGTGCACTATTCATTCCCGCTAATACATTCTGGAATCAATCAACTCATTTTCTAGGTTTCACAGTTCCAAAGATTAGATAGGTTTTTCCACAGGCTGGGCTACATATATAAATGATTTTGATGATACTTTGGACTTAGAGATGTGCTGAAATGACTTAAAGATTTTGGATAATGGGATGCATAAATGTATTTTGCTCATGGGTATAACAATCTTTTTGTGTTCCAGAGGGCAAATCATGGAAGTTTGAATTATGTACCCCAATTTAAATATATTACTTATATTAATCCTCATACCTTTGGGAGTAAGTCATTTTGTAAATTTAATCTCTTGAATATATTATTTTCACTTAAGGTGTGACCAAAATGAATTAGGGTAGGTCTTTAGTGCCCTTACTGGGAACTTTATAAAGAGAAGAAACTGGAAACCAGAGGATAGAAAATGCCACACAGAAAGAAGATAGAAAACAGAAAACACCATAAGAAATATGAAAAGACACAAGGAGAAAGAGCTCTCCATGTGACAGGAAGCAGAGATACAAGTCCAAGAATCTAAAGAATTGAAGGAAGCCTGCAACAATGCTACAGAATTTTGGGACAAAGCAGGCCTTGCTGTAATTTGAATGTGAACCTCTAGCTTTCTAAACCTTGATCCAATAAATTTGTGTTTTTTAAGCCAACTCACTTATAGTGTTTGTCATAGAAGTCTGGCAAACTAAGAGGGCTTTTGACAGAACTGACATGATACACATTAAAAGATTTGTTATAGAAATTGGTTGACTGCATGACTGTGGGTGTTTCCAAGGGTGAATTCTATGGGACAGGCTGTGAGTTGCAAACTCCCATTATGGTGAAGTTGAACTTCCCAATAGAGTTTGGTTGGCTGAAATTGAAATTTTTCTTTCTAGATTCTGATATCCTCAGCTCTGTTTTTTAAGAACACCAACTAATTGGATGGAGAGACTCCCCACATTCCATGAGAGAACTCCATTGTAAAGACAGATGAAATGAGTTGTAAAGGTAATGAACTAATTATAGGTGCACATCCAATTGTGAAAAAACCTCACTGAGAAAATCATGCCAGTTCTACCTTGTTCAAACACCTTGAGCACCATAATCTGCCCAAGTTGACACATGAACTTAAACATCACAGTCCATTGTTTATCAACAAGATACTCATACACATCCACTTAAGCCATAACTAATTCCCTAATTAAAATAATAAGATATTCAAATGCTGCCTATGATATGACTGTTTTTGTTTTTGTTTTGTAACACAGAAAAAGTACTAGTCTTTTTTCCAGAAGCAAATGCAAGTCCTTGAGTGATATTTTCTCTTACCCTATAAATTTAATACTATGACATAAAGTTAATATAATTTATTTTTTATGCAGAGGGTACAAAGAAGAAAGAAAACAAAGATATACATAAATGTGTGTACATTCCAACATAATGGAAAATATTTAATTAAATCTTTGTTTCTACCCAAGGTCACATGGCCTTAGCTAGTACTTATGACCTCTATCCACTACCTATTCCCTATTCCTTTACTATCAGCAAGAACCTCAGTTGATCATGGTCCTTTGCTTGGCTGGGTGACCCAAACCTTCATTCTTGAATGATCTATATATACAGTACTCCTGACTGGATCAGATGTTTTTAGTATTCCACTGACTTTAACCATAGATCATGGTCGTACTAAGAGACATGTTGAGAAGAGGCAAGATGGCAACGGTTTAGGAGAGCACTCACTGACTAGCTTTCTGAGGACAGTGGATTGTGAACAGGGTCCTGCCTGGGGGTCTGTGTTGTGGGCACACGGAGCGAGAAGCTTGGGACATCTATCTGCAGGCAGATCGACATCGTGGACTAATCGGTAGAGATTCATGAGTTTTAAGCCTGCCTGTGGTGGCTAACATAGACGGCTGAGTCCCACCCTCAGGAAAAAAGGCTGGTTTGAGCCATGACTCCTGCCCGGCAACCCGGTGAGAGGGCCTGGTGAGAAGGAGCGTTCTCTGAGAGTAATAGTGTCTGGCGAGGGGGTGAGAGGGGTTTCCTTTCTGTAGATTTGGCTGCCTGGAACCCCGTGCAACTTGGGCGAACAAAATAGCTGGATTGAATCAACATCAGGCAGAGGAAAGGGGCAAAACTGCTGAGGAAGTTGAGTTAGCTAGCTGCCCAGGGATAAGCCCAAAATCTCGCCAAGCTGATGAGAGGGAGCATACTCCCAGAGAGGGAGGGTTCTGACAGAAGGTGGAGAGGGGTTTCCCTTCTGTGGATTTGGCTGCCTGGACCCCTTCATAGCTTTGGGGAGCAGTTAAGCCAGCTTGAAACAGCACCAGGCTAAAGGGAGAGTAGAATCTACTGAGGAAGCCTGATTTACCCAGCAGCCTGGTGACACTGAGGCCTGGCTTCAGAGGGGGTGGAGTCAGCCATTTTCATCGTTCTGCACTGACAAGCATCAGAGCTTCAGATCCCCTGGAGAGGCCAGGAAGTGGGAAGTGCTTGATTAGTTGCCATGAGCCTAGTTAGGGTCCCCTCAGTGAAGGGGGTGGTCTAGAAGGGGACTTCATTTGGATCCTGTATTTTGCCAAAAAAATAAAAAAGAAGACAGTCACTTTATTTATTTATTTATTTTGTTAAGACAGTCACTTTAAAAAATGAAAAATGAATTCTTCTTTTTAATTTAGTTTAATAGCTAAAATCTGCCTCAAAACCTGCAGATAGAACCCTGCCGAGAAATTGATTAATAAACATAGGCAGGCTGAGAGGTTCCACAAGGACACTAGAAGGAACACTGTTTATCCTTAGCTTTGTTTGACTGCTTGCTTGTGTGGTTGTTTGGTTTTTCTCTGTTTAGTTGTTGTCTCTTGCTTTTCTTTCCTCCCCCCATTCTTTTTTCTTTTATTATTTAGAAATTAGGTGCTGCTAGCTTGTCTCTTCTTTGCTGTGCTTCTTCTTCAGTGATTTCACATTCTCAGTTTATATTGATTTTGCATCCCAAGATATCTCTTATCCTTCCTTCCTCATTCTGCGTTCTGCTTTCTGTTGTGGTTCTTATATACAATGTTTTTTTCATTAGCCCACAACTTAAGGGTGTCAATTTCTATTCTATCTATTCTGTTTTCTTCTTTTTTTTATTAATATTTACTTTTTCCTTTCAGCCCTTACTTTACTCTTTCTCTCCTCATCATTCTAGCAAACTAAATCAGTATATATATATATTCCTCTGTTTGGTTTCCCAGTTCATTGTAGGTATTCCACTTTTTTTCCTATTACTCTACACTGCCTACATGAGTTAAATATTCATTTCACTAAGTCTTATTTGGCCCCACTACTGACTTCTATCAATATTACTATTATCCTTCTTCCTTTCTCACATCTTTTTTTCCTCTGGCCCTAATCTTTTGCTTTCAAGGTAACATAGAAAGAAGCAAGGAAATGAAACAAGAAGAAAAAGTGTCAAAGAGAAAACTTAAACGCACACACACAGAACCACCAGCTAAATAAAACTCTAGAGCAGAGAGAAAAGCTAATCAACTGAATAACCCATTATGATAAAATGATGACTAGAGGGCAACAAAAAATGACAAGCCACACTGGGAAACAGGAAGAGTTGGACCAGTCCAATGAACAAACTAAAAACCAGGAAGAGATGCAGAAGTTTGAACAACTAATCAAAGCTTTCCAAACAAATATCATGGACCAACTTAATGAAGTGAAGGAAGAGATTAAAGATATAAGGAAGACACTGGGAGAACAAACTGAAGAAATTGAAAACATACGCAAAAAGATAACAGATATGATGGTGAACAATGACACAATGCAAGAAATAAAAAAGAGGCTGGATTCACATAACAGCAGATTGGGCAGGCAGAAGAAAGAATTAGTGATGTGGAAGACAATACATTTGAAATCAAACAGATAGTAGAACAGATAGACAAAAAGAATAGAAAAAATCCAGCAAGGACTCAGGGATTTAAATGTCAACACAAAATGCACAAACATATGCATTATGGGCATCCCAGAAGAATAAGAGAAGGGAAAGGGAACAGGAGTGTTGAAGGAAATAATGGCTGAAAACCTCCCAACCCTATTGAGAGAGATGGATGTGCAGATCCAGGAAGCACAGTGCAACCCCACACAGTATAAATACCAAGAGGCCAGATCCAAGATATATATTTGTCAAAATGTCCAATGCTCAAGACAAAGAGAAAATACTCAAGGCAGCAAGAGAAAAGAGAACCATCACATGCAAGGGAAGCACAATAAGATTAAGTGCTGATTTCTCATCTGAAACCATGGAGGCAAGAAGACAGTGGTATTACATAGTCCAAGTACTAAAAGAAAAAAACTTTCAGCCACAAATTCTCTATCCAGCAAAACAGGCATTCAAAAAAGATGGAGAGTGCAAAATATTCACAGATAAACAGAAATTAAAAGAGTATGTCAATAAGAAACATGCACTTCAAGAAATACTAAAAGAATTTCTACAAGTTGAAAGGAAAAAACAAGGGACAGAGAGTTGGAGGAGAGTTTGAAAAACAACTAAAAAGACAAAAACAGAAATAAAACAACATATGACATACATTAACCAAAGAAAATATGGCTGAAGTAAGAAATTCATTGCGAGTAATAACACTGAATGTTAATGTATTAAATTCACCACTCAAGAGACACAGATTGGCAGAATGGATAAAGAAATATGATCCATCTATATGCTGTCTACAAGAAACCCACTTTCGACCCAGGGATTCAAGGAGTCTGAAAGTGAATGGCTGGAAAATCATTTTACAAGCTAACAATAGACAAAAAAGGACAGGAGTAGCTATTCTAATATCAGACAAAATAGACTTTAAATGCAAAACTATTGTAAGAGACAAAGATGGACACTACATATTAGTAAAAGGGGTAATCTCTCAAGAAGTGAGAACAATCATAAACACTTATGCACTGAATCAAGGTGCCTTAAAATACATGAGGCAAACTCCGGAAAAAATAAGTGGAGAACGAAATGCCTCTATAATTATAGTGGGAGACTTTAATACACCATTATCATCATTAGACAGAACATCTAGACAGAGAATCAATAAAGAAAGAAAGATTCTGAACAATACATTAGGGGAACTGGATTTCATAGACTTATACAGAACACTACACCCAAATACAGTAGGATTTACATTCTTCTCGAGTGCAAATGGATCATACTCCAAGATAGACCACGTGCTATGCCTCAGAACAACTCTCAATGAATTCAGAAAGATTGAGATTATACAAAGTAATTTCTCTGACCACAATGGAATGAAATTGGAAATCACTAAGGGCCAGGGAAACAGGTTAGGGACGAAGATATGGAAGTTAAACAACACACTCTTAGACAAACAGTGGGCCAAGGAGGAAATCTCAAAGGAAATCAGTAACTACTTTGAAAGTAATGAAAACAACAACACAACATATCAAAACCTATGGGATGCAGCGAAAGCTGTGCTGAGAGGGGAGTTCATAGCTATAAATACATATGTTAAAAAAGAAGAAAGAGCTAAAATTGAAAACCTAAATGTACACTTGGAGGAATTGGCTAAACAACAACAAACTAAACCTAAAGGAAGTAAAAAAGAAGGAAATCACAAAGATTAGAGCAGAACTAAATGAAATAAAGAATAACAAAGCACTAGAAAAAATAAAACCAAAAGCTGGTTCTTCTAGAAGATCAATAAAATTGACAAACCCTTAGTCAGACTAACAAAGACAAAGAGAGAACAGATGCAAATACACAAAATAAGGAATGAGCAAGGGGATATCACTATTGACCCCACAGAAATAGAGTATCATAAGAGGATACTTAGAAAAATTATATGCCAACAAGAATGATAATTTGGAGGAAATGGACAAGTTTCTACAAACTCACAAACAGCCTACATTGATGAAAGAATAAATTGATGAACTCAACAGTCCAATTACAAGTAAAGAGATAGACTCAGTCATCAAAAACCTCCCAACTAAGAAGAGCCCAGGACCAGAAGGCTTCACAGCTGAATTCTACCAAACATACTGGAAAGAGGTAACACCAATTCTGCTTAAGCTTTTCCAAAAAATAGAAGTAGAAGGAATATTGCCTAACTCATTCTGCGATGCCAACATTACCTTACACCAAAAACAAACAAAGATACAAGAAGAAAGGAAATTTACAGACCAATTTCTCTAATGAACCTAGATGCTAAAATCCTCAACAAAATACTTACTAATCACATTCAAAAACATATAAAAAGGATTATACACCATGACCAAGTGGGTTTCATCCCAGGTATGCAAGGATGGTTCAATATAAGAAAATCAATCAATGTAATACACCACATAAACAGATTAAAATAAAATATCACATGATCATTTCTATAGATGCAGAAAAAGCATTCAACAAAATACAACACGTTTTCCTGATAAAAACACAGCAAAATGTAGGAATAGAAGGAAACTGAATATGATAAAGGGCATACATGAAAAACCCAAAGCTAACAACATCTTCAATGGTGAAATCCTAAAAGCCTTCCCTCTGTGATAGGGAACAAGACAAGGATGCCCACTATCACCACCAAGCAAGAAAAGTATATAAAAGGCATCCAGATTGGAGGAGAAGAAGTAAAATTTCATTATTTGAAGATGACATGATCTTATACATAGAAAACCCTGAGAAATCTACAATAAAGCTTCTAGAACTTATAAAGGAGTTCAGTAATGTTGCATGCTATAAGATCAATGCTGAAAAATCAGTAGCATTTCTGTACATCAATAACGAACAATCTGAGGAGGAAATTAAAAAAAAATACCATTTACAATAGTAACTAAAAGAATCAAATACATAGGAATAAATTTAACTAAAGATGTAAGGATTTATATACAGAAAATTACACAACATTGTTAAAGGAAATCAAAGAAGACTTAAATAAATGGAAGAATATTCCCTGTTCATGGATAGGAAGACTAAACATCATCAAGATGTCTATCCTACCCAAATTAATCTACAGACTTAATGCAATCCCAATAAAAATCAACACTGTATTTTTTAAAGGAACTGGAAAAACTAACTACAAAATATATTTGGAAAGGTAAGAGGCCCCGAATTGCCAAAGATAGATTGAAAAAGAAAAATGAAGTTTTAGGTATCACATTACCTGACATTAAAATATACTACAAACCTACAGTGATCAAAACTGCATGGTATTGGCACAAGGATAGACCTACTGATCAATGGAAACGAACTGAGAGTTCTGATATAGATCCTTGCATATACAGTCATCTGATATTCAACAAGGAAGGCCACCATGCCCACTCAGTTGGGAGAGAATGGCGTCTTTAACAAGTGGTGCTTTGATAACTGGATATCCATATCCAAAATAATGAGAGAAGTTTATCATCTCATACCTTATACATAAATCAACTCAAGATGGATCAAAGATCTAAATATAAGAGCCAAAACCATAAAGACCTTGGAGGATAATGTAGGGAAGCATCTACAGGATCTTGTAATAGGAAATGGTTCATGAACTTCACACCCAAAGCATGAGCAGAAAGAGAAAAAATAGATAAGTGGGATCTCCTCAAAATTAGATACTTCTGCACCTCAAAAGACATTATTAAGAAAGTAAAAATGAAGCCTACTCAATGGGAAAAAATATTTGGCAACCATGTATTTGATAGGAGCCTAATATCCTGCATATATAAAGAAATCCTACACCTCGAAAATAAAAAGACAAACAACCCATTTTAGAAAAGGGCAAGTGACCTGAAAAGACGCTTCTACAGTAAGAAATACAAGTAGCTAAAAAGTACATGAAAAATTGCTTGACATCGCTAGCTATTAGGGAAATGCAAACCAAAACTACAATGAGATACCATCTTACACATCAGAATGACAGCTATTTTAAAAAAACAGCTGAATTTATGTGTTGAAGAGGATGTGGAGGAATAGGAAACCTCATTCATTGCTGGTTGGATTGTGGAATGGTCCAGCCACTGTCGAAGACAGTTTGGCGGTTCCTCAGAAAACTAACAGTAGATCTTCCGTATGATCCAGCAATTCCACTGCTTGGTATATACCCAGAAGAATTGAAAGCAAAGACATGAACAGATATTTGCACACCAATGTTCATGGTGGCATTGTTCACAATTGCCAAAAGTTGGAATCAGCTCCAGTGCCCATCAACAGATGAATGGATAAACAAAATGTGGTACATACATACAATGGAATATTACTCAGCTGTAAGAAGGAATAAAGTGCTAACACATGGAATAATGTGGATGGATTTTGGAGACTTATGTTGAGTGAAGCAAGCCAGGAATTTAAAGATGAACAATATATGACCCCACTGATCTGAATTGAGGAAAGTGTGTAATCTCTGAGAACCATTGTCTGAAAGACATGTTAACAAGGGAGAGAAAGAGAAGTGTAATTTATTAGCCATCATCCATATGAACATAATCTATGGTAAAGTGATAGAGTATAGTTGCATACTGAGAGATAAGATTGGTGGGTAGTGATATTACTAGGTTTGGTGGTGCAGGGTTTACAGGTGGGTAGATTATGAAGGGTAGGTTAGAATACCCAGGGCATGTAACTATGAATCTTGTCATCCAATGAGTCAAGATAGGAGTGTCATGTGCCCCAGGGGGATGGGAAGGAAGGAACAGAAAAGATCAAATGGGGTATTTAATGGTCAGTGGAAATGTTTTTCATTACCTTACAGTAATGGACATAGGACATGGTAAATATCATCAAAGATTATTAAACTGTACTGTCTAAATTGTGAACTATTTTGTAAAACATTGACAATGTTTAGCAGCTATAGTTCACTAACTGTATAACAGTTATAACAATGCTACTATCCACAAAAAAAAATGGTTTTAATATGGGGTGAAGGAGGTTGGTATATGAGAGTCTCTAGTATTCTGTGTTAATTTGCTGTGACCTAAAACTTCTTTGAAAATTAAATGAAAATTTGGGAGACAGTGGGGAATGAGAGGAGGAAGGTGCTACGGTACAGACTGGACATCCGATAATGCAGTGATAAAAGGAAAAAATTAAAATTAAAAAAAAATAATAATAATTGTAAAAAAAAAAATTTCCCATTTTTTGAATGTCCCAATCCGTTAATTATAATTTACTTTTTTTCTGAGTTTCCATATATTTTATCTCTTGCATTTAAGCTTATCATTATTATTTCATTTTCCTATTAATTGCAATTGATTATTATATGGGCTTCATCTTCAAGGAAGGTTTAGATCACAGAAGGGTTAAAATGGAGGCTGCAGAGGGTCATTTGTGGGGGGTGTCTGGGATGGGGGATTCATGGGAGGAAATTCATCTGCATATACATGAAAGATATATAAAATTGTTCAAATGATCAAGGGATGGGCCATGGTCATGGTGGGTAGACAATTACTCAATAAATGCGGGAATACTGAATTCCCAGCCTGGAGAGCTCTGCCACATTCTCCAAGGGTGCAGCAACAGTTCCACAAGTGCAGGGGCAGTGTCTGGCAAAAGAGGATGGTCCACTGATGAATTCTTGTTATTGGTGACTAGCCTTATGAGACTTTGCTCTTGTAATTGAAACTTAGCCTACTATTATGGGGTGCCTAAGGGTTGCCACCTGAGAGCCTCTTTGTTGCTCAAATGTGGCCTCTCTCTAAGCCAAACTCAACATTTGAATGCATTACCTTCCCCCCAGTGTGGGACATGACTCCCTGGAAAAAGCCTCCCTGGCAACAAGGGATTAATGCCAAGTGCCAACTGGCAATACAACTGGAACAAGACCTTGAATAAAAGGGGGAAATGGTAAAGAAATATGAGTTCATATGGCTAAGACACTTCAAAGAAAGTCGGGAGGTCGTCCCAGAGGTACCGCTTATGCACACCTCAGTAGGATCTCATAGAACACCAAAGTGTATATCACTCCACACAGAGGGGCTCCTGAGGGCTCTGGAGACACCTAGGTGCTATATAAGGGGGGGATAGCTCCAGAGATTGATGCCTTATCAGTAGGCACTACTTTGTATTCTGTGCTCCTGAAAGTGACAGAGTTGGACTCAAATAAGTCCTCCCTGCACATGGTCCATCAGTCCCTTCTATTTAAACCTATATGCAATGCTGGAGTTTGTAGGTGTACTTCCAGAGACTGGACCCTCTGGCCTGCCCTTGTGCCAGCTGTGCCTGGAATCTTGGTGGAACTGCAACTCCTACTCTACAGCTCAATGGACTCACCCAAGTCACCTGGTGAGGAGACGATGATCGACAATGGCCATCCCAGGGAATGGAGAGAGCCTGCAGCTGCAGCCTGGATAATCCCATCCACCGTATGTATGGTATATAAGCCCACTCTCCCTTGGAGGTGGAGTGGACATCATGATCCCAGACTCCTCAGGATTAGGGGAAGAGCTATGGACTAGAGTGGACTTAATTGTATTCTGTTGTAGACATATTGTGATTCAAGCAATGGAAGAAATTATAACAGTGAAGTGGAGCCAGTGGCCACTATATGCTTTTGGGGCAGGGAAGGGAAAAGCAGTTGTAATACAGGGGCTTTTCCAGGACTTGGGAATTATTCTGAGTGACATTACAATGACAGATATAGGCCATTTTACATCAGCATATATCAGGCAAAACTGTGTGGGAGATAGTGTGGTCTACAATATGAAGTACGGTCCATGCTTGGTGGCAAAGCCCCAGGATGTGTTTATCCATTGCAGGTGATGTGCCACACTAATGAAAGATGTTTATGTGGGAATCCCTGTAATTTTTTTTGTAACATTTATATAATCTAAGCATCTTTTAAACTATATATATATAAAAAATAAATAAAATAAAAAAACAAAAAATCACAAACAAACAAAAGAATATGTATCGTACAATTGAAAAAAAAAAGTGAGACATGTTAATTGATCTCCTATATTCCAGACATACTCTTTTTTACCTCCATTAGTAGTCTGATTTCCTATTGGTAAGCAGGGTCAATCACCCCCTGGCAGTCCTTATTCATACTGATTTGGAGCCATGGAGAGACCGAAATGTCCAGCTGGCAGTCTTATGATTCACTGGAATCACTGTTGTGTGTCCTGGTAGAAGGGACTCCACTTTTTCAAGTCCTCTTGGTCAGCAGAGCACAAAGTCACAGGGAAAAGAAGCCAAAATAGTTCTAGTGATTCACATCGGTAGTAGTGATTGGTGCCACTACCATTTGATCCTGGTCCTGTGATTCCTGGCTATGGGAGAAACAGTACAATGGAGGGTACTCTGATACAGAGCACAAACAGCTCCCTGAAAAATATTTATTCAGGCCTGCAAGGTATTATGCCCTTCTGACATTGTGATTGTGTCTTCAATAGTCTGTTGCTTGGTTCTATCATTCTGTTTTAGGATGATGGGTTACATGGTAAGGTCAGTGACTCCCATGAACATGAACTCACTGCCACAATTCATTTGCTATAAAATGATTTCTTTGAGCAAAACCATGCTTGTAGAATATGATGATGGTAGATATGCCATTCTATAAGCACACAGATTGTAGTTTTTGCAGAAGCATTGTGCAAAGAGAAGTAAAATCAGTATCCAGAATATGAGTCTTTTCCAGTAAGAACAAAATGCTGCCCTTTCCATGCTGAAATTTGTGCAATGTAATCCATATTCCACTAGGTTGCAGGATGATCGTCTTGGAGAATGGTGACATATATGGGACTGTGTTTTAGTCTCTGCTGCTGTCAGATGGACACTCAGCAGTGGCCATATCCACTTCAGCCTTGGTGAGTAGAAGTCCATGGTGCTGAGCCCATGCATAAACCCCATCCCTTCCACCATGGGCATTTTCTTGCAGAGCACTTTGGACAATGGCAGGAGTGCCTGGGAAAAAATGCTGACTGGTATTCACAAAACAAGTCATCCTATTCTCTTGATTATGAAAGCTTCCTCTGCTAAAGACACTGTCTCATGGGCATTCATTTGGAGGCAAATATCTTCATGATTGTCATCAATTTAGAAAGCTTTGCCTACATACCTCTCTCACAGACTAGTCACTGATTTTCCAATCATTTTTCTTCCAAACCCTGACCACTCAGCTAAACTACTGGCCACAGCCCATGAATACGTATACAAATGCCCCTCAGGCCATTTCTCCTTCCAAGCAAAATAAGCTACATTTACTACTGCCAGGGCACGCCCACTGGGAATATTACCCTCCAACACAGCCTTTCATGTATGTTCCAAAATGGGACTGTTGTATTACAGCCATTCACTTTTGGGTGGTGTGTGTCTATTGGGTAAATCCTTCTGTAAACAAGGCCCAAGTTTTCACTTCTTGTAAGGAACTCCTTAAGAAGCCATAGCTGTGGGATGGGAGAGAGAAAGTAACATGGAAGAAATGGAGACCATGGACATTTGAGCTACTCCATGCAATTTATTTGTGCCTTCAAAGGCCAGCTACAGCCTTTTTCACTTGTTGATGGACTGCTACAGGGAATGCCCAAATTAATGGCTCAGTGGATGAGACATTTCATGATGGACAACTTAGTTCTAATGTAACTAGGTCGCCCAGAGTTAAGCATTCAGTCTCTACTAAGGCCCAATGGACTGAAAACTGGCTCACAACAGAATAACTATCTGTGAAAGATAGCAAGCTTGGTTCCAAAATGCCATGTGTTTGCACTGTGATTCTCATTTAGAGCCCTGACAAAGGCTCCAAACAGCATCTCAGTTTGGCACCGATATGCCTAGTATCACTGGATAAGCTGAATCAGTAGGGCCCAAGTGTCAAAGGAAATTGCATGGAGTCTGGACCTGATGCAGAAACTCCTCTTGTTCTGGCCCTTCTCAAAACTAGCAGCTTTTGGGGTTACTCAGAAAATGGTCAGAGTAGTGCACCCAAATGAGAAATATGTTGGCTTCAAAATCCTTAGAGGTCAACTAGGCATTCTGTCTCTTTTATGGTTGTAGGACTTGGCAGTTGCAACAGATTAGCCTTCACTTGAAAAGGGATAACTTATCATTAAGTTAGAATTTCTTGGTGGGGGACCCAGGCATCCATGCACTTTTAACAAGTATTCTAAAAGTCTTAGGTATGTAGCCAGGTACTAGTCTAAACCTTAGTATATGAAATGGCCAAAACAAAGAATGACCATATAATACTCAAAACATTTGACTCTCTAATGTTCTTTATATAGACTATTACAGTTATCTGTCTATTGCCCCAACTCTCCTGTTAATACTTTTTATCCATATGTTTCTCCTCTCTGTGAGATTCTCAATGACCTTAAACAATCTCTCCTGCCACTCAGAAGTATAACACTTTAAAATTTAAATAATAAGCATAGTAATTTTTAGTAAACATTTTTAAATTATGTCTCAGGTTGTGCTTTCAGATTATCGTCATATACATAATTACCAAATGTTTGGGGATTTAAATAGCTTATGTTAACATAAGAATAAACTGGATTGCAGGGAATTTAATTTATTAACCTAATGCCATGTAGTAAAAATATATCAGAGCTATGATTATGTACTAGAAAATAATCATTAGATTATTTTTCTTATCCTATACCATATGGCTCTTCAACAGAAGGATAATTTTTAAGTTAGAGCCAAATTGCCTTCATGTAGTTATTTTCAGCATGTAGGTTGTTACAGAAATTTTCATTTGTTTGGTATAGGGAATAAAATCTCATCATGTTGCATTTCTGTTGCAAAAAAAGAGCTAAAGCATTTTCTCATTGGGCGTCCCCTGTGGACATCAAAAAGAGCTTAATAAGCTGATGTAAGTATACTAATTCATAATATTCACAGCATAGTATAATTGTTACCAGTTCAGTTCCAGAGGTAAGAAGAAAAGTTTTTCATCACTTATGCAATATTTTAGAAACTATAACCTTGAATCTAAATCTACAATATGGGCTTTAACATTTAAATTTTGAGATAAGTATTCTATTTACTCAGAGTTTTATTTACATGGAAAAGCATGATTTCTATGGGAAATTGTTCAGAAAATAAGAAGGTTTCTCTACATAAATAGGTCATTAGAGCTGCAAGTTAGATATCTGCTTAATTTTCTTTATGGAAGATAATAGAATAGGGCAACAAAAATAAGGGACTATATTTAAATTAGATGGAAAAATTTAAAAGATAGAAATTTAACTTTCAACCTTCTATTTAGTGTATGTCACTTAGGTATCATAATTTTATTTTCTGATGGAGGATTTTAAATGAATTTTAGAATAATTTAATATTTAAATAATTGATCTAGAAGTCATTTTATCTTATTAGTATTTTTTAAATTTCATTTTCTTTTAAGCTTGCTGGCTTTATAGAAATAATTCAAATAGTTGAAGATATAGTTTGTATTGTTGCTAGATGATAATGATTACAGAATTTTACATTTCACAATGTTATTGTATATATGTTAGTCCTTTGTTGTGTGGAGTCAGAAAAATCTGAACTTTAATCCTGGCTCTGCTAACTAGCTGTGTGACTTTGGTCAAATTATATATCTAGTTTGGCATGAGATTTTTTCATGTATAAAATGACATTAAATTATTTAGTTTACAGATTACAATGTAGATTATATAAAATTATGTCCGCAAAATTCCTAATGCTAGTAACCACTTAATTATCTGTGGTAACTGCAATCATAGGATTTCTTCTCATTTAATGTTTGTAAAACTGTTCTCATGGGCCTCTGTTACTTTCTTATTTTCATCTATGTGAGAGCTGAGAAAGTGGTTTTCTGTCTTTCAGATTGATTTTTTTTTTAAATGATGTCTATTTTTCTAAGTTCTGTCATCTCTTAAACTGAAATAAGCTATACTTATGCATAACAAGTTTAATAGTCCCAAAATATTGGTTAGCAGAAATATCTATTTGCAGATCATTCTGGATGAAATGGCTAAACTCCATATATTCTACACAATGTTTCAGTTATTTATAATGATGTAGAGTGTTTCTGTAGTGGGACAATATTTCCTGAAAAAAAAAAATGCCTTCATTTGTAAACCAACTTATTCCTCTACAGAGATGACCAGTGACAAAGAGTAGCCAGAAAATTATACTGCCAAGAGTATAAGGATCGTCACATAACATGCAGAACTGTGTGGGAGAGAGTGTAGACTACAATGTGAACTATGGTCCATGCTCAGGGGCAAAGCTCCGGGATGCGTTTATCAATTTCAATGAACGTGCCACACTAATGAAGGATGTTTATGTGGGAGGGTGTGGGAGGTGTGGGGAGTGGGGCATATAGGAATCCCTATTGTTATACATTTAAGTAATCTAATTATCTTTTAATTTTTTTTTAAAAAAAGCACAAAAAAAGTGTATAAGGAGAATTTAAGTAAAACATACTCATATTTCATGTCCAAAAGCAAAATGTAGTGACAGGGATGAATCATTTTGGTGACTTAAAGCATAGAACATTGTTATTCCCTGGATTTATCTTAAATAGGATGATAATTTAGTATATTTTTTCTGTCATATAACAATATATATAATTTAAAAAAGAAATACTTAGCTTCTAATTTCGGGCCATTAATTTCTCAATGATTGGAGAAAAATAATTGTATAAATTCTTATTGATTTATATTATATAAATAAAATAAGGCCATAATATTTCCATATTATGTATCATTTATATAATAGTAAAAATTTAATTGAATGAAAATAATTAAATGCATCTCATCAATAAGAACTCTGGCATGACACCATGTACATGAATTTGAATAAGACATACTGAAATTTTAGGTCATGTCTGAAAATTTTAGTTCATTAGTAGTTTTTTAAGTAGTTTTTTTGTTGTTGTTTTTGGAAAAATGAAGTTACTTTTCCATACTTACACTGTGAAAAGGTACTAAACCTGACATTTTAATATAGGATTATAGAGACTCTTAATCCTCCACAATTGTCTTTTCTCAGGCGTACCAGGGAAATAAAGGTGAGAATTGTAATATTGCTGAAATCTCTATGGTGTGTGTTAGTCAAGATGTATTATGTAACAGATTCCTTTAGTAGAGTACCTATTGATATATTGTTCAAAAGTTGCTTGCATAAATTTTTCTTTCACTCTAATTTTTCCTATCTTCATAATTCTTGTTTTGTCCTGAGCATTCTTCAGAAAATATTCTGTATATAATTCATGGATTATTGTAAGAGGGAGAGAAAGATATAAGAAGAGAAGGGTAGGGGTAGAAAAAAAGGGAATAAGGATTTTTTTAAAACCAGAAATGCATTTTTAGTTATCCCAACAATCCATTAATGCAAAATTATATTAATAATTAATATCTTTAAGTTATTTCATTAACAAAGCTACTGAAACTAAATTAGAAATTATTATAAGATTTTCCGTGTGTTTTCAGGAAACAATGTAAGTGCTTGAATTTATACTGAAGTTGGAATTTAGCTTAAGTATATATTTGTACTCTAGAATTCTCTGAGTCAAATGAGCATACTTTGTCTCTAACCCTACAAATGTGAAGCTGTTTATTTTATGTATTAGAATAATATTTCAGCAAGATTTGTGACAGTCTTTCTGGAAAAATAAAGATATGTGGTTTATTCTCAGTCCAAATAATTTTTAAGATCATTTGCTTATTCTTTTCTTGAACTATGAACATCTCAATATGACAAAACCTTAGTGTATTTCTTATTGTGAATATACATTATTTTTAGGTCAATGAATTCACCTTGGCCCAATGTATGACAAATACTTTACTCCATTAAATCCTTTAAAATAAAAGGACCAGTGAATTAACAATGATTCAAACACATCGGTCTATGTCACAATGAAGGGAAAACAAGGGTTAATATGCTGAAATTTTGCCTCTAAATATGGATCCTGTATTTAATTGTTATCAGTCACTAAGGCTTGCAATTCATGTATAGGTTCTTCTTTAATATTTTTTTGTGAAACATTTTTAATGTTTTTATTTATTATTTTTATTTTTAAGGAAGTTTTAGATTACATAAATGTTACATAAAAAATATAGAGAATTCCCATATGCCCCACTTTTTCCTCCTCCCACATTTTCCCACATTAACAACATTCTTCATTAGTGTGGTACATTTGTTAAAATTGTTGAACACATATTGAAGCATTGCTATTAACTATGGACTATAGTTTACACTATAGTTTACAATGTCCCACCCAATTTTGTAGGTTATGACAAAATATACAAAGGCCTGTATCTGTCATTGCAATGTCATGCAGGACAATTCCAATGTCCCCCAAATTTCCCCATATTACACCTATTCTTACCTCTCCCTCCCCTAACAACCTCTGGTATACACTGTCTTTATATCAATGATATAAATTCTTCCATTGCTAGAATAATAATGTCTATAGTAGAATGAAAATAAACCTACTTTATCCATGCATTTTTTCTTCAATTTCCACTGAATAAGAAACAGCCTGTTGGTGTAGGGAAGAATATGTAAACTCTAGTCCACGGTTAGCAGCAATCCTTCAATATATATTCATCAATTGTAACAAATGCACCACAGTAATGAAAGATGTTGTTAATGTGGGAAAGTGTGGGAAGGAAAAAGAGTGGGTCATATGGGAATCCCTAATATTTTTATGTAACATTTATGTAATCTAAAACTTCTTTAAAAATAAAAAATAATTAAAAAATAACATAAAAAATTTAGAAATCAAATGCCACTTGTGGCATGTTTCCTGATTTTATTCTTTCAGTAATAGCTTTTATAAACAATTTTATTAGTGATCATTTGGTGATATTTATTTCATTATCATTTTATAAATGACATAAGAAGCTATTGCATATTAATGAAATAGACATGCTTTCTTTTGACAAAAATATGTCTCAAAAATCTATTCAAGGACTTTGCAAGTATAATGAGCATATGAAGGAAGAAGCACTATATATTGTCATTAACTTAAAATTTGAACAGAAATAATAATGATACCACAAGCTGCAAAGGTCAAAATGGACAATTTGTTGGTGTGCATTTCAAGAAAGAAACCTGAAAATAAAAATACATTTTCTTGTTTTTGTTCACAAACAGGATTGCATCTATCTCCAGAATACTTTCTACTGTCTTGTTCACCACTGTTCCTGAAAGAGTAATAGAAAAACATCATTGCTAGGAAAAAGCACAAATTGTTTGGTATGAAGGTCTTTTCTGTAAGACAAGTTGAAATGTATGTGTAACTTATCTGAACTTGTAGTCCCTTGGAAACATTTTTAAATTACATAATTACCATAACTGCTTATTTCTTAAACTTGATAGAATTTTGTGATGTGAATGTGTTTGTTCAATTTCATAATTACAACAATTAAAGGAAGAGATTTTTATGCATATTGCATCAAATATAAGACCAGAACCCAGATTTATCCTTTCTACTATAACATTTTTAATTTAAAAATTTCAATATTCAATTGTGTTTATAAAATTTATGATAATGTACATGAGAATAGGATGTAGAAAATTGATCAGAAATGAACTGGACAATAAATATTTAAACTGGCATATTTTTGACTCTTTTAGCAAACAAATGGTGAAATTTGTTCTTTAATTTACACAGGGAAATTCATCCACTTGTCTCAACTTCTTTGTCATTATCAATTGTATCAATGCCTTGGATATCCTTATGCTCTTCCAAGAAGCAAAGATGAAGATATAATTGAGTGGTCTCTAGTTTCACAGGGTATGCCTTGAGAACCTATAAGTATAAATTGAAATGTCAGGGTTGCCGTCCAATTTGGATACATACACGAGTCAGATGAAGAATGTGACTGAAGTCACTATGTTTATATTGATAGGCTTAACAGATGATTTTATGCTGCAAGTCTTCCTATTTTTATTATTTCTAGCAATTTATCTCTTTACTCTGGTAGGAAATTTGGGGCTGGTTGTATTGGTCATTGGGGATTCCCGGCTCCACAATCCCATGTACTATTTTCTGAGTGTGTTGTCATTCTTGGATGCCTGCTATTCTTCAGTTGTTACCCCCAAAATGTTAGTCAATTTTCTGGCAGAGAATAAATCCATTTCATTTCTTGGATGTGCAACACAGATGTTTCTTTTTGTTACGTTTGGGACTACAGAAAGTTTCCTCTTAGCTGCAATGGCTTATGATCGTTATGTAGCAATCTACAACCCACTGCTATATGCCGTTAACATGTCACCCCGAGTCTATGTGCCACTCATCATTGCTTCCTATGGTGGTGGCATTTTGGATGGTATTTTACACACTGTGGCCACTTTTAGCCTTTCCTTCTGTGCATCCAATGAAATTAGACATGTGCTTTGTGACATCCCTCCCCTCCTTGCTATTTCTTGTTCTGACACTCACATGAACCAGCTTCTCCTCTTCTACTTTGTGGGCTTGATTGAGATAACGAATATTCTAATTGTCTTGATCTCCTATGGTTTCATTATTTTGGCCATTCTGAAGATGCGTTCTGCTGAAGGGAGGCAGAAAGCCTTTTCCACCTGTGGCTCTCACCTAACTGGAGTGTCAATTTACCATGGGACAATTCTCTTCATGTATGTGAGGCCAAGTACCAGCTATTCATTGGACCATGATATGATCGTGTCTATATTTTACTCTATTGTGATTCCAATGCTGAATCCTATCATCTATAGTTTGAGGAACAAAGATGTTAAAAAGTCAATGAAAAAATTGTTTAAGAAAAATTGGTTAATAAATAAAGTACAATTTAAGCATTGAGCAAAACTTAAATGAATGTTATATTTCAAAAAATATCTCTGTGGTCAAAGACTAAGGAATAAAGTGTGTAATTTTAATTAGTAGTGCTTGCATATTTTAGGGTATTTCCAAAGAAAGTATTCATCTATCCTCCAATGCAATAAAGTATATTTATAAATAAACTGAGTTATCTATATACCTATGATTATGTTCAAACTGGTCCATATTAAAACTTAGTTATTAACTTATATTGATATTGGTAGCCTTTTTGTATTTTATTTTCACTTACTATAATTACAGAAGATGTCCTCAGGAGATAGCAACTTGATATAACCTCACACTGTTTTAGTACAATTTCAATATTCATTATGAAATTAATTCCCCTTCCTGGAATCCCTGTGAAAGGCTCCCTTAATGCTTGCTCACTTGCTCCATGTGCCCTTACACTCTCAGATCCATCCTGACCTCTGAACATGCTTTTTTCATTCTATGGCTCAACCTAATAAGTGTTTATCCCATTTTTTCCTTCTCACAGTCCAACCACTGAAATTTTTTAGATCCATTCATAATTTAAGATAATTATAATGAAATGATATGGTAATATTTATTTAGAGTATAATTAAGGTTCAGGAAAAACAATAGTTAAAAGAATAGCTTTCAATTGGATGCTATTTACAGATGAACCTAGATATGAAAAACTAGCTAGCCTACCTGTTTAAGTTCCTTTGATGCAGATTCTTGCTTATTTCCTAGCTCTCTCTTTACCCTGTAACTTTGAGAAATTAACTTTCATTTGTCAATATTCCTCAATGTTTACACCCTATGAGCAAGTCCCTGAGAAATGACCTGACTTTCTTCAAAACATACTCTTCTGACTTATTTATATTGCTTTGTTCATTTTTGAACTCAGATATATTTATTTGAACAGCTATTAAATGTGGAAATGTATTTTCATTTCATTAACATTCTCTTTTTTCCTTGCAGGGATGATTGTCCCGTGAGTCCACCATAACAATCCCATGAAAGTGAGGTACTAAAGCAGTTCATTGTTAAGACTGAACTTGAGATTTAATCAAATCATATTCAATACATCCCATTTTAATCAGTTATACACAGAGAACTCATATCACTATCGGATCAAACACATGCTGGATAGCAGAGTAAAGTTTAAATCTATACTCAAATGTCCTCTTCAAAAAAAAAGAAATTTTCAGAGACAAAACATCGAGTATTATGATATCATGTTGTCATATAAAGAAATCCAACTCGCAATTACCTAAGAAAGAAAGAAAGAAATCCAACTATTTGAAACCACAACATCTCAAATTTTATTTTCCCTATTATTAATTTTTGTTTTTTTTTTTCTGTAATAAAGGAATGAACTATTTCAGAGGTGCTTCTAAATACTTACCTCTTACAAAACTTAAAATGTTTGCATCATTCAAGTATCATTTTTAAGGCTCCTTTCATTCAAATCAGGTTTCCAAATAATCAAAACAAAGTTTTAGCCATGGTTGTACCCTGGTCCATAAGTTTAGTTCCTCCTTTAAATTAAGAAAAATACTTTTTATATGGGAAAAAAAAAAGAGATTATTTTAGGACCAAGAATGCCTTCACATATGCTTATCAATGTCTGACCAATAATTCAGTCCAAATATTATACAAAATTATATCAAAGTTAATCTGCATTAAAATTACACTATCTTCTTTTCTACTAGTAAAGTAGAAACCAAAGGATGAAAATAAATAATGTCCATGATTTTCTTTTCATCATGTAAATATGGTAAAATGTATATGTAACTCTCAATTTAATAACTTTTCACACTTCATCTCTCAGCTCTATTATTTTTCATAAAGAATTATTTTGTTTCCATTGTTCACATTTAACCACACTGTATAAAAACAGTCATCATTTAATATTTGCTGTTTTCAAAGTTTGATTGCTATCTAAATCTACCACTACATTGAAACTGCAATTGCTTAAAGGGAGGATTTTGTCTGTCCACACAAATCTATCTCGAGGGCATGATAATTAACACAGAAAATAAATATCTTTTAAATAATGGTGAGTGAAGAAACGAGTAATACTTAATAGCAATAGTTAGCACTTCTATATAGCTTAATAGTTACTGAACAATATAGTAATGTTTATGGATACTAACTCTTTATGTGTGCCTATCAAGTCCAAGACATAAGCCCATTATTACCTATCATTACAGATCTCAGATGAGAGAAAAGTCATATGCAAATTAAGTAATTTGTTCAAAACCATATTGCTCAAATGAGTGATACCAGTATTCAAAACTAAGTTTCCTGACTACAGAGTCCCTACCTTTAAGTACTTTAATATATAGAATAAAAGAACAAAATGATTTTTTCAGTTTGTCTAATGATTATTAGGTCTCCTGACAATACTTTATGAAATAATGATTTCTTCATTAGGTAAATGGTATAAATAAATGAGAAAGGCATGTTTTAAAGAAGTAGCAGAAAATTTGTTTCACTAGATTTGACAAATCATTCAGATGGTTGATATATGTAGAATTTGCAGATTTTTATCCTGCCTGATTAATGAGATAAGGATGATAAAAATAGAAGTAGAAGTAGAAAAAGAAAGAGGAGGAGTAGGAAGAGGAGTAGGAGTGGAAGGAGAGGGTAGAGGAAATTTACAAGTAGAAGTAGTTGTAGATGTAGAAGAAGAAGAATGAGAAGAAAAAGAAGAAAAAGAAAATGAGGAGAAGGAAAAGGAGGTAGAAGGGAAAGAAGGAAAATATTTGGAAAAAATAAGTGATGAAATCAATTATATCTATAATGATCCTGAGGTTCCATTACATTATTAAGGTACAAAACTAGAATCCCAGAAAGATATTTTACTGACATAACACAGGAAAGAGATATGTGAATCAACTACACTCCATAAAATTGAAAAGGGAATATAGAACTTCCACTACTACTTAAGATGCAGACATTTGCTCCAACTCTAACACTTTTTAGAAAGGCAGACAATCTAAAAAATCATAGCTTGTCCTGAGCCCATCAAAAAATTAAAGTTAGAAAAAAAAGCCAAGTAATTTGAATTCCAAAGGGGGCCTAGACCCTCAAAGAGGAGATATGACAAATGAACTGTTATAACTTTATCAGAAGGTGGAAGGAAGAGTGGCAATAGTACAAACAAATAATAATAAATCAGATTAATTATAAAGAATTGTTAAAACCAAGTTTGAGTTAAAGTGTCAGGTGGAAAGCAAAGAAAAACCTAGAATCAAGGGGTTTGGAGTCACTCTCAAAGTCATCAATGTAGATCTCTACAAAATGATGACAAAGATTGGGGGCTGGCCTAGGACATGCTCTAACAAAATACCAAGCATTCCCCTATCTACCCAAATGAAGGACTGCTATTACTTTGCCAGCTACAGCTTTATTCTTACCTCAGTCTTCCCTAATAACAGATACAATTCATTGAGATACCTAACCACAGAATTGCTCCTGCTTTCTCATAGTGACTGATCTACAATAGAATTTGCTTTTTTATTTTCTCTCCCTAATTATCCAACCAGGGCCTCAATCCTATCATAGGTTCTTTCTAAAATCCTCTTAATTAGAATCTGCACATTTTACTCATGGTGTGTGTTCTTCCTCACTGCATTGCATAATAAAGCCAACTTGTTGAGCCACAGATATTTCTAGTGGCCTTTGACTAAACAGCTTTGAAAATTACTAGCATAAAATATCTACAGCAGGGGATAAACAACATGTTCAGATGTATGAGAACAACACGTTCAGAATCAAAGATGGGTAATATAAAGTAGTATCCAATGAAAAGGCTTGAAATAAAATTTAAAAAGCACACATAATCAGAATATCACATAAACAGAAATCCTTCACAAGTTCATCAGTAGAATCAGTACAACTGAGAAAAAAAGGTAAGCCGATAGCAATTATCCAGAACAAGAAGAAAATTAAACAAAAAAACAAAGTGTGGTAAAAAAAATATTATCAAAGAGTTGTGGGACAGTATCAAACAGTTTAATATGCATGTAGTTAGGCTTCAGCAACAAGAATAGAGAAAGAATGTACTGGAAGAAATATTTGAGGAGATAATGGCCAAGACATTTACAAAAATAGAGAAACAGATGTCAGTGATTCCACAGGAAGAAAAAATAGAAAAACAACTCAACCAAGCACAAAAACTTTGAGATTCATCAGACTCACTGCTTTAAAACAAAAATAATTATGCAATTACAAAGGCAGTCAGAGGAAAATAAATTTCATAAAGAGAAAGAAAAAACACTTTTATTGTAAGAGAGTTGCCATTGATAATTATACAAGCCAGAAGATAATAGAATGCCGTATTTAAAATACTGATATATAAAAATATTCCAGAATTTAATACTGACTGTAAATAACTTTCAAATATAAGAACAAAATATAGACTTTTTAGGAAAAATAACACACGCACACAGAAAAATGTAATATTTGCCAGCATATTTGTTCTTTAAAAATTATCCAGGCAGGGATATGAGAATAGAAGGGCAGTTGTGTCTAAATATAGACATAAATGATGCTAAATATATATATATCTATAAGTTAATTTGTAAAATTTTAATTGCTTTAAAAATAATGGCCTAAAGCTGGATTGTTTGATGAATTGCTAGAGTTAAATCATATGTAAAAACAAAATTTATGACAAAAATAAAATGGGAAAGAAAAATTGAATATCTACTATTTTATTGTTCTAATTTTTAAAGTTATGCTGTATATTAATTTAAGTAGACTATGATAAATTAAATATTTATATAATAATTAGGGTAACCACTTAGAAACAAATTTATCAACATAAGGAATTAAAGTAAGGATATCATGACAGTTGTAAACAAATATTAAAAGGATAGTAAGAAAATGTTATAAAAGACTTTTAAATAGTAAATTTGATAATTTAGATGAAATGTATATTTTATCCAAAATCAGAATTATTGTGTAACATATTTAGTCCTATATCTCTTAAAGAGATAGATTTTTTTCTTAAAAACATTCAAATGACAAAAAATTCTGAAATTGCTTTCCAAATAAAAATATCTTATCTTTCCTTCAGATTGGAATATGTACAGTGTAATATGGGAAACATCTTCTACTCAGCAGAAGAAGACATCTTGGGGGACATTACAGTAACAACATAGAAGAAGCCTGGTTTCCAGGATTACTTGAAGGAAAAGAGCCACCCACAAAGCCTAGTCAGTTAAATTTTGGACTGTTACATTCAAGGACAATACTTTTCTCATTGTTGAGCCACTGTTTCTGAAGCGTTTTCGTATACCAAACAGCTTATGTCTGACTAATATATGTTCTTTCCCTAGCCCAATCAAATCACCTGATAAATCACTCCCTCCTGTACAGAGTTCTTTCTTTCTGAAAATACGACTATACATGTATGTTTTAGAACATTTAACAGCTTTCCCCAAAATTATACGGTCTTCTTTAAGCAGCTCTAGTGAAGTCTGTCAGCAACATATGCCTCTCATCAATGTATTTGTTAAAATTTTTAATATAAAAATTTTGTATAGGTTAATTTGTAGACAAAAATGTCATGTGATAATGTGATGATTAAGAATGTGAACTCTAATGTCAAACTGTCTGTGTTCAAATTTGAGCTTGTCCTTAAAATTGTTGCCTGACCATGAACAAGCTATGAAACCTTTGTACCCCAGTTTCATCATCTGTAGAATTCATCCATTCAAATACATTTATTGAGGCACTCTTCTATGTGTTGGAGATAAAATATTGAACATAATTGGCAAAAATCTTGTGCTCATAGAGTTTTCAATGTGGAGGAAACCAGAGAAGAAACAAAGAGCATTACCAAAACATATAGAATGTCAGATGGGGATAACTACTGTGGAAACAAAGCAGCATTGATGAATGATGGGAGAGGTGTGACTTTAAATAGGGTGGTAAGGTATGGTCCTAAGAGAAACAGAATGAGAAAAGTCCCATGCAGTCATTAGTGAAGGGAATTTCAAGAAGAAGAAAAAATGGAAATATTCCAGGCAGCATCAGGACTAATGTGTATAGGGAAGTGTGAGTAGGTCAGTGTGACTGCTACAAAGTGAGAGTGATAGACACAATGATAAAGCATGAGTTCATAGAGATCAGAAGTAGGGGCAAGATCATTTTGGACCTGTAGGCTCTTGTAAAAATTTTGATTTTTTTACTCTTAATGTAATGAATAGTCTTGTCATTTTTGTGAAGAAAAGTGACATAATACAACTTATGTTTTTAACACTATCACTCTGGCCTCTACATTGAGATTAGATGGAAGAGGTATTTCAGCTTGCCACAGGGCTGCTAATGCAATGTACCAGAAATGGTTTGGCTTTTATAAAGGGGATTTATTTAGGGTAAAAGCTTACAGTTGCAAGGCTGTGAAAATGTCCAAATCAGGGCACCATCAGTGGTGCTTTCTCACGAAAGTCAGCTACTTTTGATCCTGTCATCTGGCCACATGGTGGGGCAAGATGGCCACTAATCTCTGCCAAGGTCTTTGCCTTCCCCTCCAGAATCTACCATCTCCCACAGTTCAGCAGCATGCAACCAGGCATGGGACTTGTCTCTTTCAAGTCCTCCTCTATCAGTCTCTGCTGCTCTGCTTTCTTCCTGGGTTCAGCTGTGAGCTATCAGGCATATGGGTAATCTCTGCCTGAGCCTGGGCCTCAGCTCCGTCAGCCAGTCAGGGGCTTCTCTCCTTGCAGGTGATCTGTGGGTGAAACAGGATTCTTTCTCTCACACTGAAGGATCAAATATGGTGTATTCTTTTTAATGTCTCTTTTTATCAGACTCAGAAAGAGGATGGAAACTCAACCTGAGTCAAGCCTCAGTGATGTAGTACAATCAAAAAGGGTCTCACACCCATGAGAATAGATAAACTTAAGAACATAATCTTTTTGAGATTCATAAAAGAATTTCAAACTGTCACGAGGGGTAAAAGGCAGAGAACAGGGAGACAATCTAAAAAAGCTGTGGCAATAATTTAAAGATTGAGAAGATGGTTCTATTGCCCAAGGTGGTAGAAGAGGAGATGTTGAGAAATAGTCACATTCCAAATATATTCTTTAGAGGTTATCAATATGATATCCTGATGAACTCTATGGGAGGTATGTGACCGAGAGAAAATGCCACTATGACTCTTAAGTCTTTGTCTGAACAAGGAGGAACATGGCTTTACATTACCTAAGATTAAATTTTAGGTATTGCAAGTATCTACCTAAGTTATTTTGTGAAGATAAACTATGTTAATTACATACCTAATGCCCTTGAATACTGTCTGGCTCACAGTAGGTGCTCAGTTAATATATACTATTTCCATCATCCTTATATATTATCATTTGAAAAAAATTGTACATATTTGATATGCTCTATTCTATTAAAATAATTATTAAGTAGACAAACTTTATAATATATAGAATTTCGACATAACACCATGCACAAAATGATTTTGTCTGAAAAATACATCAGATCCCATCTTACATAAAACAAGATAAACACTAACATAAATAGAGAAAATAGAGGGAAATGTAAATAATCTATTGTGTTCACTTTGCCCAACGGTTATGTTACATTTAATTAATAACATCAGAAATACTTCCTAGAATACAGTATAAAAGGACAAGTTAGTTTGAATTTAATTAAAACATAAGCAAATTCTGAAATTACTATTTTCTGAAAAATTAGAGAATCTGTTGACCATTATTGCCATCACAAATCAACAGAATATTTTTTCCAAATTATAGAAATGTACATAATAGAAAGTAAGGACAGAAAGTTCATAAAAAAGACCAGAAAATATAAAGGGTCTATAAATATAAGAAAGGAAACAATGCATATATGAGGTGAGAGATTAGTTTAAAATTATATTATTGAAGAAAGCATACAGTTCAGTGGTTTGAGCACCTGCTTCCCATGTACAAGGTACAGGGTTCAATCCCCAGTACCTCCTAAGGAAAAAAAAAAAAGTATATTATTAAAAAAGAAATCCTTAAAAAGAAAAACCTAACTGCAAACAAAACAAAGAGGAATTGCAATAAATGCAAATTCTAGAGAACTTAGAGATCAGAGCAAATTTAAATATGTCTACAGTAATTTACATGAATACAATATATAAGTTAAACTTTTATGTAAATTCAGAATGTAAAGAAAATATGCACATTTTAATCATTTGAATAAATTAAGAGTGATGAACTAGTGACAATTCATTGAATGTTTAATTCTCAAACAGCTTGAAATTTATTTTAATATTTCAAAAATAATTTAAGAAAAGTAACATTATAATGCAAAGAAAGCTTTTATATATATTAAAAGAATAAGATCCTTGAAGAAAAAAATATACCAAATACTATTTATTGTTTATATAAAATCAATTAAGTACAGGAAATGAAGAAAACATACTTTTTAAATGGAATTTGAAAAGTGGAGAAAATTAAAACTGCAACTCCAGATTATTTAGAGACATTTTAAAAAGGAAATATTAGCAAGCTACATGAAAAATATTTATGAGACTTCATAAAATTTGGATTGATGTTCAAGTCTTAGCTTTGCAATTTTTTAAATTAAAATTCTTAGAACAAAAGAACCAAGGATTTAACTCAAAAAGAACATAAATTTATAAAAAAAGAGGAAAATGAAATTTTTTAAAATCATGCCAAAATTAAACAAAGACATAGTCAATACTGAAGTTTGTTGATGCATTAGAAAATGCTAAGATCTTCATATGATTAGCAGGTAGATGCAAAGAGGTATACTTACATACAAGTATTTAATGAATTTCCAAAATTTCACGGCTTAAAGCAATGCAAAATGAGATTCTTGATTTTACTAATATACCAAGAAACCATTCATCTCCCAACTTAAATGACAAAGGAATAACCAAAGGTTATAGTGATGAATGGAAAACAAAAGCTGCAAAATAGAAATAGAAAATGACAAAAAATTATGTATATATGCAATATATACACACATACATAAGATTTGTCTAGAAGACATTGAATTAAACTCTCAAAAATGATTAAGATATTTCTATTTTCTGTAATAATTTAACATGTTACCAAATTTTCTTCAAAGTTAAAATATACTTTTTTCTATAGCTTAATTCTATCACAATATTCTAATTTTTTCCAAGAGCACAAATTGAAGTTCTCTTTTTCCTTTTAAACTATTTGGTTATGAATAAGATTAGCCAAAAATATTTACATAACATCAGTGAGCATTTACATAACAATATCTATTATATTTTTAAAATTGTGCAAGAATATAAGCATTCTGATGATCCTGGTAAAATTTGTTATTACTGCATTAAATTATTTCTATTCATCATCTGATTGATCATTAAGGTAACTATATGAATATAAAATTATTTTTCTTGTATAGTTGTGGATACTAGATTTTTACTTTCAGTGACTTCCTAAGGGATATACCGCTAATAAGCTGACAGAATGAGACCCTAAACACTGGATTTTTCAGGCAAAAGCAGCATACTTTAAGGTTGAGCTACATTTTTCTCTACAGAATAAATTATTTCTGAGAGTGTTTTTCATAATAGAAATCTCTGAAATTGGAATATGCATGGGAATTTCTATGACGGAATTTGAAGGATAGCATTACATTTTAGTTTTTGTTGTTGCAGATTAGTTGCCCTTAGAAATACATATATTTAAACAACAGGTTTAACACGTATTTCATGGCTTGTAATTACTATGTGGAATTCTAAAAATATATTCTTGAAATGTTCCATCATGTGTGGTCTAATATAGGATGGCTCAACAGAAATTCAAGCTAATTAAATGATGCTACTGCATTTAGAGAATGAATACCCAAATAGGAAAGAAAGAAAGGATACAATACAATATTCAGCATCAATGACATTTCAAGTGCCCTGAGCCCTTGCTCATCTGAATGGCTCTAATGAGATCATTTTTTACTTCTTTGTTCCTAAGACTATAATGAGTGGACTCAGCATGGGAATCACCATAGTATAAAACACAGAGGCCACTTGATCCTTTCCCAAGGAGTAGGACTTCTTTGGATTTAAATAAGTAAATATCGTAGAGCCATAAAATATGATGACTCCCAGGAAGTGGGAGGCACAAGTAAAGAAAGCTTTGCATTTTCCTGAAGTGGAATTAATTTTCAGGATAGTGGACAGAATGGACCCATAGGACACAGAAATTGTAAGAGACACCATTTCGTTTAAACGAGTGAGAATGATTATCATGATTTTGGTCTCATGAAAGTCAGTATAGGACAGGGCTAAAATTGGGATTAAATTACAAAAAAAGTGATAGATTACACTGGATTTGCAGAAATGCATGCTGTTCATGTGAGGAACAATGACTAATGATTCCGTACAACCAACCATGTAGGACTCAGTTATGAGGGCACCACAGAGTCTCATGAACATAACATCCTGGTAGTTAAGAAGATTGCAGATAACAACATAGCAGTCATAGGCCATTGAAAAGAGAAAGAAAAATTCAGTGACAACCAAGAAGATAAAAAAAATACATTTGGGTGAAGCAACCCTTGAATGTAATACATTTGTCAGAAGCCAGTAAGTTCTCTTAGGTTTTAGGTGTGATGACTGCTGAAAAACTGAGGCCAATGAATGACAGGTGACTGGGGAAAAAACACATGAGAATGTGAAACTGGAGATCCAGATGAATTATTAGAATCATCCCTGCATGCCCCAGCATAGTAATCGGGCATATCAGGAGAAAGGCCATAAATAGGACCTGCTGTATCTCTTCAGAGTCTGTCAATCACAGAAGGATGAAGTCAGGCACATTTGTGTTATTCCTATTTCCCATAAAATGCTTTACTGATGTAAACTATTGAGAAATCAAATGTGATACTTAGAAAAAATGACGTCAAAACAGTTTTTTAAAAAATAGGAATCATCTGGAATTTTTAAAAATTAGTTTAGTGATTTTAGAAATTCATAATAAAAGAGGCGGCCAAGATGGCGTTAGTGTAGGAGGGCACACACAGCAAGCTCCCAGAGCAAGGCAGATTGTGGACGGGGTCTTGCCCGGGGGTCTGTGCTGTGCATGCGTGGAGTGAGAGGCTTGGGACATCAACCTGCGCGGATCGGCGGCGTGGACCTAACGGTGGAGATTCATGAGTTTTGAGGCTGCCGGTGGAGGTTGGCACAGGCGGCTGAGCCCCGCGGTTAGGGAAAAAATAAAATAAAACGGCCATTTTGATCCATGGGCGGGGCGAAAAAGTTTTACTTTCTGGGGATCTGGCTGCCTGGCGCCCCTTGGACCTTGTGTGAACAGAGCAAATGAGCTAATCAGCACCCAGTGAACCGGAGGGGGGATTTTGGTCGGGCAATGCAGCTGATTTCTCTAGCCACCCAGGGATAAGACCCCGGCTGCTGCGGAGCCAGGAGGAAGGGACACTTCCCAAAAAAAGGAGGGTTCGGTTGGAAGACAGGGAAGGGTATTTTATATTTTTAGACATTGATATGGCTGCCTGCACCACCCCATAGCTTTGGGGAGCAGATAAGCTGACCTGAAGCAGCATTAGGCTGAGAGCAGACACGAATCTGCACTCAAACTGATTTACTGAGCAACCCGGTGACGCTGGAGCTCAGCCTCAGAAGGGGTGGAATTCGCCATCTTTAGCACTCCTCACTGACTAACATCAGCGTTTCAGCTAACCTAGGGAGTCCGGAAAGTGGGACGTGCTTGATTAATTTCCATGGGCCCAGCTAGGGTCTCTTCCGTAAGGGGGTTGGTCTAGAGGAGGAATTATTTTGGGTCCTGCATTTGGCTAAAAAAA
>JAKSZT010001178.1:2863522-2887218 GCA_026826555.1 Tolypeutes matacus | reverse complement strand
AAACTCAGCATATGATTGCATTACCTTCCCCCCAACGTGGGACATGATTCCCGGGGATGAGCCTCCCTGGCAATGAGGGATTAATACCAAGTGCCAACTGGCACCTTTGCGCAGTAGAAGTATCGTAGCCAATGAGGTTTATCCGAGGCACGAATATTGCTAATTGAAAACTTTTCCCAAGTGCCAACTGGCAACACAACTGGAAAAAGACCTTGAATAAAAGGGGGAAATGGTAAAGACAAATGAGTTCAAGTGGCTAAGAGACTTCAAAGAGAGTCCGGAGGTCATCCCAGAGGTAACTCTTACGCACACCTCAGTAGGAGCTCATAGAACATCTAAGTGCCTATCACCCCACTCAGTGGGGTTCCTGAGAGCTCCGGAGACACCCTGGTCCTATATAAGGGGGGATAGCCCCAGAGACTGATGCCTTATCAGTGGGTTCTATTTTGGAATCTGTGCTCCTGACAGTGACAGAATTAGACTCAAATAAGTCCTCCCTGCACATGGTTCACCAGTCCCTTCTATTCAAACCTATATGCGATGCTGGAGTTTTTAGGTATACTTCCAGAGACTGGATCCTCCCACCTACGTATGTGCCAGGTGTGCATGAAATCTAGGTGGAGCTGCAACTCCTACCCTACAGCTCAATGGACTCATCCAAGTTACCTGGTGAGGAGACAACGATGGGCAATGGAATCCCAGGGAATGGAGAGGGCCTTCATCTGCAGGCAGGATCATCCCACCCACCATATCCATGGGATATAATCCCTCTCTCACTTGGAGTTGGATTGGACATCACCATCCCAGTCCCCTCAGGATTGGGGGAAGAACTATGGACTAGAGTGGACTTGATGGTATTCTCTTGTTCACATATGGTGATTCTAGCAATGCAAGAAATTATAACAATGAGGTGGAGCCAATGGCCACTTGACACTTTTGGGGTAGGGTGGGGACGAGCAGTTGAAATACAGTGGCTTCTTTGGGAGTTGGAGGTTGTCCTGAGTACTGTTGTGGCAACGGATGTAGGCCATTTAAAATCAGCACACACCACTCAGAACTAAGTGGGAGAGAGTGTGGTCTACAGTGTGAACTGTGGTCTATGGTTGGTGGCAAGGCTCCAGGATGTGTAAGTTCATTGAGGGTTGTGGGCCACACTGTGGGAGATGTTTGTGTGGGATGTGATGGGAGGTGTGGGATGTGGGCAACATGGGAATCCCAGTGGGTTCCATGTAATATTTTGGGTAATCTAAGCACCTCTTAAAATATATGTATATATAAATATATAAACAACATTTTTGTAAGCAAATACACATATATGCATATATATTTATATATCATTTTGCAAATGTTTGTATGTATTGTGAGAATTTTGAGTTTTACCCATAATTAAAAAAAAAAAAAAAAAAAGAAAGAAATTCATAATAAAGAATAGTTCGCAGAATACGGCTGAAAAAAATCTTAGGTTGATTGCCAAATATAAATTCAGTATAAATCAACTTTTGCATATTGTATAATAGGGATACATACATATTGTCTAATTAGAATGACTATGACACTGTTATAAATACTTCTAATCATTAATACATTTATTCAGATTAAAATATTATATTGTAAGCATTATTATTGCACACATTTTTCAAATGAAAAAAAGGGCATGGAAATTAAAGTAACTTATCCAGCATCATAACTATTAAGTATTATTGCTTCTGTGATTCTACCAAAGTTGGTTGAGTCCAGAGATCATGCTCATAACATTTTATTCCTACGTATATTTAATTTCAGAAAAAACAGAGAGATTTAATGCATCATTTACTTTTATTTTGCATCCAATATTATATAATAGAAATGATAGGTCAGAAGTTAAAACCTTATGTTCGTTAATATTATAGAGTACACATTATTATACATTTTCATAAGATAGGTTTATTAACTGATTATATAATAAAAACTCCTCAATTATATACATTGTCCATTGCTTGATTTCTCTGATTCCATTAGTTCTATATTTCCATTTCTACAAATGTTGGCATTACTTGGTTAAGACCTACATGATGCGTATATGTATATGCATACTTTCATAATAATATTCCCATTTTCTGAGATAAATTTAAAAGCTCTAACTTGAGATTAATGCTTACCATGAGTCAAAGTTGTTGAAAAACTTTTTCCAGCATTATTTGTCCAGACATTTGTCAACCTCAAGTTTTTCTCACAAATAAATTATATAAACCATATAAGGGGCTAGAAATTTCTGTGATATGTTTGTTTCCTTTCAGATAACATAGGTTTAATTTTTTATTTTGCTTATTTGAGGTACAATAAATACCTTAAAACTTAAAAATTTTGTTCATCATTTGTTCAAATAGAAAGTTCACCTGGACATTTTGTCTCACACGTGAACCAGGGAGCCACTGTGAACACAAGCAGAGCAGAGGATCCCTTGATTTTAATCCTGATAAAACCAAGGCATCTCTTATATAGAGGTTTGCTGGTAATGCAATGTTTGTTCATCTCTGGGACCAATTTCCCAAGAAGATTGCTTGGCATGATTCCAAGGATAAAGAGTCAAGGACTAATGCATTCATGTTATGTTAATAACAGAGAGTTGCCTTCCTCTTAGAAGCCACACAATGTTAAGCAGTGTTTTAGTATTCTCTTCTGATGCTCTAATTTATGACTAGGTTAAAAAGGAGGTATTTCTAGAGAAATGCTTAATTATTCTGTCACTGAAAGGCCAGATTACTTACCACCAAGGATGGATTACCCCATTTTCCCCATTGACACTATTATAGGATTAAACATTATTTTACATATATTATTATATAAAAAAATGAAAAAAAAAAGAAAATCATTCATGATTGTTGTTACTATTTAGATGTATTTTCCTCCAAGTAGTTTACTTTGTGCATGTAAAGCTTATTTATATGTATACTTTTTTGTTTATATAATTTTATCATGCTCAATTTTCAGTAATGTCATATTATTACTAAATACTTGTAATATACCTTGACCTTCAATTATAATAAACTTTTGTAAAGCCCAGTTTCCTTTATTTTGCTTTGACTAGTGCAGCATTACTAACTTCTTTCTAGGAGTGTGAACCAGCTAATGAAAGGGAGTTTTTGAGGTATGGCAAAAAATATGGTGGTGTTTCTACAGTCAGGTTTGGGAATGTCAACTAACTCTTTGACAAAGCACACGTAATATATTTAGTTACAACAATAGTTTTGCAATTTGCTTTATTAATTTAATTTATTGAAACATGTTATATGAAAAGAAACATGTTAGAAGAATGTAAAAATCTGTGCTGAGTACAGTTTTTATCATTATATTAAAGGCGAAAAGCTTCCTTCTTTTATATACAACCAAGTGAAATGAATTCTCATGAATCTTTCATTAATTAATGATAGCAAAATGAATTTTCATGTATATTTAAAATGAAATCATACAAGAAATACTGTTTACTTTAGAATTTTCAGAGTGAATTTGCATAGATCAAGATATTACAAAATAATATTTCCTATATTAGATAAAGTTTTTATTATACAATTCTTAAATTCATCAAATATTCAGTGATACTTTAAAAAGCTTATTTGAAGATTCAAAGGACAGCATCAAGTTATTTTGCAATAGGGTCTCTTGGGGTTTAAGAGATTCTGTGTAAATGCCACCTCAATAGGGTCTGCTTCCTCCTTTCAAAATAACCATAAAGGAGTTTTTCTTCTGGTCATTGAAATAAAATTTTTATAGATATTAAGTGTACTTTCAAGTAATGTAAGCAATAGTTGAAGAAATAATATTTCAGAAAACTTTTTTGGCTAATATTTTGCTGAATCTTTATTGTTGGTATTCCAATATAACGTATCTAACATTAAAAAAAAAAAAAATTGTTGGGCGATCAGGAGTAAGAAACATAAAGGAAATATGATTTATTTGCCCTTCATTTCAACAAAATTTGAACTTTATCTCTGACAATTATTCAATGTCATTTATTAAAAAATTATATTCCTCCTTTTATCTCATTTTTTTTACATATTATGAAGCTCTTTTTAAGAATTTGATGGTATTCTGAAAAATTGCCTCATTATTTTACATGGTCCTTTATATCTCTGAAAACAGGCGTCTACTACTAATAGTACTACTTTGCACAGATTTATTCATATGCTTATATTTTAGGAATACATTTTTATATCCTTTTAATATTCATGTATTCTTTTTTAATTTTTTTTTTTTTACTGGAGAATTTGTGTGTTTACAGAACAAACATTCATAAAATACAGGATTCCCATACATCAACAAACCACCAATATGTTGCAATGGTATGTGTGAAATATTGGTTATAACTGATGATGGCACATTTTACAAATTGTGGTGTTAACTGAAGTTGATGGTTTATCTTTGCGTTCACTCTTTGTGTGGTGTAGTTCCATCAATTTTTAAAAATTTTTACACAGTACCTATATATACAATTTAATATTTCCTTCCGTTAATCACACACACACACACATACACACACACACACATATATATATATTTCAATGCTGTTATATGAGTTCACAATATTGTGCTATCATCACCACCATCTATCACAAATACATTCCCGTTAGTCCAATTAGGATCCCTCTATGTTTTATGCTTGAACTTCTTATTCTTTATCCTCACCCTGTCCCCTGGTAATCTATATTTTAGATGCTAACTCGAAGAGTTTACTTATTATAGTTTTTTTTTCAAATCAATGAGAACATACAATATTTGTCCTTTGGTGTCAGAATTATTTCACTCAACATGATGCCTTCAAGGTTCATTTATGTTGCTGCATTTATCAATACTTCATTCTTTGTTCAATTAAATAATATTTGATTTCTTGATTTCTGAACTCTCAATTCAATTCCATTGGTCCATATGTCTATCCTTGTGCCAGCACCATAATGTTTTTATTTCTGTGGCACTGTGATAAATATTAAATAGGGAAGTGTGAGTCCTCCAACTTCATTCTTCCTTTTCAGGTTGTCTTTACTTTTGGGGGCCCCTTCCCCTTCCACATAAAAGTGAAGACTGTGTAATCAATTGACATCTTAATGCTATTTAGTATTCCAATCCATGAATACAGAATGCTATTACTTTAAGTCACCCAGGTTATCTAAATTAATGGCATTACATTTTCTCATATTATCCTCTTATAGTCCTTTTCGCTTCAAAATAATAAAGTCACTCTTTTCATTTTGGATTTCTATTATTTGTATTCTTTATCATTTTTTCTTTTTCAGTCTAGCTAAATGTATGCCAATTTTATGGATCTTTTAAATAAACCCACTTTCAGTTGTGTTGATTTTCTCTATTGTTTTGTTGTTTTTGTTTGTTTCTATTACATTTATCTCTGCTCTAATATTTATTTCCTTCCTTCTGCTTCCTTAGAGTTTAGTTTGTTCTTCTTTTTCTAGTTCATCCAATTTTGAGGTTAGGTTTATGATTTGAAGTCTTTCTTCTTTTTTAAAATATGCATTTAGAATGATAAATTTCCCTATCAGATCTGCCTTTGTTGCATCCTATAAGTTTGGGTATGTTGTAGTTTCATTTTCATTCACCTCAAGATATTTCTGAAATCACTTCTGATTTCCTTTTTAACCCATTGGTTGTTAAAGAATATGTTGGTTACTTTTCACATGTTGTGAATTTTCCACTTTTTCCTCTGTTATTGATCTCTAATTTCATATTGTTGTTGTCGGAACATATGCATTGCATTATTACAATATATTTGAATTTATTCAGACTCGTTTTTTGACCCAACATATGATCCATACTGAAGAATGATCTATGTACTTTTTAGAAGAATGTGTATTCTATTTTGGTTTTATGAAGTGTTCTATATATGTCAGTTAGGTCTAGTGAGTTTAGAGTGTCATTGAAGTCTTATACTTCCTTATTGATGTTCTGGCTGGTTGTTCTATTCATTACTGAGATTGGTGTATTAAACTTTCCTACCATTAATATAGAACTGCTAATTTCTCCCTCAAATTTATCAGTATTACTTTATATGTACTGGTGTTCTACTGTTATGTACATATATATTCATGATTCTTAAATCTTCCTGTTGAATTGCCCCTTTAGCAGTATATATTGACTGTCCCTCTTAACTGATTTTGACTTAAAGTCTATTTTGTCTTATATTAGTATAACCTCCTCAGCTCTCTTTTGGTTACTACTTGCATGGCCATTTTATTCTGAATGTTCACCATCAACCTACTAGTAGCTGTGAATTTAAAGTGTGTCTCTTGCAAACTGCATATATTAGGGCCTTACTTTTTTATGCATTCTGCCAATCTATGCTTTATGCCTGGATAGGTAAGTCCACCTACATTTAAAGTCACTGATAATAATGCAGTACTTTTTTTCTACCATTTTCTCTTTAGCTTCTGTAGGTCTCACACCTTTCTTGTTCCTCACTCTCATTAATGGTTACATTTTAACATTTTTTTGAACTTCTTTTTTAAAGAGTTTTGGATTACAGAAAACTTATATTGAAAATTTAGGGCATTCCCATATACCCCACCACCTTTCCCTATCACATTTTCCCTTATTAATAACATATTTAATTGGTGTGGTAAATTTGGTACATTTGATGAACAAGTATTGAAGCACTGCAACTAAACATGGTCTATATTTTACAGTATAGTTTATGCTCTGCACTGTACAATTGTGTAAGTTTTGACAAAATGTATAATGGCTTGTATCTGTCATTGGATTATCATGCAAGGCAATTCCAGTGTACCCAAAATACCCCATGTTACACCTTTTCTTCCTTCCCCCTGCCCACACAATCTCTGGTGACAACTATCTTTATGTCAATGTTTTAAGTTCTTCCATTCCTGGTATAATAATAAGTCTACTTTGGTCCATAGTTGCATTCCTCCCTTGTATTTGTTCATTCCTCAGTCTTGATTTTTGAGATGGTGATGTCCACTCTGCTTTCACTTGAGAGAGGGCTTAGGTCCCATGGGGAAAATGGATGGAACTGTCTTGCTTACAGTTTTAGATAGTCTCTGTTTTTTGGGATGTGTTTACCATCATCGTCCTTTTGTTAGTTGTCCTGTTGAGTCCAATGAACTGGAGAGTAGGTCTTGGCTGCAACTCTGCTGAGATTCACTGCTTAACTGACATATGAACAGACTGAAGATTTAAATTTCTAGGACATATATTTAAAAATATAGGTCTCATAATATGTTCAAATAAAAGAGGGAGAAGAGCCATGTGTAGGAAATTATAAATGAGTCTAATTCTGTTTCTTTTTTAAACAAATTTATTTAAAAAATTTTTAAAGATACTTAGATTATACAAATGCCACATAAAAAAATGTAAAAAGTTTCCATATGTGTTGCTACTCACACCTCCCACATTTTCCCACATTAACAACATCCTTCATTAGTGAGGTACATTCATTGCAATTGAAGAACATATTTTGGAGCATTGCCATTAAGTGTGAATTAAAGTTTACATTGTAGTTTCCTCTTTTTCTCACATAATTCTGTAGGTCATGGCAAGATTTATAATAGCCTGTATCTGTCATTGCAAAGTTATTCAGGACAATTCCCAAGTCCCAAAAATGCCCCTGAATTATACCTGTTTTTCCCTTTCCCTGACCTCAGAACCTCCAGTGGCTATGCCTTCACATCAATGATATAAATTCTTCCATTGCTAGAATCACAATAAATCTAAAGTAGATTACCAGTAAGTCGACTTTAGCCTATAGTTTATTCCCCAATCCTGAGGATTCTGGGATGGTGATGTCCAATCCACCTCTAATTGAGAGGGGGCTGTGATCCCTTAGGGCTGATGGACAGGACCCTCTTGCTTGCAGTTGTAGACTCTCTCTGTTCCTTGGTAAGATAGTTGTCCATCATCACCTCCATGTTAGTTGTCCTGGGTGAGACTAATGAACCAGAGAGTAGGAGTGAATCTCCGATGAGATTCAGGACCCAGCTGGCACATGTTTAGCCCAAAGCTTTAAGTCTTTTGGATGTCTACTTATATAACTGCTGATCCCATAGAAATAAAGAGTATCATAAGATGATACTTTGAAAACTTGTATGCTAACAAGATGTATAACTTAGATGAAAGGTTCAAATTCCTAGAAACTCACAAACAGCTTACGTTGATGGCAATCATTCCTGAGGTTACACTTACACATGTCTCAGGAGGACCTCACCAACTGCCACTGTAAACAGTGCCTCAAGTGAGGAGAGGGGGTGCTCCTGAGGGCTCTAGAGACAAGCGGGCACCCCATTGGTGGACCTTAACAGAATTAATCCTCTGTTAAGGAAATAGGTTAACATATATTCCAAAGTAAGGCCCACCGATGGGGTGTAGATTTCCTGAGGCTGGGTGCCTTGCTTATAGTATCCACTTGTCTCTAGAGCCCTCAGGAGCTCCCCCTCTCTCCACTTGAGGCATTCTTTACAGTGGCAGTTGGTGAGGTCCTCCTGAGACATGCATAAATGTAACCTCAGGAATGATTGCCATCATCGTAAGCTGTTTGTTAGTTTCTAGGAATTTGTTCATTTCATCTAAGTTATCCATCTTGTTGGCATACAAGTTTTCAAAGTATCCTCTTATGATACTCTTTATTTCTGTGAGACCAAAAGTTATATCCGCTATCTTTTAAAAAATTTTTTGTATTTGCATCTTCTCTCTTTTTTTCTTTGTTAGCCTAGCTAAGAATTTGCCAATTTTATTAATCTTCTCAAAGAAACAGCTTTGGGTGTTGTTACTTTTTTGTAGTGTTTTTTATTCTCAATTTCATTTATTTCTCCTCTAATCTTTGTTATCACCTTCTTGCTTCTTGCTTTGGCATTAGTTTGTTGCATTTTTTCTAGTTCCTCCATGTGTGGAGTTAGATTTTCAATTTTAGCTTTTTCTTCTTTTTCAATGTAAGCATTTATGGGTATATTGCTGCATTCCATAGATTTTGATATGTTGTGTTCTTATTTTCATTCATTTCAAGGTAGTTACTAATTTCTTTCATAAGTTACTTCTTGACCCACTGGTTGTCAAAAGTGTGTTAACTTTCATATCTTTATGCCTATTATGGTTCTCTGCCCCTTATTAATTTCTAGCTTCATTCCATTGTTGTCAGCAAAATTATTTTGTATAATTGCAATCTTTCTGAATTCTTTGACACTTATTCTGAAACCTAACATGTGGTCTATCCTGGAGAATAATGCATGTTGGCTTGAGAAGAATGTATTGCCTGTTGTATTTGTGTGTATTTTTCTATATACGTTCATTAGTTCCAAATCCTCTAACAAATTATTCAAGGTCTCTGTTTCTTTATTGACTCTCTGTCTGGATATTCTGTCTAATGTTAATAATAGTGTAAAGTCCCCAACAATAATTGTAGTGGCATCTATTATTCCACTTAGTTTTTCCAATGTTTGCCTCATATATTTTGGGGCATCCTGATTCTTTCTTCTTGATTAATTACCCCTTTTATTAATATATAGTGTCCTTCTTTGTGTTTTACAATAGTTCTGCATTTAACATCTATTTTTTTCTGATATTAGAATTACTACTCTCTCAATTTTTTTTAGTTATTTGTTTGAATGCAAAATTGTTCTCCAACCATTCAATTACAACTTCCTCATGTCCCTGGGTCTTGTATACATCATATAGATGGGTCATATTTCCTTATGTATTCTGCCATGATGCAGTACTTACATTGGCCAAATTTTCTTTAGGTTAACATGTCATATTTTATTTTTATTTCTTTTTTTATCCTTTTAGTTAATCTTACTAATAATTTTCCTTTCTCCAATCTCCTCCAATTCTCTCTGTTTTTTTTTTTTTCTTCCTTTCATCCAGCAGAACTCCCATTAGTATTTCTTGTAGGACAGGATTCTTGTTTACAAACTCTCTCATTCTCTGTTTATCTGTGAATATTTTGAACTATCCTTCAATTTTGAATGCCAACTTTGCTAGAAATAAAATTCTTGGCTGGCAGGTTTCTTTGTTTTTTCTTATAGCATCTTAACTATTTTGTACCACTTCTTTCTTGTCTTCATGGTTTCAGGTGAGAAATCAGTGCTTATAATCTTATCAAGCTTCTCTTGTATGTGATGGATCTCTTTTCTCTTGCTGTTTTCAGAATTCTCTTTCTCTTGAGCATTTGAAAATATGATAAGTATGAGTCTTGGGGTAGACCTGTTAGGGATTATACTATTTGGAGTGCACTTCAATTCCTGCACAGGTATATCCATGTCCCTCATAAGAGATGGGAAATTTTCATTCATTATTTCATTCAACACTTCTTCTGCCCTGTTTTCCCACTCTTCTCCCTCTGGGTTGCCTAAAATGCATATGTTTGTGCATTTTCTGTAATCATTCAATTCCCTGAGTCCCTGCAGATATTTTTCCTATCTTTTTATTTATCTGTTCTTCTCTCTGTGCAATTTCAGGTGTTCTATTTTTGATGTCACTCTTTCTTTCTTTTGCCTATTCAAATCTGCTGTTATGTGCTTTCAGCATACTTTTAACTTATTGCATTGTGCCTTTCATTACCATCAGACCTGTTATATTTACATGTATGTTTACAATTACTTCTGTATATTCCTCCAGTGTCTTCCTAATATCCTTTGTCTAATTCTTCATTTCATTAAGTTGATTCATGATATTAGTTTGGACACCCTTGAATAGTGTTCCATGTTCAGTATCTGCTTCTGCTTTTTAGTTTGTACATTAGACTGGCTCATGTCTTCCTATTTCTTAGTATGGCTTGTAATTTTTTGTTGGTGTCTAGGCATTTGTTTATCTTGATGGAATTTTTCAGTTGGTTAGCTTCTCTTTCTACTTTAAGGTTTTATTTCACTTTGTTTTGCCACTTGATTCCACTCATTCTATATCTTTGTACTTGTCCACATTTCCTCCTAAAATATTAAGAAAATAAAAAAGGAAAGCACAAAGAAGAGGAAAATAATAATAATAATAATAATAATAATAATAATAAAAGGATGGAAAAGGGACCATAAAGGAGTCCAGAAAAAAAAGTAAGTAATAAGAGTAAAAACTCATAAAAAATAAAAAGGAATAAGAATTTAAAAGGTGGATTTAAAAACGAAACAGGAAAAAAAATAAGAACAGAAAGATGAGAAGAGAAGAAAAAAATGTGAAGACCAAACAATAGAAAGTGGAATAAAAGAAAAGGAACAGAAAAGGGAAAAATGAGAGAATGAAAAGAAATATAGAAAATAGGAGAAAAAAGAAAAAAAATGAAAGAAAAAAAAAAAGGAAAAAGAGGCCTCCCTATCAGGCCACTAACAACCATCTCAGGCTGCCAGTGCTTACCAATTTATCACTCTGTGGCCCACCCTCCTCAGGTAGGGTATCTGGGTATATAGAAAAAATAAAAAATAATTTATATATAAAGTAAAAAAATTTAAAAACCTAAAATAAAATCTCATTCTAAGTTTCCTGTCACAAAGTTGCTGGTCCCACATCTTCCACCACCCCTAAGCAAGGGGCTCTGTGCCTGACAACCCGTTGGATCACTCTCTGGCTCCTTTCTCTTCTGGCTCTTTGGACATCCAATAGCTGTTACTAACTGCCCCATTTCCCTCAGGCCAGTTGGCCTTCTAATGGCTTGCCAGTTGCCTCTCCTGGCTCTCCTCTCACCCAGGCTATTAGGTGCGTGTCAATCCACCCCCTCCCTGATCCAGTTCCTCTCTCTGCCAGGGCTGGTGTGTGTGACAGAAGTCTGCCTGGTCAACTTTCCTTTCCCCTCTCCCTGGAGCTGCTTCATTGACTGCCATTGTTGCTTTTCCCAAGAACTGGCTGAGATCAAGTCTGCCCATCCTATAAACCCTCCACCCCACTCTTCTCTTCCCGTGAAAAGGCTGGGTACAGGTCCCTACACCTCTCTGCCCCATAGTTCCCCCACTTCAAGAGGCTGCTGGGCACTGTGGCACAGCTTTGGTTGCCTGGTGTCTTTCTTCACTCTCTGAGTTGCCTGAGAGCTGGTCTGTCAGCCAAATCACTTTCTCAGCTTGCCTTTCCCTCTGAGCTGGCTGTGTGCTGGTTTGCCATATCTTCTACAGCTTCCCTCTCCTCAGCAAAATGGTTCCCCCATCTCTAGCTGCCCTCTCCAATTGCCTCCCAATCCTGTGGCTTCCCTTCTCTCAGGTAAACCTGACTGTCTTCCAGCAGTTTCTGGAGGACAGGTGCAGCCTGCCATTCCCTCTTCATCATCTTGGATCTCCACTAATGCTTATTTATATATATGTTTGAATATTTGTGTTGTACCATATTGAGTGTCTTCTCATTTTTATCTAGATATATTTTTCATCTATTTTCCTTGTGGTTATGTTGGGGTTAAAATTTGACATCATAAGTATATAACAATCATATTTGGTTTGACACCAATGTTACTTCAATGTCATGCACCTATACTTTTCCTATACCACTCTTATACTTGTTACCACTTACATCTTTGTCCAAAACAAAGCTTTATCATTACTTTTTATGCATTTGCCTTTTAGCATGTGTAGGAAGTAAGAAGTGGGATTATAAGCCAAACAACACATTATAATAATAACGGTGATTATAGTTACACAAATAGTTACATTTACCTTGGGTCTTCATAACTTTTTGCCACATTGAACCAGTTTCTAGGGCTCTTTCCTTTCTTTCTTTGGGTATCCCTTTAGCATTGCTCATAGAGCATATCTGGTGGTGATGATCTCTTAGCATTTGTTTATCTGAGAATGTCTTAATCTTTCCATCATTTTTGAAAGAAATTCTTCTGGCTATAACATTCCTGGCTGGCAGTTATTTTCTTTTAGCATGTGAGTATGTCAACCCACTGTCTTTTGGCCTCCGTGGTTTCTGATGACAATTCATCACACAATCTCATTGGTACTCTCTTATTCTTTTGTTTTGCAGCTTTCAGAAATCTCCCCTTGTCTGTCACATCTAATAGTGTGAAAAATATATGAGGGGGTACACTTTTCTTGATGTTTATCCTGTTTGGGGTTCTCTGAGGTTCATGGATGTATAAATCCATGTATTTTGGTAATTTGGGGAAGTTTTATCAAAATATGACACTAGTACAAGGTCAGACATAGAGACCATTGGAATTGAATTGGGAGTTCAGGGGTAACCCTTCATGTCTATGAGCAATTGATTTTTTACAGGGGTGCCACATTCACTCAATGATGAAAGAATAGTTGCTTCATCATTTTTTGTTGTGAAAAATAGAGTTTCCCACAACCTACACTAGCATTTTATTCTTTCATAAACCACTCGTGGTATCCATGAGCGCCTAGCTCCTCCCAGCACCCCATAGCCACCAGGCACATGGCAGGGACGCCCCTGGTTGGGTTCTCAGGGGAATGGGAGTATCATAGCAACAGACTAGGCAGCGGCCAAGGACCTGGAAAAGGAGACTGACAGAGCATCCTGTTCACTGGGAGTGGGAACCTGGAATGCATTTTTCCCATTTTTTAATCAAGTCATTTGTCCTTTTAGAGTTTAGTTGTAGGAGATCTTTATATATCATGGATATTAGACTCTTGTCAGATGTGTGATTTCCAAATATTTTCTGCCATTGAGTAAGCTGCCTTTTTTACCTCTTCACAAAGTCCTTTGAGGTTCAAAGGTGCTTAATTTTTTAAATAATATATAATCATTGAGTGATGTGACTTTATTTATTTTTTATTTTTTTAATTAGAGAAGTTGTGAACTTAAAAAACAATCATGCATAATGTGCAGAATTCCCATACAACACCCTCCACCAACATCTTACATGGTAATGGAACATTTGTTACAGATTATGAGAGAACATGATCAGATCATTACAACTAACCATGGTCTATAGCATAAATTTGGTATACTTTTTTCCATACCACCGTATTATTAACATAGTAGTTTTTTTGACATTGATGCAAGAATATTACAACATTGTTGTTAGCTATAGTCCATAAGTTACATTAATTGTATTTTTTCATGCATCTCCATATTCTTATCACCTTGTACTAGGGATGTACCTTTGTTGTAGTTCATAGAAGAACATTTTTGTATTTGTACTATTAACCACAATACGTATCCCCTCTGGGTCCATTTTGTGATTCAGTCCCTAAATTATTCTCTAGATTTCTTTAAAATGACATTTACAACCCTAGATTACCCCTTTCAGCCACAATCACATTTTTAAACCAGTTGTATTAGTTATATTCACTATAATGTGTCACCATCAACTCTATCTATTTCCACACTTTTACAGTCAAGCTAATTAAAAATTCTTCATATATTAAGTATCAGTACCCCTTCTCACTCCTCATCTTATCTCCTGGTAACTTATGGTTTAGCTTTCAAGTCTATGAATTTATTCTTCATGTTTAGTTCATATTAGTGAGACTGTGCAATATTTGTCCTTTTGGGTCTGTCTTATTTCACTAAGTACAATGTCTTCACGGTTCATCCATTTTATCATATGTGTCCCAATTTCATTTCTTTTTCCAGCAGCATAGTATTTAATCTTATGCATATACCACATTTTGTTTAGCCATTCATCCGTTGTTGGACACGGGTTGTTTCCGTCTTTTGGCAACTGTGAATAATGCTACTATGTATATTGGTGTGTAAACGTTTGTTCATATCACAGTTTTCAGTTCTTCTGGATATATTCTTAGTAGATGGATTGCTAGATCATTTGGCCATTCTATCTTTAGCTTTTTGAGAAACTGCCCAACTGTCTTCCACAGAGGCTGCACCATTCACATTCCCACCAGTGAAGGAGTGTTACTATTTCTCCATATTCTCTCCAACACTTATTGGGTTTTTAGTTTTTGTTTTGGTTTTTTAAAATAATGGCCATTCTATGAGGTGTGAGTTAATATCTCATTGTAGTTTTGATTTGTATTGTCCTAATAGCTACTAATATTAAACATTTTTTCATGTGTTTTTAAAAAAATTTTTAAAGATACTTAGATTACATAAATGTTACACAAAAAATATAGGGATTCCCATAAGCCCCACTCTCCACAACTCCCACACCCTCCCACATAAACATCCATAATTAGTGTGGCACATTCATTGCAACTGATAAACGCATCCTGGGGCTTTGTCATTAAACATTGTAGTCTACACTCTCTCCCACACAGTTCTGCAGGTTATGTGATGATATAAAATGGCCTATGTCTGTCATTGTAACATCACTCAGGATGATTCCCAGGTCCTGAAAAAGGCCCCATATTACAACTCTTTTTCCCTCTCCCTTCCCCCAGAGCCTCCAGTGGCCAATGGCTCCACATCAATGTTGTAATTTCTTCCATTGCTAGAATCACAATATGTCTATAGTAGAACACCAATAAGTTCACTCTAGTCCATAGCTCTTCCCAAGCCTGAGGATTCTGGGATGGTGATGTCTACTCCACCCCCAGTTGAGAGGGGTCTTATATTGCATAGGGAAGATGGATGGGACTATTCTGCCTGCAGTTGCAGACACTCTCCATTCCTGGGATGGCTGTTGTCCATCATCATCTCCCTGCCAGTTGTCTTGGGTGGGTCCAATGAGCTGTAAAGTAGGTGTTGCAGCTCCTCTGAGGTTTCGGGCCCAGATGGCACATGGACCGCCCAAAGACCTGAGTCTTTAGACATACCCTTACAAACTCCAGCACCAAGTATAGGTTTAAATAGAAGGGACTGATGAGCCATGTGCAGGGAAGACATAATTTAGTCCAACTCTGTCATTCTCAGGAGTACAATTTCCAAAGTAGGGACCACTAGCAAGGCACCAAACTCCAGAGCTATCTGCTCTGACCATAGGACCTGGGTGTCTCCAGAGCCCTCAGGAGCTTCACTATTTGAGGTAGTATGCAAGTTGGAAGTCTATGAGATTCTGCTGAGATGTACATTAGTATTACCTCTGGGATGACCTCCCAACTCACTTTGAAGTGTCTTAGCCATATAAACTCATTTGTCTTTACATTTTCCCCTTTTATTTGAGGTCTTTCTCCAGTTGCATTGCTAGTTGCTGCTTGGTAGCAGTCCCTCGGTGCCAGGGAGGCTCATCCCCAGGAGTCATTCCCAGGAGTCATTACCTTTCATTGCAAGGTAATGCATTCATTACCTGAGTTTGGCTTACAGAGGGGCCACATTTGAGCACAGAAGTGCTTAATTTTGAGGAGGGCCAATTTATCTATTTTTTCTTTTGTTGCTTATACTTTGGGTATAAGGTTCAAAAAAACCCCAACTACCTCAAGTTCCTTTAGATGTTTCCCTACATTATCTTCTGGAATTTTATAATCCTGGCTTAAATGTTTAGGTCTTCAATCTATTTTGACTTGATTCTTGTATAGGAAGTGAAATAGGGGTCATTTTCACCATTTGTTGAAGAGACTGTTCTGTCCCAGAAAAGTGGACTTGGTAAGATTATCAAAATTCAGTTGACCAAAGAGGTGAGGGTTTATTTTGGAACTTTCAATTTGATTCCATTGATCAATGTGTCTATCTTTATACCAATACCATCCTGTTACAACCATTGTAGTTTTAAAATACACTCTAGGGTCAGGAAGCCTCTGACTGTCACAATATCCTCTTAAGGTCCTTTTTGTTTCTTTGGGGGTGGATACATAATGTTTCCCTTTATTCATGATTTTTAAATTTTCTCTCTTCTCTTTTTTTTCTTTATTAATCTTGCTAAGAGTTTGTTGATATTTTTATTTTTTTATTTTTTCAACTGGATTTTGGTTTTGCTGATTTTCTCTTTGTTTTCCTCCATTTCATTTATTTCTGCTCTAATTTTTGGTATTTCTTTCTTCTTGCTTTGAAATTATTTGCTGTTCTTTTTTAGTTTCTCTATTTGTTCAGTTAGACCTTTCATTTTAGCCTTTTCTTCTTTTTTAATGCAGGCATCTAGAGCTATAAATTTCACCCTCAGAACTGCCTTTGCTTTATCCCATAAGTATTGATATAGAGTGTTCTCATTTTCATTTTTCTTAAGATTTCTACTAATTTCTTTTGCAATTATTTGACCCACTGATTGCTTAGGGTTGTGTTGTTCAACCTCCATGTATTTTCAAAATTTCCCTTCTTGCCTGTTATTGATTTTCAGCTTCACTTCATTATGATCAGAGAAGGCGCTTAGTATAATTTTGATCTTCTTAAATTTATTGAAAACTGTGTTATGTGTCCATATATGGTGTACCCTGAAGAAGAATCCATGACCACTTGAGAAGAATGTATAACCTGCAGATTTGGGGTGTAATGTTCTGTATATATCTTCAGGTCCAGCACATTTATCTTATTTTTCACATTCTCTCTTTCTTGTTGATCTTCTGCTTAGTTGTTCCATCTATTGATGTGAGTGGCATATTGAAGACTCCAACTATTATTGTAGAAATGTCTATTTATACTTTCACATAAGCCAGGGCACCCTGGTTAGGTGTATAGATATTTGTCTGCTAGTCTTTCCTGATGGATTGTCCCTTTTATTAATATATTATGGTCGTCTGCATCTCTTATCACTCTTTTAGCATTTAAAGTCTGTTTTCTCTGACACCAGTATAGCTATTCCTGCTTTCTTTTGGTTACTATTTGTGTGAACTATCTTTTTCCAACCTTTCATTTTCAATGTATTTGCATCCTTGGGTCTAAGGTGATTTTCCTGCAAACAGCATATGGATGGCTTGTTTTTTCTTATCCATTCTATAAGCCTATATCTTTTGATTGGAGAGTTTAATACACTAATATTCAGTGTTATTACTGTAAAGGCATTACTTACTTCAACCACTTTATCCTTTGGATTTCATGTCATATCTCACTTTTGTCCATCTTTTTACTTTTTCATTTTCCCTTTGTGAAAGATTGAGACAATTTTATGCATCCCAAAAAGAGAAAGATTATGTTTGTATGCTAATTTATTCTCTGTTGTGTGATACCTTTTGATTACATTAAACTCAGTTAAGATGTCTTTGATTAGATTACCTGTTATGATTAGGGCTTTTGATTTGACTATGTCAACGGGCATGATTCATTTTGAGTACCTGCCCCATTATTGTTTGGTATAAAAGGGCACTCTCACAGACAGGAATAGAGAGGTCTGCCATTTTTTATCCTAACATATGACAGAAAGGAGGAGGCTCAAACAGCTGAGACTCAAATAGAAGGCCCATAAAGAAACAAACCTATGCCAAGAAAGAAGACAACAGGATCACCTAAGTATAAAGCCACAAGAGGCTTGTTCTTTGGAGTCTCAGGAGGAAGAGGAAGCACAGAGGGAAGATAGAGACCAGGCAGAGGTTGGTGACCCTCTTGCTTCAACACATGGTAACTGACTTTGATGAGAAACCACCCTTAAGTCGGATTGTTTATGGCCTTGTAACTGCAAGCTTTTACCCTAAATAAATTTTATAAATTCTAACAGATTTATGGTATTTTAAATGTGCAGCCCTTTGGTAGACCAATATGCCCTTTCTGATAGTCTTCACTTCTATGCTCTCCTCCAAGCCTCTCTCTCTTCTCTTAATTTTTTTCTAGCTGCAGAACTCGCTTTAGTGTGTTTCTTGTAGAGCTGGATTCTTGTTCAGAAATGTTCTTCATTTCTGTTTATGGTGAATATTTTAAATTCACTGTCATGTTTGAGTTAGAGATGCCGCAGCAGCGGAAGTCCGTCTGGATGATGCGCCAGGCGTTGGTGAGGCCCACGTTGCCCCGTGTGCCGTAGAGGTGCAGGCTCCTCTTTAGGTCGCGCTGTCCGTACCTGTCTATCTTGTACTGCCAGGTGGCTAAAGCGGACACCTACTGCGCATAGGCACCACCCGCCACGCCCCACTTCTCTGCCAAAGGCACCCTGGGGCGACGACCACGCCCCCTCCCTCTGCGGGACTCACGGTCCCCCCAGACCAACCGGGCAAGCACCCCACCCCCAGGGCTATGCCAGAGAGTCCATCCAGCAGTATATTAACCTCCCCACGCCACGTGCGGAGTGAGTAGGGACCACATCTGCGGGGGGTGCAGGCCTGAGCTGACGCCACCCCCCGCCCCCCGCCCCAAGTTCCCCGTTTTGTTGGGGGTAGGGGTCCAGCTCTCTAACCCCTGCCACTCCGCCTGGTGCTCAGGCGGCTGCGATGGACCAATACACATTCCACGGCACCCCTCGGGCTTGGAAAGACAGTTTTGGCAAATAAAGAGTTCTCAGCCAGCAGATTTCTCTTTCAGTACCTTAATTATATCATACTGCTTTCTTGCCTCCATGGTTTCTGAAGAGAAATCTACACTAAGTCCCCTGTATGTGATGTTTCATTCTTCCTTTGCAGCTTTCAGAATTTTCTCTTTATCTCTGATGTTTGGTATTCTCAATATTACGTGTTTTTGGTGTAAGTTTACTTAGATTTATTCTAATTGGAGTATGCTGTGCTTCCTAGACACATATGTTCATGTCTTTCATGAAAGTTGGGGAATTTGGGGCCATTATTTCCTCAAATAGTCTTTCTGCCACTTTTCCGTTCTTGTGTCTCTCTCGAACTTCCATAACATACATGTTGGCATGCTTCATGTTATTATTCAACTCCCTCAGTCCCTGCTCAATTTTTTCCATTCTTTTCTCTGTTTTTTTCTTTTCAATTTCAGTTGTGGGTTCCTCGACATCACTGATTCTTTCACAGATTTAAATCTGCTGTTATGTGCTTTAATTTTATTTTTTATCTCACTTATTGTATCTTTCATTCTTATAAACTCTGTTATTTTTTTCTATCCAAGATTTCAAATTTTTCTTTGTGCTCATCCAATGTCTTCTTTATGTCTTTTATTTTTTAGCCATGTTGTTCTCAATTCCATGGTTTGATGTAAGAAACCAATCAACCTCACTGATTAGCTTTTTAAAGTCCTTCGTCTTGTCAGGAGATTTCCTTAATCCTTTGCCTGAGGTATATATTCCTTTTTCTTTGTATGATTTGTAATTTTTTGCTGGTATCTATGCATCTGTTTCTGATGCTGAGTTTACTCTGATGTTCAGTTTCTCTCTTTCCTAGGGATTTATTGTTAAGTAGATGTGTGCTACCACTGTTATTTGACTCTCGGTTCAAATTTTTCTAGGTATTTAGGATTGCCCCTGTTTAACTGCTCAGACCAGGGTTAAAGACCAAGGAATGGGATACAGGTCAGTTTCCAAGTGCCTTGGGGAGGGTGGCAGTAAAGACACCTGCTTGCTTCTTTTATTTATATATTTATTTATTATTTTCACCTTTTGTGTATTTTCCTGGTTTCACAAGCAGATGACACTCTTGAATTACCTCTCAGCTCAGACCCCAGGTGTTAGGGGAAATTACATTCAGTGTAACTCCTCTAGTGGGTAGGCAATGTAGAAGCAATATTCTCAGTGCTGGCTACACCTCACAAACAAACTTTCTCAGAAGCTCTTCTTGACCCTTAGCTAGCCTCACCCTTTCTATGTCTCCTCAGCAACCAGCCTGGGGGCAAGAGGGAGGGGGTTTGAGAAGAAAGATTGCCTATAGCTCTCAGTGCAATGTCATGGCCCTACCTGGCCTGAAAGAGTTAAAACCCCCAATGCAGCAGACCAAGTTCCCTGCCAAAATCTGAATTTGCTGTAGGCTATGTTCCTCACTTTCCTCTTTCTTGGGGAAGAGGTCCCCTGCAGGCACCTCAGTCCACAGCCACTGAGGTCCACACTTGCTGTGTCTGCAGGTTGCTATTTGTTCTGTATGTGGAGGGATGGGTACCTGCTGCTGCTTTGGTAGCTCTATTCTTGGGATTTTTCAGCCAACTGAGGCTCCTTTCTTTTGTCTCTCCTCTCTTCCTTCTGTGTGGTGTCTTGCCTTCCTCTGGTGTCCTGAGCCTTAGGGCATCCCCCTGGACAGTCTCTGCTTGATCTTTAACTACTTTTCTGGGAGAGAAGTGGTCCTTCCACTTCTCTAATCCTCCATCTTCCTGGAAGTCCCCTCTAGCTTTTTCATTTCATTTTCATTTTAAATAGGATCTTTGAAGATATTATTTTACCTAAGGTATAGTGTACTGAATAAGACTGGGTTGTGATAAATTGCTGCAGTCCTTCATAAGCAGAATGAAATTCAAATGAAGAAAGAAAGCCACAGAAGAACCTGGAAATCACTGGAATCTAGGATAGAAAGGAGAATGACATCACCATGCACATTGCCACCTGACTGAGAAGCCAAGGACAAAGGATCAATGGCAGTGAGACTGAGAATGCCACAGTCTTTGGTGAGAAAGTATCAGGTTTCTGATGCCTAGACTTTTTAATTGTCAGCCTTAAACCTATGAGCCAATAAATTTCTGTTGTTTTAAGCCAAGCCAATTTAGAGTATTTGCTTTAGAAGCCAGAAAACTAAGGAAACTTCCTAGAGGAAAACAAAGGGAAACCTCCATAGAATCTTGTTATAGGCCATGCATTTACACCAAAAGTGAGGAACAACAACAACAAAAAAAAACAGATAGATAAATGGGACTTCATAAATACCAAAATATTTGTGCATCAAAATAGTTTATCATGAAAGTGAAAAAACACTACAAAATGATGGAAAATAGTGTGAAATTATCAAATATGAGTTCATTATCCAGATTATATAAGACAATCCAACAAATTGTTAACCAAAAAAAAAAAAAAAAAAAAAAAAAAAACCCAAGGAAAAATAGGCAAGACTTTAATACACTTTTCTCTAAAGAAAATAGATAAATTGTTAATAATCATTTGAGAAGATGTAAATCAGTTCCATTAGGAATATGAAAATCAAAAGGACAATGAGATATTATTTCACACCCTGAAGAATGTCTACTATGAAAAACAGGGAATAACAAGCTTTGGAGATGATGTAGAGAATCAGAACACATGTTCACCCATTCTGATGGGAAGATAAATTGATGCTTGTGCAGCTACTGTGCGTAACAGTTTGATTGTAAAGATGTGGTAATATATGGAGTTCATGGTAACACATAATAATGAATATACCAAACATTCCTGATGTGTAGATGCAATTGTTGCTGAAAGGAAGTTATTAATTGAAAGATACCTCGAGGATAATCTAGGGACTGTACAACAGTGGTTTGGGTGGTAGACAAGGATTTTGGTTATTAACACAAGTATAAGAATTTTCTACTACAAGGTGTTAAGAATATGGTGATACGTGGAACAAATAAAACTAATGTAACTTATAGACTATTAAGAACATTCATTGTATAATATTTTGAAGCAAAAGCAAAGAAAGTACTATATCAATAATAAATGTCAAAACAAAGTATATAGGGTATAAATGTAAGAGACATGAATATGATTAATCACATTTTTCTTCATTGTTTTCATTAACAAGGAGACTGCTTTCATATCATTTAACCAATCTGTGGTCATTTATGTATCTTGCTGAACACTGGAGAAATGATAGACTTTGCTTTTAGGATTAAGTGAGGTAATTGTGACTGGACAGAATTTTTTAAAGTAATGGAGCCATAATTTTTAAGATATCTTTTGCCTGTTATTTTATTTTTTGAAGTTAAAATATAATTTACTTTAAAAAAAGGAAAAAATAAATCGTTATCATACAAAAAAACATCATGTAAGAACTTAAAGACATTATTTTGAGTGAAATAAGCAAAACCCAAAAGGACAAATAGTGTATAATCTCACTGATAAGAAATCATTATGAATTATGGATGCAAATTCATAGAGTCAGAAACAAGATACCAGGGCCAGGGTTGGGGGTAGGGAATGGGAAATTAATGCTTTGTCACTCAGAATATCTCTTTAAGGTAGTGAAGAACTTTTGTAATGGATTGTAGTAATGCTAGCACAGCAAGGTGAATATTATCTCCAATGAATTCTATATTTGCATGTAGTTAAAATGCAAACACTTAGGTTGTATTTAAGTTACAGATAAAAAATATTTAAAAAAAACATGCAAATCTATAACAAAACAGTGTGTCCTAAAGTAATCTATGCCCAGCGACTGGAGCCTCCCACCTACCTATGTGCCAGGTGTACATGAAATCTAAGTGGAGCTGCAACTCCTACCCTACAGCTCAATGGACTCATCCAAGTCACCTGGTGAGGAGACAACGATGGGCAATGGCCATCCCAGGGAATGGAGAGGGCCTGCATCTGCAGGCAGGATCATCCCACCCACCATATCCATGGGATATAAGCCCTCTCTCACTTGGAGTTGGAGTGGACATCACCATCCCAGTCCCCTCAGGATTGGGGGAAGAACTATGGACTAGAGTGGACTTGATGGTATTCTCTTGCTCACATATGGTGATTCTTGCAATGCAAGAAATTATAACAGGCAGGATCATCCCACCCACCATATCCATGGGATATAAGCCCTCTCTCACTTGGAGTTGGAGTGGACATCACCATCCCAGTCGCCTCTGGATTGGGGGAAGAACTATGGACTAGAGTGGACTTGATGGTATTCTCTTGCTCACATATGGTGATTCTTGCAATGCAAGAAATTATAACAATGAGGTGGAGCCAGTGGCCACTTGACAGTTTTTTGGGTAGGGAGGGGATGAGCAGTTGAAATACAGGGGCTTCTTTGGGAGTTGGAGGTTGTCCTGAGTACTGTTGTGGCAATGGATGTAGGCCATTTTAAATCAGCACACACCACTCAGAACTGAGTGGGAGAGAGTGTGGTCTACAGTGTGAACTGTGGTCTATGGTTGGTGGCAAGGCTCCAGGAGGTGTA
>JAKSZT010001178.1:2803060-2863122 GCA_026826555.1 Tolypeutes matacus | reverse complement strand
TTTAGGTAATCTAAGCACCTCTTAAAATATATGTATATATATATATATATAAAATAACATTTTTGTAAGCAAATACACATATATGCATATATGTTTATATATCATTTTACAAATGTTTGTATGTATTGTGAGAATTTTGATTTTTACCCATAATAAAAAAAAAATAAAATAAAATAAAAGCCATTGATGATAAAAAAAAAAAGAAAAATAAATAAAGTAATCTATGGGTGACAGTTAATTAACAGTTTATTTATAATAATAATGTTTCAATAATTGTAAACAAAGCATCAACTGATGCAAACTGTTAACAATAGAGATAACTATATTTGTGAGGGGATATATGAAATCTGTGTACTTCCTGCATGATTTTCCAATAAACTACTACTTTTCTAGCTTAAAAAAAGAACTCTTATACCTCTTCATGTAAAATGTAAGAAGAAACCTAACAATTTATAATTTCATTTGCTCTTTTTAATATTATCCACTGTTTCCATATTTACTACTTCTATGTTTTACAATCCTGAAAATACAAGGCTATTATTTTTGATGTACAGTTTCTTTTACAAAAATTTCACAGATATCCCATTCTTTGCCCTCTTAATTTATTTTGTACATTCAATTTTTCCTCTGATATCTTTTTTTTTTTGAGTGGAGACTTCTGTTAGCTTTTGTTTAACCACAGAATTTTGGCAGCTAATGTTCTGAACTCTTATCCTAAAACTATTCATATCACACTTAAGTTTCACAAATATTTTCACTAGCTATAGAATTATTTTTCTTTTTATCTTTGCACATTTTGCACAATGTTTTTTCTTGAAGTATTATTGTTACTTTTGGGAATCAACCATAAATAATCTGATCCGATCCCCCACACACTCCAACAGTTCCCCCTCTATCCCCCATCTAGCCAAGTTATGCATTCTCCCATCCCCACCATGGTGGTTTTGAAGTATTTTTTTGTATATTTCATTTTCTGTAGCTTGATTATGATGTGCTTCTGTATGTGTGTGCTTTAGGGGTGGGAGGTGTTGGTATATAAGATATATCTTGTTTGGATGTTAGATATATAAGTTGATGTTTTTCTCTAAATTTTATAAAATTTAACTGTTTTTTCATGTTCTCTAATCTGCTTAGGCTCTCTGCTTTTTTATGTAAACAGTTTTATTGTTGTTTTGTTGTTTGTCCCTTGGCTCCTTATTAGGAAAATCATTTATTGATCTGGTTTAAAGTAGACTCTAGATCTCTTCAGTAATCTCCAATCTGTTATTGAGTCTTTCTTGCAAATTTGTCATTATCATATATTTCCCTTTTCTTTTCTAAAATATCTATGTAGTTCATATTTATTTTAGTCTACATTTTTTTCTCCTTTGAGTTCTCATGTATTTCCTTATTGTAACATGTTTTCCTTAAGTCATTAAGTATATGTTCAGCAACACAGGTCCATCAACAGATGAATGGGTAAACAAATTGTGGTATGTGTATATATATATATATATATATATATATATATATATATATATATATGATGGAGTATTTCAGTTTTAGAAAAGAATGAAGTCCTGATGCATGCATCAACATGGATGAATCTTAAGAACATTATGAGTGAAATGTGAGAAACAAAAGGAAAAATATTGTATCATCTCATTGATATGAACTAATTATTATAACATACTCATAGAATTAGAATCTAAGATACAGTGTGCCATGTGATAGATTGGGATGGAAAAAAAGGAGCTGATGCTTAATTTGTGCATAATTTATAACTAAGTTGATTTTTAAAGGTTTGGAAAAGGATTGCGGTGATGGTATCACATCACTATGAGTGTAAATTAGTGCTAAATTATATATGTATGTGGTTGAAACGGGATGTTTTGGATTGTGTATGTTGCTAGAAGGAAAGTTAGAAGATAAATCATAGGACTATATAAAACGTAAACCATCTTTTGGAAGGTGGACTGGGATAAATAGTGTAAGTAGAAGAATGTTATTTCATGATTTATAGTAAATGTACAACAGTACTACAAGGTATTAATAATAGAGTGGCATATTGGAAAATACACTTTATGTAAACTGCGTACTATAGTTAATAGTATTTAATATTCGTCTCATCATTTTTAGCACCACACAAATGAAAAAAAGTGTCAACAATAGTGGAATATATGGGAATGCTTTTTAAATGAATTTTCTGTATATTTACAACTTCTCTCACTTAGAAATAACAATAATTTAAAAAATCATTATGCTAAGTGATAGGCACCAGGCACAAAGTACCACATATTTTATGATTCCATTTATATAACATGTAAATGTAAATAAATTTATAGAGACAGAAATTGATTAATGGTTATGTACGGCTGGAGAAGGATAGAGGGATTGAAAGGTGACTGTTAAATGGTATGAAGTTTCTCTTTTTGGAATAATGAAAATCTTCTAAAACTTATTGTGGTGAAGAATGCACACCTCTGATTATACAAAAAGTGATTGAGTGCCAGCTTCCCACATAAAAGGTTTGGGGGTCAATTCTTGGCTCCGGTAAAACACACACACACAAATGCTCAGAAAACTTTGGTGAAATGTGCACAAAAATATACAAGCAAATAGCAAATGTGATGCATATTTCAAAATTAAAAATACCATGGAAATTTCTTTATATGGAGAGACATTGTGCTCTACATATACATAGAACATATTATACCTATAAATATAAGTGTATAATGCATTATATATTGTGTACATATGCATATAAACTATCTGTATATGTATTTTTGTTTATTTTTAATGTGTTGCCTGATAGTCAGTAAACTGATAGTCATACAAATAATACATATAATGTTTCTCTTTATTCCAGTTTCTCATTTATATAATTATTATATAAACAAAACTTATAAACAAAACTTTACATTATGGAACAATTCACAGTAATTATAATACCAATCCAAAAAAATTCAAAAACTCATCACCATTTTGTGAAACATTTAGTGATTCCCATGCACTTGGCGCTATGTCACACTATTTTTATTAATCAATTCACATTTATACTCATGAATGTTTATAACGTGCATTCCCTTATTTTTCCCATTTTGTGGATGAAAAAACAAAAGATAGAAAAATTAGGCAAAATTTATGAAGTCACTAATAAGTGGTCAAGCCAGGAAGGAAATTCACTCACTCTGAATCCAAAGCAGCATCTGTTCTCACTCGGATTTCACCACTGAAATTTTCCATTTCTCATATTGATTTAATTGGGGTTTGTAAATGAAAGCTTATGTGACTGTTTGCTATTTTTCTTTGTGTGTTTCCACGGGAACTAGACTTGATTAATTTGGGCATTTGAAGGGGAATGGGATAATTGGTCTTGTTCTACCTACAGGAATAGAGGGGCAGACAAGGGACATTTTCTCAGAGGATAGTGCAGGTAGAATTGTATATTGTCCCAAACCTCAGTGGTTCATTAGTAATATATGACCTTGACAGCAAAGGGAGATGAATCTTTCTGGGTATATTTCTATTCAACACTTTCTTTTACATAAGTAGGTATCTGGTGAAACCTTAAAGAAAAATATAAATGATAAGTTAGTTTATATCTAGGATTAACATTGAAGCCAAAAATTCTTGTTGTATTTAATCTTCTTAGTTTATTCGTCATGTATAGCCCCACATGGAAAGAAAGATCAATCTCTCTAGAAATTTTACTATACAGAAATTCCTCCTACAGGAATAGATTTCTGGTGACACCTTCGGGGAAAAAAAACATGGTAAGTTAGTCGCTAACTAGTATTTCTGAAAATAGGATTTGGTTTTAAACTAAAAATTTGAATTGTATAATAGGCATGATGGTAATGTTATACTTGAGTACTTAATTCTTGAACATCATCAGCCTTGCTTTTGCAGCATTGCTAAGAGTAACATTACCTAATAAGCAGTTTTAATCTTTTAGCTAGGATAAACATAATTGATATTCAAAAAGCTTTTAAATATCAGGTTTTTCTATTTACATATGGGTTTGATGCAATACATATTTCAAGGATTATTCAATAACAAGAGAAAATATATTTTCTCAAACTTTAATTGAAGTACAATAATATAGAGCCAACATAATCATTGAATAACTTTGAAATAGATAATTGTAGAGATGATTATTAATTTATTTAATTTTTTGTTTCACCTCTTTAGATTCAAATTAAAAATAATTTTAAAAGCTTTAAATTCAAGAATTTTATTTCCTAAATTAAAAAAATATATGATGTGGTCATATGGGAAAAATTACATATTAGGCAAAAGAGATCCTTCACCCCCAAGAGTGTTAAACATAAATGAATGGATATTTGATAGATCTGGCATAGAACTAAAAAAGTTCAAGTTAACCAATTGAGATAAAAGTAAATGGCCCTTTGAGTGCTTCATATTCTAAGATCCTCCTAGATTCTTCAAATAAATGTATTGACTCTTCAGATTAAAACATGCTTTATTTTTAAACATATTAAAAAGTTCTAATTACATAGACACGTATTAATGAGAAAATAATCTTTTCACCAAATGATGATCAGTATATGAAATATCATTTATGGAAATCACTCAGACAACATAAGATAACACTGAATGTTAATAACAAAATCACTCTGTGTGATTATGTCTACCACTTTACCTATGAATTTGCACTTTAGCTAGCAAGAGTATCGATGTTTCTGCAAAAGCATTTTGTGGAAGGGAAAACATCAAATTAAGAGATGCTTAGGGCATAGCAAGAGAGCTTTAAATAATTATTTTATATTCCTTATATCTTACCTAGTTTTCAACTGCAGTTCTCTACCTAGATGATGCCAGTGCTCTGATTTAGAATGGCTGACTCCATGCGCTTTATATATTTTTATACTTAATACAGTAATTATATTTAGAGACAAGACAATTAATTCACTCTTAGGGTTCAACTGTTTGTTGTTATAATTTTCCAATTGAAACATTTTTACTCTCTTCTTCCTTTACTTGAGAGTAAGCCATGCAGTTTCACAGTGATGGTAAATACCCACTGTAAGAATAAATTCCAACTGAATCCTGAATCCAGGATTCTTTTTTTTTTTTTTTTGCCTTTAATTATGTTGACTTAAAATAAATTAATATAATGCAGTATTCTTATAACCAAATTGTCATACATGTTAAGGGATCAATATCAATTATATGCGATTTCCTAGATATAGCATGACAATAGAAGGGCATGCTTCCAACCATAAGAAGTCACTATAGATTGTGGCAAGTAGTGATTCTGCCTATCCTTTTACAAGAAAAAGGCTAGAATTTAAGTGCAGAATGAAATTTATTTTTAAAAACGTCTTCATATCTGTGTTTTTATGACCCAGTTTTAGTGGAAAATCTTCAAAATTGTTATACTTATTCATTAGCAAATTTACAAATCTACTCACTCCATTCTTATTTCCACAAAATAGCATATGCATTAATTGAGGTCCTCTCCATGTACCCTGCTTCAAACTAGGTTATTGCCCATTTGAACAAGGTACTCTTTTTGTTTCCTTTCACACACAATTTACTGGATTAAACATTACACACATGAAAAAGATAATCCGGCCCTCTGGTCAAATCACATCAAGAATGATAATTTTTGCTTGTTCATTTGTTTTCATTGTCTTTGTGGTTTGTTATATCATTAAGAGCCTCTGAATATGTGGGATGAAATTACTAAATCTCACCAGTCAGGCAACTGTTTCGATACTGGCTTTTTTGTGTCTTCTTAAGATTGTTTTATGTTTTCAGCTATCAAATTACAAAAAAAAAAGTAGAGACAAACGTACCCATTTTCTTGATTTCAAAATAAAGAACATTTTAACAAGATCATTGTTTAAGGAGCCACATTAGGTAAAATACTGAGACAAAGGTAAAGGGATCCTAGAAATATTTAGATGAGATTATGGCCCTGGTCCTTTAACTGTTTCTTAAATAAGCAATATTAATTGATCTCCCTGAAAATCAAACTTACAATTTGAAACAAGGAATGTAATTGCTTGCAGATCTGTTATACAGGTAAAATAGCATATGCAAAAGAGCTAACACTCTTCTCATAGGATAGGGAATTATTTATGACGACTATGCCATTTACGCAGTCACTGGTTCATGCAAATCTGGACCAGCCAAACCAGAGATGTCTTTAAGAATCTGTGTTAAATATATCCATACAGAGAAATATAGATTTTGATACATAAATTAATAGAGAAATATATATATAGAGAGATAGAGATTTAGAGAAAGATATAGATGATAGATATAGAGAGATAACTTTTTAAAGATGTATGTTTTTTTATTTTTAATCAATTTCTACTTATTAATTATTTTTAAATTTCAAGGAGTCAAATGTAGTATAATATCTTGATAATTTTTTGTTAAACTATTTTACATAAGCATTCAGTGACATAGCAAGAGTATTGATAAGAATAATGAAGTAGAGAAAATTGATAGTCACATATTATATATGTGAATTTGGCCCATTATAAAATGAGGGAGGAACCAATTAGATGTGGGACTAAAGATTTTTTTCTAAATTATTCAGGGTAATAAATTAAGAAGACAATGAGGATTTGGAGCAATCAGACCACTGAAAGTGATTTTGTTCTCCTGGGACTATTTCACAACATTCAAGCTCCCTATCTCCTCTTCACGTTCATCTTCTTGGTGTTTTTTGCTACCATTGTTAGAAATGTTATGATGCTGATTCTTATTTGCTTGGACTCTCGACTCTGTACACCTACGTACTTGCTTCTCAGCCAACTTTCCATCATGGATTTCTTGTATAGCTCTGCTATTGTCCCCCCAAAAATAGCCATTGATTTCCTGTCTGGAATGAATACCATTTCCTTTATTAATTGTGCATTTCAGCTCATCCTCTTCACTACACTTTTTGGAGCCAACTGCCTTCTTCTGGCAGTCATGGGTTATGTTCGCTATGTGGCTATAGTTCTCAGTTCTCATGCGATCTACAGTCTGTGCCTTCGTAGTGGCTGGCACCTGGCTTGGTGCTCTGTTCAATGCCTTGATCCATGTCATATATATTCTGAATCTCCCTTACTGCAACTCCCAGGAAATTAATCATTTCTTTTGTGAGATCTCAACTTTCCTGAAACTCATTTTTGCTGATACATCTCTTTATAAAAGTGTACTTTTTTTCATTAGTGGTTTTCTGTACTTCTTCCTTCCAATATCTGTCATCATGGCTTCATATGGGCATATACTGTCTAGTGTTTTGAAATTAAGATCAAATTTAGGAGTGAGAAAGGCTTTGGCAAACTGTTCCTCCCATATGATTGTGGTGTCTCTCTTCCATGGACAGCCATTATCAAGTATTTTCTGCCCAAAGCTTACCATTTCAAAGAGCAGGATGAAGTAATTTCTTTTTCTACACTGTTGTCACCCCAATGCTCAACCCCCTCATCTACAACCCTCGAAACAAAGATGTTGGTGGAGGCCTCAGGAAAGTTCTGGGAAAGTAAACCAACTAAAAATACTAATGTATCTATAGAATAAGGCATGAGAGCATGGACCTCATTAATGGAACAAGATTACTCTAAAAGAGATAGAGAGCAAACACAACAAATTTCTGCAACATACTTTTGAAAAAAAGATAATGGATCAGATAAATTCATACACATTGGGCAGAGCTTGAAATAAGTGGAAAAGTAAAAAGCTTAAGCTCATTTTTGTGGTCACTCATTTGACAGCTTTGCATCTGAGTGACAATTCCGTGTCCCGCATTCCTTCAGACATTGCCAAGCTTCATAATCTGGTATATCTGGACCTGTCCTCTAATAAAATCCATAGTTTACCAGCAGAACTCGGAAACATGGTATCACTCAGGGAACTCCATTTAAATAACAACCTGTTAAGAGTTCTACCTTTTGAGCTGGAAAAACTGTTTCAGTTACAGACTTTAGGCCTGAAAGGAAATCCACTTACCCAGGACAACTTAAACCTCTATCAGGAACCAGATGGAACGAGAAGGCTACTGAACTACTTGCTTGATAATTTGGCAGGTATTGCAAAACGAATTTCAACACAACAACCACCCCCAAGGTCTTGGATTATGTTACAAGAACCAGACAGAACGAGGCCAACTGCCTTATTTTCTGTCATGTGCTATAATGTTCTTTGTGATAAATATGTGACCCGGCAGTTATATGGCTACTGTCCATCATGGGCACTAAATTGGGACTACAGGAAAAAGGCTATTATTCAAGAAATCTTGAGCTGCAATGCTGATATCATAAGTCTTCAGGAGGTTGAAACAGAACAGTATTAAAATTTTTTTCTGGTAGAATTGAAAGAACGCAGTTATAATGGATTCTTTAGTCCCAAGTCTAGAGCTAGGACAATGTCAGAACAAGAAAGAAAACATGTTGATGGTTGTGCAATATTCTTCAAGACAGAAAAATTTACTTTGGTTCAGAAACACACTGTTGAATTTAATCAGCTAGCAGTGGCAAATTCAGAAGGGTCTGAAGCTATGCTGAGCAGAGTCATGACAAAAGATAACATTGGAGTTGCAGTACTGCTAGAACTTCGAAAGGAATTGATTGAAATGTCATCTGGAAAGCCACATCTTGGAACAGAAAAACAGCTTATTCTTGTGGCTAATGCACATATGCATTGGGATCCCGAATACTCTGATGTAAAGTTGGTACAAACTATGATGTTCCTCTCAGAAGTAAAGAACATTATTGATAAAGCCTCTAGAAGCCTCAAATCCAGTGCATTGGGAGAATTTGGAACTGTTCCACTTGTGTTATGTGCAGATCTTAATTCTTTGCAGACTCTGGTGTTGTAGAATATTTGAGCGCGGGTGGAGTAGAAACAAATCATAAAGACTTTAAGGAACTGAGATGTAATGAAAGTCTTACAAACTTCAGCTGTAGTGGGAAAATGGAACAACCAATGGAAGGATCACTCATGGTTTCAAGTTAAAGAGTGCCTATGAGAATGGCCTGATGCCTTACACAAATTATACATTTGATTTTAAGGGTATAATTGACTACATCTTCCATTCTAAGCCTCATTTGAACACTTTAGGCATCCTGGGACCTCTGGACCACCATTGGCTAGTTGAGAATAATATCAGCGGCTGCCCACACCCACTCATCCCATCTGACCACTTCTCACTTTTTGCACAACTGGAGCTCTTACTGCCTTTCCTACCCCAAGTTAATGGCATTCACCTTCCTGGCAGGAGGTAGTCAAGTACCTTCAGAGGACAACCTCAATTTTGTTTGCAAACTCGTTAAATTCTGAATATAGGGGAGTGAGGTATGGCCACTAGGGATTTTTTTTTTTTTTCTGATGATGATTTGAATTTTTGATCCTATTATTTGATAAGGATATAACATAAAAGCCAGGTGCTAGCAACAGACAAATTCTGAACCCAATATGCTTTATATACTGTTAGACAGGGATTGGTGTGTTTGCACCTATCTTTAATTTGTTACAAGTAATTTTCCTGTTTCTTTATCCAATATAATGTTTTCATGCCTTGAAATAGGAAAATGTTTGAACAGCATATTATCTTTGCACAGAAATCTGTAGCACTACTTTTTTGAGGCCAGTAGTAACATCCAGAGACCATTCTTCCATACTTTACCCCCTCCTTTTTCAGACTTGTTTGTAAAATACAGATTTTGAATTTAGCCTTTATGATTGTATATGATCCACAGAAGACCTGATTTATGAATTTTTTTACAAAAAAATCAAATTTGGAAATGATTGTATTGTAAACTAAGGCTAATATATATATATATATTTTTTTTTTAAACTTGTTTCATGTGTTATAAAGGCCAGCTTGTAAAAGAAGTTGCAACAGACTTTCTCTGCTAATGATTTGCACTGTTAGGGTTTTTTGTTAGCCCTTTTGTACTACTTTATTTTTAAATTGAGAACATTGCTTTTTAAATCTAAGTCTGTTTAAACCTTAGGACATTTTCTCTGACCAAAGGCAACTTATGCATGAATTCCTGAATTTTTATGAAAACTATCTACCAGGACAGATAAGCTGAGCAGTGTATGATCTATAGGCATTTATTGACTGAATGTAATCGTTGATATATTTACATTCTGATATTTTTAAATCTTTAAGTTTTTAAAGTTAAAAAAAACTACAGCTGCTTAGGTACAGCTTTTTAACTTTTTTTTGAGATACTTCCTCTCCTATCCTCCACTGTGCCTGCCTAAATTTGTTCTCACCAAGCACTGCCTGTGCATGCAGAGAAAATCTGTGCATCCTCTTTTATATTTTTTAAATACTGTTTAACATTTGTGAGAATTTTATGAAAACGCTTTTGTATGTGCTGTGGCATTTTTTCCATTGTGAAGCATTGAATATCACATTTTGGAACATGTTCAGAGTGTGGGTCCCTGGGTCTTTGCTCACCAGTTTCAAGCACTGCTTCTTGGTGTCATTGCACAGTGCTGTTAGTCACCCAGAATTACTACTATCATGTGAATCCTTTTTGTTTTCCATGTATTCCTTAGTCTTCATGTGTGTGGTATTCTTGTTTTTTAAGCATTCCCCCCTTTTTTTAAAAGTGATTTTCCGTTTATGAAGCAGTATAAATTAGATGCAGCAGGTCCCCAAGACAGTGACAGTTCTTCAGATCATTTTTAAAGTGACTAAGTCATTTTAATATGTCATCCAAGATAAAAGTTATATTGTACCGTACCCTGTGCTTTTCCCATAGTGCCATTAGTAGATTAGAGATGTAAAGCCAGCTTTAACTTTACAAGGTTAACTTGTATACATGTTCTGTTCTCATTCATTTTTCTTTCAAAAAAATCAAATTATTTCAGAGAGAGCTTGGTTTAACTGCTTTTGTTTCAACTGCAGGCAGGAGAGCAAAAGGACACCATGTGAGCATTAAGAAAAAAAATTGTTGAATGTTATTAACAATTTTTATACAGAGAGTGAGTCATTTTGAATAATGACTTAAAATTTTATGAAAAATGTTCAGCACTTAAATGTGCTTATTATTCTGTTTTTAAGAGAAAATAAAATGACATACTGTTTAAATTAAATATATATATATATATATATAGGGAAACCCCATATGTCCCATTCCCTACCCCACCTGTATTTTCCCACATTAACAACATCCTTCATTAGGGTGGTGCATTTGTTAAAATTGATGAATATATTTTGGACCATTGCAACTAAGCATACATTATAGTTTACATTTCAGTTTACACTCTCTCCTGCACAATTATTAAAAATTATGTTTTTATTTTTTAGAGAAACTTAGATTACATAAATGGTACACAAAACACATAGGGGATTCCCATATTCCCTTCTCCATGGCCCTACAACATTTTCCAAAATCAGTAACATCCTTCACTAGTGTGACACATTTGCCACAACTGATGAACACATCTTGGGCCATTGCCACTAAGCGATACTTATACTTTATATTGAATTTTACATTCTCTTCCACATATTTTTGCAACTTATTACAAAATATACAATGGCCTGTATCTGTCATTGCAATGTTATTCAGGATAACTCCCAAATCCTAAAAATGCCCCCAAATTACACCAATTTTTCTCTCTTTCTCTGCTCAGACCTCCAGTGGCCACTGTCTCCAAATTCATGATAAATGTTTTTCTATTGCTAGGATCACAATAAGTACTAAAGTAGAACAACTGTAAGTCTACTCTTGTCCATCGTCTATTCCCCAATCCTGTGGAATCTGTGATGATGATGCCTACTCCACCTCTAAATGAGAGGGGCTTAGATGCTGTTGGGCTGATGGATGGGATTTTATTTCTTGCAGTTGCAGACTCTCTCTGATAATTGATATGGTTGTTGTCCTTGTTAATTGTCCTGTGTGAGTCCAATGAACTGGAAAGTAGAGGTTGCAAATTTGTTGAGATTCAGGGCCCAACTGACACATGGACAGCACAATGTTTTAAGTCTCTTAGACATATAACTATCAACTCTAGTACTAACTATAGGTTTAAATAGAGGGGCAGCAGAGCCATGTGTAGGGAAAACACAATGAAGACCATCTCTATCAAACTGGGGAGAATAAATACCAAAGTAGGGCCTAATGGCAGGGAGACACTTCCTGAGTTGTCTGTCCTGTCTATAGTGTCTGGATAACTCCAGAGCCCTCAGGAGCACTGCTATTTGAGGTAATAATTACTTTGATAGTCAAAGAGTTACTGCTGAGACAAGCATATGTGTAACATCTGAAATGACCTTCTAACTCACTTTGAAGACTCTTTTCCGTATAAACTAATTTGTCTTTACCCAATCCCCCTTTAGATCAAAGTCTTTTCCCATTTGCGTAGCTAGTTGGTGATTAGTTGTAATCCCTCGGTGCCAGGGAGGCTCATTCCTGGGAGTCATGTCTCATTCTGGTGAGAAGGTAATGAATTTATATGCTGAGTTTTGGCTTAAAAAGAGACCACATATGTGCAACATGGAGGCTCTCAGAAGGCAATACCTAGGCACCCTATAATATTATGCTAAGATTCAATTTCAAAATTAAAAATTTATAAGTACAGTCATCACAATCCAGGGCCAATCAATGGTGCATCTTCCTTCAGTAGTCACTGCCCCTGTATGGGATTCTTGCTGTCCCATTAGAGAATGTCACAGAGCTCTCCAGGATGAGAATTCAATACTCCCTTGGTTATTGTATGAATCTCCACCCATTATTATAATGCCTCATGAACAATTGATATATTCATATGCCTTATAGATATGCCCCAGGTGAACCTCCTCCCATGCATCTCCCATCTATGACACCTCACACCAATGATCCTCCCTCCCCTGCCACAGTTTTAACCCTCTGTGATCCAAAACTTCATCAAAATTGAAGCCAACAAAATAATTAAATACAATTAATAGTACAATGATCTAGCAATGATGGTTTTAAAAATAATGAATAAAATATGATTTTTTAAAAGTTTGAAATAATTCAAAAATATAAAATATAAAATTTTAAAAATTAACATATGTCTTTCATCACTGTAAGTTCTCTTGTCTTGTATGTACAGTGATATTTGCTTTCATTTATTTGCCCAATGTCTAATATATTCATTTTGTCTTCAAAGAAGCTGTAGGCTATTTGGGTCATTTCCATTTACCCAATGTCCTACCCTTTTAATAACATTTTACATGTGGATAGTGCATTTATTTCAATTGATGTACAAATATTGAAACATTGCTACTACTCATGGTCAATGATTTAAATTGTGATATACATTTTGTTTTTTTATTTTTATTTTTTTTTTAATTGTGCAAATGTCACATAAAAAATATAGGAGATTACCATATGTCCCACTCCCTATACCTCCCACATTTTCTCACATTAATAACATCCTTCATTAGTGAGGTACATTCATTGCAAGTGTTGAACACATTTTTGAGAACTGGCATTTAGTTTGGATTAAAGTTTACATTGTAGTTTACACTCTCTCCCACCCAATTCTGTAGACTATTGCAAGTTTTATAATGGCTTGTATCTGTCATTCCTTGACATCCTCTCCAACACTTGTAGTCCTCTGCTTTTTTAATAGCCATCAGTCTAATGGGTGTAAGATGATATCTCATTTTAGTTTTGATGTTCATTTCCCTAATAGCTAACAATGTTGAGCATCTTTTCATATGACTTTTAGCCATTTTTATTTCTTCTTTGGAGACGTGTCTATTCAAATCTCTTCCCCATTTTTAAAATAGGTTCTATGTCTTTTTCTTTTGGAGGTGTAGAATTCCTTTATATATGTTGGATATTAAGCCCCTATCATATATAAGGTTACCAAATATTTTCTCCAATTGAGTAGACTGCTTTTTCTCTTTCTTGACAAACTCTTTGTGGTGCAAAAGTTTTCAATTTTGAGGTGGTCCCATTTAACTATTTTTTATTTTGTTTCTCATAGTTTGTGTGTAAATTTCATGAAACCATTTCCTAATACAAGATCTTGGAGATGCTTCCCTACATCATCTTCAAAGGTCTTTATGTCTTGGCTCTTATATTTAGGTCTTTGGTGCATTTTGAATTAATTTTTGTCTAAGGTGTCAGATGATGTTCCTCTCTCATTCTTTTCAATTTCAATGTCCAGTTCTCCAAACACCATTTGTTGTTAAAGCCATTCTCTCCCAGTTGAATGGCCTTTGTGGCCTTCTCAAATATCAATTGACAGTATATATGAAAGGATCTATATCAGAAAACTCAATTCATTTCCATTGGTCAATATGTCTGTCCTTGTGCCAATACCAAGGAGTTTTGACCACCATAGCTTTGTAGTATATTTTAAAATTATGTAGTGTGATTCCACGGATTTCATTTTTTTCCTCAATATGTCTTTGACTATTGGCACCTCTTGTCCTTCAACATAAATTTCATAGTTAGCTTTTCTAATTCAGTGTAAAATGTTGTGGCAATTTTTATTGGGATTTCATTAAATCTGTTGGTAAATTTGGGTAAGATAGGCATCTTAATGATGTTTAGTCTTTGTGGCAGTTTGATATAGTTATGAATTCCAAAAATAGATATTGGATTATACTTGTAAACTGGTCTGTTCCTCTGAGCGTGATTAAGTTATGATTAGGGCTTTGTTTGGACCACATCAGTAGGACATTAAATTTTGAGGACATAAAACTACAGGGTAGAGCAGAGGAGTTAGTTGGTACTTTGAGTTGGAATTCTGATGCTGAGTATTAATCTTGGAGCCCCAGGAAGTGAACACATATAGTAGCTTGGTTGTGAGGAAAGAGAGAAGATCCCAGGAAGAGAAACAAGCTGTTTGCCTGATAGTCTATAGCTGACTTTGTGGAGATAGCAGAGGAGCTGAGCCCAAAGACAAGCAAACCCTTGGAAGAGATGAACTCAGGAAGCCTGAAGTCTTGCAGATGTTGACAGCCATCCTGCTCCAACATTTGCCAATAGACTTTGGTGAGGGGAGTCACTTATGTTTTATGGCCTGGTAACTGTGGACTTCTACCTCTAATAAATACCCTTTATAAAAACCAGCCAATTTCTGGTATTTTGCATCAGCACCCCATTGGCAGACTAAGAAAGTCTTCTTACCAATTAACAGGGAATATTCTTTCATTTATTTAGGTCTTCTTTGATTTTCTTTAAGAGTGTTGTGTAGTTTTCTTTGTAAAAGTCATTTACATCTTAAGTTAAATTTGTTTCTAGGCATTTGATTCTTTTAGTTGCTATTGTAAATGGGATTTTTTTCTTGAGATCCTCTTCAGATTGCTGATTATTGGTGTACAGAAATGCTACTGATTTTTGTACATTAATCTTATAACCTGCTCCTTTACTGAATTTGCTTATAAGTTCTATAATCTTTGATGTAAATATCTCAGGGCATTAGAGGTGTAGTATCATATCAACTACACATAGTGAAATTTTTACATCTTCCATTCAAATTTGGATTACTTTTGTGTCTTTCTCTTGCATAAGTGTTTGAGCAAGTACTTCTTACACAATGTTAAATAAGAGCAGTGACAGTGGGCATTCTTATCTTTTTCCAGATCTTAGAAAGAAAGTTTTTAGGATTTCACCATTGAATATGATGTTAGCTGTGGGGTTTTCATATATACCCTTTGTGATATTGAGGAAGTTTCCTTCTATTCCTAACTTTTTAATTGTTTTTATCAAGAAAAAGCACTGTATTTTGTCGAATGTGTTTTCTGCATCTTTAGAGATGACTAAGTGTTTTTTTCCTTTCAGTCTTTTTATGTGGTATATTACATTGATTTTCTTATTTTGAACCATCCATACAAAACAAGGATGAAATCCACTTGGTCATGGAGTATAATTAGTTTGATGTTCTGTTGAATATGATTAGCAACTCTTTTGCTTAGGATTTTAGCATCTAGTGACATTAGAGAGATTGGTCTAGAGATTCCTTACTCATGGCATCTTTGTTTGGCTTTGATATTAGGGTGATGTGGGCATCATAGAGTTAGGTAATTTTTCCCTCACTTTTATTTTTTGAAAGAGTTTAAGCAGGATTGGTGTTACTTCTTTTCAGAATGTTTGTTAGAACTCAACTGTGAAGCCGTTTCATCCTGGGTTCTTCTAAGTTGGGAGGTTTTTAATGACTAATTCTATCACGTTCAGCAATTTTGTCTTTTGTCAATGTAGGCTGCTGGTGTGTTTCTAGGAATTTGTGTATTTCCTCTAAATTATCTATCTTGTTGGCATAAAATTTTTCAAAGTATCCTTTTATGATACTCTTTATTTCTGTGGGGTCAGTGTTGATACCCTTTCTTTGTTTCTTATTTTGTGTATTTATATCATCTCTTTTTTTGTTCTTTGTTATTCTAGCTAAGAGCTTATCAATTTTACTAATCTTATAAAAGAACCAGATTTTGGTTTTGTTTATTCTTTCTAGTGTTTTCTAGTGTGGAAAGGACCACAACTAGACAGGGAGAGAGAAGGGGGATTGCCTCAGGCTGGGGTCATGCCTAGCCACCAAGGAAAAGAGAAGAATTACATCAGTGAGGAGACAGAGACAGAAAGCAATCAGCACCAATCCAGCTGAATGCAGGGGATATTACCTGCCCAAGGGAAAGTGTCAAATAGCTTCTCAAAGGCTAATCAACCTAAAGATTCACAATAGTTCAGTAGAAGAATTCCTTCATTGCATATATGAGGTCCCTGGTTCAATTCCTGGCTATTTCTTGAGAAGAGATCCACCAAGTTATCAGGCATCATCTGAAACTTTATGGCAGGGAACATATGAATATTTTCTTGTATTATCTTTTCTTGGATCTCTTATTTTTTTTAAGTTTCATTTTCCTTTTTATCCCTTACTTTACTCACCAAAACCTGCAGAGTTCAAAAGCTGCAGAAGGCAGGCTGCAAAGTGAATGACTGAGTAACACCAACAGCCTGAGAAGATCCTTAGGGGTCTGAGAAAGAAGGCTGTTTTTCTGTGTTTATTATTATTATTTTTTATTATGTCTCTTTAAAAGAAAAATGAGTAGTGCCGTCTTGTTTCTTGTTTATTTTGTAATCCATCCCTTTGTTTCTCTGCCTGTTTATTTTTCTTCTTTTTTTTTCCTTTTATTCTTTTTGTTACTGATCTATTCTCCCTGTTATTTATTTTCCTTCCTTCATTTTTATATCTTTTGTTTTTTCTTCTAGTTTTTTCATTCCACATTTTTAATTTGGTCTCCAATTTTTCTTGTTTGTATTTCTCCCTCTTTTCCTTTTTCTCTGTATACTTTTTCTTTTTCACTTTTTTTTCTCTCTTTTCTGTTTTCTTTTCCCCTCTTTTTGCCATTCCATCATTTTACTTCCTTCTATATTTTTTTCTCTATTCTGTTTCTTGTTTGTTCTATTCCACTTTCCTAAACTTATTTCTTTGTATTTTTTATTCATGTTAATATTTCAATTTCCTAGATCTTGTTTTCTCTCCTACCTTTTACTATTACCATTACATATTCACTTTGTCTTCCTATCCCATCTTTTTCTCTGGATTATTAATTTTATTTTTCTTTCAAAGAAACATAGGCAGATCCCTCTCATTAAAAATGGCAGAGTGGGGGCAAGATCCTGCCTGAGTGAGCTGTTTTGGGAAATCACTGAGTAGGAGGTTTCACAGCATCTATCTGGAGGGAGCTGGATGAAGATATAAATTCCTCAAGTTGCTGCTTGTTTGATTCTTGGTTTTGGTGTTTCCTCTTCCTTAATTTCCCTTTTTTTTTGTGTGAATATTAATTTTGTATACCAATACTATATTTTTCCTTACCTCATTCAATCTTCTTCTTTCTGTTGTTGTTCTTACATTCGACCTCTCTTTGTTTAGTTCTCAATTTTTCTGGTTTTTATTTCTACCTCATCTATCCTGTTTTCTTTCTTTTATTAACTTTTTTGTTTTTGTCATCTCTTTTCTCTTCCCCTCTCTCCTTATCATACTGGTTTTTAATTCAGTCTATATATTTTTCTCTACTTGGATTCCCATTTCATTATTTGAACCACAATTTTTTATTTCTATTTCTATATACTGCTCACATGAGTTAAAAATTCAATTTCCAAGGCCAAAAATGTTTCCTCATCTAACAATTACTTTTATTATTGCTATTATACCTGTACTTTTTGTAACTCTTTCACTTTCTCTGGACCTAATTTTTTCCTCCAAGGGAACATATACAACAGCAATGAAATGGAATAAAAGAACAAAGTGTTAAAGAGAAAACTTAACACACACACAAAAAAATCAGCAATTGGAGTAAAGAAAAAGCTAATCAACTCAATAAACTCATCAAGATAAAACAATGAACTCAGGGCAACAAAAAATTACAAACAATCATGAAGACATGGACCAGTACAGTGAACAAACTGAAAACCAAGAAAAGGTTCAGAATATTGAACAATGTTTGTACATCAAAGTTGTTCAAACAAATATTATGGACCAACTTAATGAAGTAAAGGAAGAGATTAAGGATATTAAGAAGACCCCTGGGGAACATACTGAGGAAATTGTAAACATACAGAAAAGAAATCACAAATATAATAGTGCTGAGTGGCACAATCCAAGAAGTCCAATAGACACTGGTATCATATAACAGTAGATTTGAACAGGTGGAGGAAAGAATTAGTGACGTGGAAGACAGTACATCTGAAATCAAACAGATAGTAGAATGGATAGATAAAAATATAGAAAAAATCTGACAGGGACTTAGGACAACACAAAATGCACATACATATGCATTATACACATCCCAGAGAGAGAAAAGAAGGAAAAGGGGACAGAAGAAGTGTTGCAGGAAATAATGACTGAAAACTTCCCAACCCTATTGAGGGAGATGGGTGTACAAGTCCAGGAAGTGCAGTGCACCCCAAAGATTATAAATCCCAATAAACCTACTCCAAGACATATAGACATCAAACTGTCCAATGCTTAAGACAAAGAGAAAATACTGAAAGTAGCAAAAGAAAAGAGAACCATCACAAACAAAGGAACCACAACATTTAACTGCTTATTATAGGGAAGCATCTACAGGAACTTGTAATAGGAAATATTTTCATGAATTTCACACCCACAGCATTAGCAGCAAAAGAAAAACTAGATAAATGGGTTCTCCTCAAAATTGAAAACTTTTGCTCCTCAAAGGATGTTATCAAGAAAATAAAAAGGCAGCCTACCAAATGGGAGAAAATATTTGGCAACTATATATCTGATAGGAGCTTAATATCCTGCATAGATAAAGAAATCCTACAACTTGAAAATAAAAACACAAACAACAAATTAAAAAATGGGCAAGTGTCCCAAAAAAGACACTACTCCATGGAAGAAATGCAAATGGATAAAAAGCACATGAAAAAATGCTCGACATCTCTTGCTATTAGAGAAGTGCAAATCAAAACTACATTGAGATACCATCTCACACCCACTAGAATGGCAGCTATTAAAAAAAACAGCAGACTATAAGTGTTGAAGAGGACGTGAAGGAATGGGAACCCTCATCCCATGATTGTGGGATTGTGGAATGGTCCAGACACTGTGGAGGTCAGTTTGGCAGTTCCTCAAAAAACTAAATATGGATCTTCCATTGATCCAGTGATTCCACTGCTGGGTATATACCCAGAAGAACTGAAAACAATGACACAAAGAGATATATGCACAACAATGTTCAAAGCATCATTGTTCACTATTGCCAAAAGTTGGAATGAACCCAGGTGCCCATCAACACATGAATGGATAAACAAAATGTGGTACATACATACAATAGGATATTACTCAGCTGTAAGAAGGAATAAAGTGCTAACACACGGGATAACATGGATGAAACTGGAAAACCTTATTTTGAGTGAAACAAGCTAGTCATTGAAGGATGAACAGTACATGAACTCACTGACATTAATTAAGGAAATTGAACAGTCTCAGAAAAATATTGTGCAAAAGATAGATATACAAGAAAGAGAAAGAAAGGAGAAAGTTGTGATCCATCACTCATATGGATGTAACCTATGTAAAGTCATAGTGTGTAGTTGTGTATTGAAGGGATAGGAAAGGAAGGTAGTGATATATTGGGTTGGGTGGTGCAGGGTTGACAGTTGGGTAGATTGGGAAGGGAGGGTTAGAATACTTAGGATACTGAGGGGAAAGCAGAAATAGACAGGTGGGCATCTCTTAAGAGCAAGGGCGGTTCCTAATAGTGGAGGACAACCCAGCATGTCATGAACTCTTGTTGCATGTAACTCTGAATCTTGTCATCCAATGAGTCAAGCCAGGGGGTCATCATGGGCCCTGGGGGGATGGGGTGGAGGGAACATAATAGATCAAACAGGGGGTATTTAGTGGTCAGTGGAAATGTTTTTCACTACTTTACAGTGATGGACACAGGACATGATAAATATCATCAAAATTTATAAAAGTGTACGATCTAAAATGTAAACCATATTGTAAACCATTGACAATGTTTAGTAGCTATGTTTCACTATCTGTATATCAGTTATGACAATGCTACCATCCACATACAAAAAAGTTTTAATATGAGGAGAAGAAAGGTGGAGGAGGTTAGGTATATGATAGTGTCTTGTATTCAGTGTGACTTTGCTGTGACTTTAAACTTTTTGAAAATTAAATGAAAAATAGTGAGACACTGGGGAGTGAGAGGGGTAAGGTGCCATGGTACAGACTGTACACTAGATATTGCAGTGATAAAAGGGAAAATGTCAAAAAATTTTTTTAATTTTTTAATGTTTTCTCATTTTTTGAATAGCACAATTCTTTTATTTTATTTTAGCTTTAGTTTATTTTTAAGTTTTCATGTATTTTATCTCCTACATATAAACATCATTATTATTTCATTTGCCAATTAATTGTATTTGGTTATTATGTTGGCTTCATATTTAAAGAAGCTTTGGATCACAGAAGGGTTACAACAGGAGCTGAGAGGATCATTGGTGTGGGGGTGTCAGGGATGGGGGGTGCATATAAGAAAGTTCATCTGAACATACATAAAAGGTATATAAAATTGTTCAAGTACTCACAGGGCATGGTCACAGTTGGTGGAGAACCACTCAATAAATCAGAGTATACTGAATTCCCATCCTGGAGAGCTCTTCAATATTCTTCAAGGGAGTACCAATAGTCCCCCAAGTTCTGGGGCAGTGTCTGGCAAAGGAGGATGATCCATCGATGGGTTCTTGATGACTAGCCTTATGAGTCTTTGCTCTTGAAATTTAAACTTAGCCTATTGTTATAGGGTGCCTAAGGGTCACCTCCTGAGAGCCTCCTTGTTGCTCAGATGTGGCCTCTCCAGCCAAACTCAGCATATGAATACATTACCTTCCTCCCAGCATGGGACTTGACTCCCAGGGATGAGCCTCCCTGGAAACCAGGGATTTCTAACAAGTGCCAATGGGCAATACAACTGTAAAAAACCTCAATAAAAGAGGAAAGGATAAAGACAAATGAGTTCCTATGGCTAAGAGGCTTCAAAGTGAGTTGGGAGGTTATCCCAGAGATAGCACTTATGTAACTCAATAGGACCTCATAGATTTCCAATGTGGATACACCCCAAACAGAAGGGCTCCTGAGGGCTCTGGAGACACCCTGGTCCTATATCAGGGTGTATAGCCCCAGAGTTTTCACCTCATCATTGGGCCCTACTTTGGAATCCTTGCTCCTGAGAGTGACAGAGTGGGACCCAAATATGTCTTCCATGCATGGTCCATCATTCCCTTCTATTCAAACCTATATGTGTTGCTGGAGTTTGTAGGCATACTTCCAGAGACCAGAGTCTTTGGGCTGTCCATGTGCCAGCTGGGCACAGAATCTCAGTGGAGCTGCATCTCCTACTTTAGAGCTCAATGGACTCACCCTGGACACCTGGTAGGGAGATGATGATGGACAATGGCCATTCCAGGGAATGGAGAGAGTCTGCAGCTACAGGCAGGATAATCCCATCTATCTTGTACATGAGATATAAGCCCCTCTCACTTGGAGGTGGAGTGGACATCACGATCTCAGACTCCTCAGGATTGGGGGAAGAGCTATGCACTAGAGGAGACTTACTGGTTTTCTGTTATAGACATATTGTAGTTCACACAATGGAAGTATTTAAAACATTAATGTGGAGCCAGTGGTCACCAGACAATTTAGGGGCAGGGAGAGGGAAAAGAAGTTATAATACAGGGCTTTTTTGGGACTTGGGAATTATCCTGAGTGACATTGCAATGACAGATATAGGCCATTTTATATCATCATATAACATGCAGCACTGTGTATGAGAGAGTGTGATCTACAATGTGAATTATGGTCCATACTTAGTGGCAAAGCCCCAAGATGTATCTTTCTATCTATTGCAGGTGATATGCCACACTAATGAAGGATGTTTATGTGGGAGGTTGTGGGAGGAGTGGGAGGTGGGGCATGGGGGAATCCCTACAATTTTTGTGTAACATTTATGTAATCTAAGTATCATAAAAAAAATAAAAAATAAAAAAATAAATGCACTCCTGTAGGAACATGTCAAACAACAACAAACTAATGCAAAAGGAAGTAGAAAGAAGGAAATAACAAAGATTAGAGCAGAACTAAATGAAATAGAAAAGAAGAAAGTAGTAGAAAAATCAAACAAAACCAAGAGCTTGGTTCTTTGAGAAGATCAATAAAATTGACAAACCCTTAGCCCAATGAACAAAGAAAAAAAAGAGAGAAGATGCAAATATACAAAATAAGAAATGAGGAAGGGGATATAACCACTGACCCCAGAGAAATAAAGAATATCATAAGAGGGTAGTTTGAAAAAATATATGCCAAAATGAATGATAATTTAGAAGAAATGTATAAATTCCTAGAAACTCATAAGCAGCCTACATTGAGGAAAGAAGAAATTGATGAACTAAACAGACCAATTACAAACAAAGAGGTAGAATAATTCATCAAAATCCTCCCAACTAAGAAGCACCCATGACCAGATGGCTTCACAGGTGAATTCTAACATTCTATAAACACTGATCCTGCTCAAACTCTTCCAAATAATAGAAGTATTTTTTGCCTTACTCCTTCCATGGTGCCAACATTACTCTAATACCAAAGCCATACAAAGATGCCACAAGAAAGGAAATGACAGATCAATCTGTCTAATGAACCTAGATGCTAAAATCCTCAACAAAATACTTGCTAATCACATGCAACAACACATCAAATGAATTATGCACCATGACCAAGTTGATTTCATCCCAGCTATGCAAGGATGATTCAACATAAGAAAATCAATCAATGTAATACACAGCATAAACAGATTGAAAAAAAAATCACATGATCATCTCTATGGATGAAGAAAAAGCATTCAATAAAATACAGCACCCTTTCCTGATAAAAACACTGCAAAATAGGAATAAAAGGAAACTTTCTGAACATGATAAAGTGTATATATGAAAAAATCACAGCTAACATCATCTTCAATGGTGAAATACTAAAAGCTTTCCCTCTAAGATTGGGAACAAGATAAGGATACCCACTATCACTGCTCCTATTTAATATTGTGTTAGAAGTACTTTCCTGAGCATTGAGGAAAGAAAAAGATATAAATGGCATCAAAATTGGAAAGAAAGTAGTAAAAATTTCAGAATTTTCAGATGACATGATCCTATACATAGAAAGCACTGAGAAATCTACAATAAAGCTTCCAGAACTTATAAAGGAGTTCAGTAGAGTAACAGGCTATAAGTTCAATGCTCAAAAATCAGTAGCATTTCTGTACACCAATAATGAGCAATCTGAGGAGGAATTCAAGAAAAAAACAGTAGTAAGTGAAGAAATTATAAACATAGGAATAAATTTAACTAAAGGTGTAAAGGACTTCTCTACAGAAAACTACACAACACTTTTAATGGAAATCAAAGAAGATTTAAATAAATGGAATAAGATTCCCTACTCATGGATAGAAAGACTAAATATCAAGATGTTTATCCTACCCAAACTAATCTACAGAATCAATGCAATCTCAATAAAATCAATATAGCATTTTTTAGTGAATTGGAAAAACTAACTGCAATATTTATTTGGAAGGGGAAGAGACCCTGAATAGCCAAAGACACTCAACTGGGAGTAAATGGCCTCTTGAACAAATGGTGCTTGGAGAAGTGGGTATCCATATCCAAAAGAATGGGAGAGGAACACCATCATGTTCCTTATACAAAAATCAACTCAAGATGGGTCAAAGATCTAAATATATGTGCCATATTAGTATAGGTACTCCCGCCCTTTTTGGTTGTTGTTTGCTTGTAAAATTGTTTTCCAGCCATTCACTTTTAGCTTCCTTTAATCCCTGGGTCTAAGGTGGGTTTCTTGTAGACAACATATAGATGTCATATTTCCTTATCCATTCTGCCAAACTGTGTCTCTTGACTGGTGAGTTTAATCCATTAACATTCAGTGTTATTCCTCTCAAGGAATTTCTTACATCAGCCATATTTTCTTTGGGTTTATGTATGTAAGATGTTGTTTTATTTCTCTTTTTTTCTTTTTATTTGTTCTTACACTTGCCTCCAACTCTCTCTCCTGTTTTTTTCCTTTCAACCTGTAGAACTCCCTTTAATATTTCTTGAAGGGCAGGTTTCTTATTGGCATACTCTCTTAATTTCTGTTTATCTATGAATATTTTGAACTCTCCATCATTTTTGAATGCCAGATTTGCTGGATAGAGAATTCCTGGCTGGAAGTTTTTTTCTTTGAGTACCTTGACTATGTCATACCACTGCCTTCTTGCCTCCATGGTTTCAGATGGGATATCAGCACTTAATCTTATTGAGCTTCCCTTGTATGTGATAGTTCTCTTTTCTCTTGCTGCCTTGAGTATTTTCTCTTTGTCTTGGGCATTGGACATTTTGATAAGTATATGTCTTGGAGTAGGCCTGTTAGGATTTACACTGTTTGGAGTGTGCTGTGCTTCTTGGACATGTACATCCATCTCCCTCTATAGGGTTGGGAAATTTTCAGCTATTATTTCCTCCAACACTCCTTCTATTCCCTTTCCCTTCTCTTCTACCTCAGGGATGCCTATAATGCGTATGTTTCTGCATTTTGTGTTGTCATTTAAATCCCTAAGTCCCTGCTGGAATTTTTCTATTTTTTTATCTATCTGTTCTACTATCTGTTTGATTTCAGATGTACTGTCTTCCAAATCACTAATTCTTTCTTCTGCCTGTTCAAAATGCAGTTATGTGATTCCAGTGTTTTTTTTTTTTTTTTTTTTTTTTTTATTTCTTGGATTGTGCCATTCATCATCATCATATCCTTTATCTTTTTATGTATATTTACAAGTTCTTCAGTATGTTCTCCCGGAGTCTTCTAATATCCTTAATCTCTTGCTTCACTTCATTAAGTTGGTCCATGATATTTGTTTGGACAGTTTTGATTAGTTCTTTGATGTTATGTATCTTTTCCTGGTTTTTAGTTTTTTCTTTGGAATGGTCCATGTCTTTCTGTTTCTTGGTATGGTTTGTAATTTTTTGTTGCCCTCTGGTCATCATTTATTGATTGGTTTATTCATTTATTAGCTTCTGTCTCTGCTCTAGAGTTTTGTTTAGCTGCTGGTTTGTGTGTGTGTGTTAAATTTTCTCTTTGGCACTTTGTTCTTCTGGTCTTTATTATTCCTTAATGTTTTCTATGCTCCATTGGAGGAATAAGATTAGGGCCAGAGAAATTGAAAGAGTAAGAAGAGAAAAAGGATAATAGTAATAATAATAAAAGTTAGAAGAGGGGCCATATAAGACTTAGTAAAATGAATATTGACACATTTAAGTAGTGTAGAGTAATAGAAATAAAAATTGGGTACCTACAATGAAATGGGAAACCAAATAGAGAAAAATATATAGAATGATTTAAAAGGCCAGAATAATGAGAGAGAGGAGGAGAAAAGAACAGACAGAAAGAAAAAAGTTAATAGGAAAAAAAAAAGAAAGGAAAGCAGAAGAGACAAGATAGAAATCAAAACCAGTAAAATTGAGGAGTAATAAATAAAGGTGGAATGTAAGAACCACAACAGAAAGCAGAAGATAGAAATATGCAAGAAGGAAAAGAGATAGCATTGGTAGACACAATCATTATACAAAGAAAATGGGAAATCAAGGAAGAAGAAGCACAGCAAAGAAGAAACAAGCTAGGAGCACCTAATTTTAAAAAGTGGGTGGGAGAAGAAAGGAAAAAAAAAAAAGAAACAGAACAAAACAAACAAAAGAAACAAACAACAACAACAACAATATCAAAAAAGCAAACATACACACTAGTAAGCAGTCAAACAAAACTAGGGAAGAACAGCTTTCCTTCTTTGGCCCTTGTGGAGAATCTCAGGCTTCCTGTGTTCATCAATCAATTACCCTGCAGGCTTCTCTCTGCAGGTTTTGAGGTGGGCTCCAGTGAGTAAACTACGTTATTTTTTTTGTTTGTTTAAGTAAGCTTTTTTATTTTGTTTTTTAAAAAATAAGTGTCCCAGAAGAAGCCAGTAGAAAGATAATGTCTGTCTTTTCCTTATCTTATGGTGTCAGCTGGATGTTAGATATCCCGGTGGGTCACTACTCTTAGAGGAGCTGGGAATCAAACTAGGGACCTCATAAATTCAATTTAGAAATTCCTCCACTGAGCAACCTTTCTAATTGGGTCAGTTAGCTCTTCGGAAAGTTATTCAGTCACTTTCCCCTGGAAAGTTTCAGTCTCCTAGGGCAGCAGAATCAGCAGGCTGTATGAGCAGAACCCCCCCCCCTCCTGGTCAGGCTTAGTTCCCTTTAAAATTCAGATGGGATGCTGAAGACTGAGTACACCACAGCACCAACATGATTTTCAAGCCTTTTCTAGACCACCCCCTCCTCCCATGTGACCCCAAATAGGCTCTTGGAAACTTAAAAAGCTCTTCCCACTACCTGAATCCAACAGAGGAGTTGAAATTCTGAAAGACCTCAGCATGGAACTATTAAATTGGTTGACTCCGCCCTCTTTCAGGCCAATCCTCTGTATCCCAGAGCAGTTATGCAAACCAGGCTGTCTCAGCAGATTTGCATCTCCCCTCAGCCTGATGCCACTTCAAGCAAGCCAGTGTGCTCCCCAAAGCTTGAAGGTGGTTGAGGCTACGAAAACCACAGAAAGGAAACCCTTCTCCACCCCTTGCCAGAACCTTCCCTCTCTCAAAGAATGCTCCCTATCACTAGGTGGCTGGCAGGAGTTGAGCTCACACTGGCCCTTTCCCCTAAGGGTAGGGCTTAGCTGTCAGTGATTTCCAGACAAGGGGCTATAAACTCATGGTCTTATCTTGAGCAATCTATCTCCCTATCCAGCTCCCTCCAGATCAATGCCCCAAAGGCTCCCCATCCATGAGCTCCCAGAACAGCTCACCTGGGCAGGATCCTGTCCCTAATCAGCCATCCTTTGTGAGAGAGATGGTAGGTGCTCAGTTAAACCAATGCCATCTTGCCTCCTCTCTCCTTTTGTCTTGCCTCTTCTTTCTGACAAAATACGAAATAGATGAACTCAACAGTCCAATTACAAGTAAAGAGATAAATTCAGTCAACAAATACCTCCCAACAAAGAATAGCCCAGGACCAGATGGCTTCACAGGTGAATTCTACCAAACATTCAAGAGAGAGCAAACACCAATCATGCTTAAGCTCTTCCAAATAATAGAAGTAGAAGGAACACTTCCTAACATATTCTTTGATGCCAGCATTACCCTAATACCAAAGCCAAACAAAGATGCCACAAGAAAGGAAAATTTCAGACCAATATCACTAATGAACCTAGATGCTAAAATCCTTAACAAAATACTTGCTAATCGCATTCAACAATATATCAAATGAATTGTACACCATGACCAAGTGGGTTTCATCCAGGGCATGCAGGGATGGTTCAACATAAGAAAATCAATCAATGTTATACACCACATAAATAGATTATAGAAAAAAATCACATGATCATCTCTATAAATGCAGAAAAACATTCAACAAAATTCAGCACACTTTCCTGATAAAAACACTGCCAAAGATAGGAATAGAAGGAAACTTTCTGAACATGATAAAGGGTATTTATGAAAAGCCACAGCTAACACCATCTTCAATGGTGAAATCCTAAAAGTTTTCCCTCTAAAATCGGAAACAAGACAAGGATGTCCACTATCACTGCTCCTATTTAACATTGTTTTAGAAGTACTTGCTTGAGCACTGAGGCAAAAAAAAGATATAAAGGCATCCAAATTTGAAAGGAAGAAATAAAAATTTCACTATTTGCAGACGACATGATCCTATACATAGAAAGCACTGAGAAATTTACAACAAAGCTTCTAGAACTTATGAAGGAGTTCAGTAAAGTCACAGGCTATAAGATCAATGCTCAAAAATCAGTAGCATTTCTGTACACCAATAATGAGCTATCTGAGAAGGAAATCAAGAAAAACATCCCATTTACAATATAACTAAAATAATCAAATATCTAGGAATAAATCTAACTAAAGATGTAAAGGACTTATATACAGAAAACTACACAACACTGTTAAAGGAAATCAAAGAAGACTTAAACAAATGGAATAATAGTCCCTGTTCTTGGATATAAAGACTAAACATCATCTTGATAGTTATTCTACCCAACCTCATGCTGATTTAATGCAATCTCAATAAAATCAACACTGTTTTTTTTTAACGAAATGGAAAAACTAACTACAAACTTTATTTGTAAGAGTAAGTGTCCCCAAATCACCAAAGATATAAGGAAAAAGAAAAATGAAGTTAAAGGTATCACACTACATGACTTTAAAACATACTACAAAGCTATGGTGGTCAAAACTGCATTGTATTGGCACAAGTATAGACATATTGAAAAATGGAACCCAGTTGAGAGTTCTGACATAGATCCTTGCATATACAGTCATCTGATATTCGACAAGACCACCAAGCCAATTCAGTTGGGAGAGAATGGCCTCTTCAACAAATGGTGTTTAGAGAACTGGATATCCATAACCAAAAGATTGAAAGAGAAACACCATCTCACACCTTATCCATTAATCAACTCAAGATGGATCAAAGATCGAAATATAAGGGCCAATACCATAAAGACCTTGGAAGATAATGCAGGGAAGCACCTACAGGACCTTGTAATAGAAATGATTTCGTGAACTTCACAACCAAAGCACGAGCAGCAAAAGAAAAAATAGATAAATGGGATCTCCTCAAAATTAAAAAACTTTTGCACCTCAAATGATATTATCAAGAAAGTAAAAAGGCAAGTGACCCAATGGGAGAAAATATTTGTCAACCATATACCTGATAGGAGCCTAATATCCAGCATATATAAAGAAATCCTGCACCTCGAAAATAAAAAGACAAACAACCCATTTAAAGAATGTGCAAATTATCTGAAACGACACTTCTCCAAGGAAGAAATACAAATGGCTAAAGAGCACATGAGAAAATGCTTGACATCACTGACTATTGGGGAAATGCAGGTTAAAGCTACAATGAGATACTATCTTACATCCATTAGAATGGCGGCTATTAAAAAACAGCAGACTGTAAGTGTTGGAGAGGATGTGGAGGAATGGGAACCCTCTTGCACTGCTGGTGGGATTGTAGAATGGTCCAGCCACTATGGAGTACAGTTTGGAATTTACTAAAAAAAATAACTAAAGAACTTCCAGATGATCCAGTGATTCAACTGCTGGGTATATACCCTGAAGAATTGAAAGCAAAGACACGAACAGATATATGCACACCAATGTTCATAGTGACATTGTTCACAATTGCCAAAGTTTGGGATCAACACAGGGAACCATTAACAGATGGGTAGATAAACAAAGTGTGGTACATACATCAATGGAATATTACTCAACTGTAAGAAGGAAAAAAGTGCTAACATACGTGTATTAGTCAGCCAAAGGGGTGCTAATGTGAAATACCAAAAAATGGGTTGGTCTTTATAAAGGGTATTTATTTGGGGTAGAAGTCACAGATACCAGGCCATAAAGCGTTAAGTTTCTTCTCACCAAAGTTCATTGCCACATGTTGGAGCAAGACAGCTGCGGACTTTTGCAGGGTTCAGGCTTATTGTGTTCCTCTCTTTCCGGGGATGCATTTCTCTCTGGGTTTAGCTCTTCTGGTTCCTCCACAAGTTCAGCTGTAGACTATCAGGTGACTGGCTCACTTCTCTTCTTCTGGGGCCTTTTCTCCAACATCAAAACTGCTTCTCAAAAACTGCTTCAACTCTGTTCTTTCCTTGCCTTTTATATTCAATTCCCCCACCCACCAAGGGGTGGGGCTCAATGCCCAGTCAACTCCTTAATCATAACTTAATCATGCCCAGATTAACAGATCAGTTTACAAGCATGATCCAATTATATTTTTGGAATTCATAATTACATCACACTGCCCAAAGACCACAACATGGGATAATATTGATGAATCATGAGGACCTTGCGTTGAGTGAAGCAAGCCAGGCATTGAAGGATGAACAGTACAAGACATCACTGATATGAATTAAGGAATAATTGAGCAGTATCACAGAGCTATTGCCTGTAAGATAGTTTTACAAGAAACAGAAACAGAAGAGAAGGTCATGAGCCATCACTCATAAAGATGTAATTTATGGAAAAGTGGTAGAGTGAATTTGCATATTGAAGGGATAGGACAAGAGGGTAGTGATATTATTGGTTTGGGTGTTGCAGGGTTGTCAGGTGGGTAGATTAGGAAGAGTGGGTTAGAAGGTCAGGATACTGAGAAAAAGGGTTGGGAGAGGGACCAGGTGAACACTGGGGATTTGTGTGGATGAGGTTCAAAGTACAGAGGTGCAAATAATTTTTTGGCAATACAACAAGGAAGGGTCACTGGTTTAGGGTGTTGGTTGGGGGAACATTCGGGACAGGGTGCACCTGCAGTAGGCTTCTAAAGGGTGTGTGAGTGTTCATTCTGTTAAAACGTGTTGTTTCAGTGGGTGGAGACACACATAATGAACAGGGAGGTGTTGGAGTCGCATCTTTGGGAGGACCGATTTGTTCAGAAATAGACAGGCGGGAGTCTCTCGAGCAAGGACGGTTCCTAATAGGGGAGGACAAACCAATGTGTTAAGACCCCTTGTTGCACGTAACTAAGAATCTTGTCATCCAAGGAGTCAAGCCAGGGGGTCATTGAGGGCCCCTGGGGGGATGGAATGGGAGGAATAGAATAGATTAAATGGAGTATTTAGTGGTCAGTGGAAATGTTCTTAAATATCATGCAGTGATGGACACAAGACATTGTAAATATCAAAATTTATGAAAGTGTACAGTCTACAATGTAAATCATAGTGTAAACCATTGACAATATTTAGCAGCTATGTTTCACTATTTGTATATCAGTTATAACAATGCTACTATCCACATATAAAAAGGTATTAATATGGGGGGTAGGAAAGGGGAAGGATGTTGAGTATATGAGAGTCTCGTATTCTGTGTGTGACTTTGATGTGACTTAAAACTTCTTTGAAAACAAAACGAACAATAGTGAGACACTGGGGAATGAGAGGGGGAAGGTGTCACGGTACAAACTGGACCCTAGATATTGCAGTGATGAAAGGCAAAAGGTCAAAAAAAAATTTTTTTTTTCATTTTTTAAATAACCCAATCTTTTAATTTAATTTAATTTTTATTTTTTAATTTCTTACATTTAAACTTATTATTATTAATTCATTTTCCTGTTAATTGCATTCAGCTATTGTAATGGCTTCATTTTTGAAGAAGCTTTGGATCACAGAAGGGTTACAACTAGTGTGGGGGAGGATTGCTGGTGTAGGGTGTCGGGTATGAGGGACGCATGGGAAGAAGTCCACCTGAGCATAAATATAAGGTATATAAAAATGTTCAAATGCTCACGGGGCATTGTCTCAGTGGGTAGAGAATCATTCAATAAATGAGAGAATACTGAATTCACATCCTGGAGAGCTCTGCCACATTCTCTAGGGGAGCAGCTCCGTGGATTTGACAGGCTTGTCAAAAATCATTTGACCATAGATGTGAGGGTCTGTTTTTTAACCATGAATTCAGTTCCATTGGTCTATGTGTTTGATTTTATGCCAGTACCATGCTGTTTTTACCACTGTAGGTAGGTAAAACAATTTAAAGTCTGGAAATAAGAGTCTTCCAACTTCACTTTTCCTTTTTAAGGTGTTTCCGGCTATTTCGAACCCCTTAACCTTCCGAATAAATTTGATATTCATGTTTTCCATTTATTTAAAAAATGCTGGTTGGATTTTTATCGGGGTTGTATTGAATCTGTATATCAATTTGAGTAGAATCGACATCTTAATGGTATTTAGTCTTTCAATCCATGAACATGGAATGTTCTTCCAATTATTTAGGTCTTTTGATGATTTCTTTTAACAATGATTTGTAGTTTTCTGAATGTAAGTGTTTTACAGCATTTGTTAAGTTTATTCCTGAATATTTGGGTTATATATATCATATTTTATTTTTGCCAATCTTTTGACACTTTTAGTTAATTTTTTTGATATAATCTTCATTTCTATACTCTCTTCCAGTCTTCTCTCTCCTGTCTTTTTTTTTTTTTTTTTTTTCAGGCTGCAGCACACCCTTTAATATTTTCTGCAAAGCAGGTCTCTTGGTTACAAACTGCCTCAGTTTCTGTTTATCTTTGAATATTCTAAGCTCACCCTCATTTTTGAAAGACCATCTTGCCAGATATAATATTCTTGGCTTGAGTTTTTCTCTTGTAGTATCTTAAATATATCATACCACTGTCTTCTTGCCTCCATGGTTTCTGGTGAGAAATCAACACATAGTCTTATTGGGTATCTCTTATATATTATGCATTGCTTTTCTCTTGCTGTTCTCAGAATTCTCTCTTTGTCATTGTCATTTAACATTCTGATTAGTATGTGTCTTGGAGTTGGACTATTAGGATTTTTTTGGATAGGAGTACATCATGCTTCTTGGACATGGGTATCTATGTCCTTCAATAGGGTTGCAAAATTTTCTACCATTATTTATTCAAATATTCCTTCTGTCCCTTTTCTCTTCTCTTCTCCTTCTGGGACACCCATGACACACACTTTTGCATGACTCTTGCTGTCCTTTAGTTCCCTAAAACCTTGTTCAAATTTTTCCAATCTTTTCTTCATCTGTTCTTTTGTATGTTCACTTTCAGAGGCCATTTCTTCAAGCTCACCAAGCCTATTCAAATCTGCTAGTATATGATTTCAGTGTATTTTAAATTTCATTTATTGCACTTTTCATTCCTATAAGATCTGCTATTTTTCTATATATACTTTCAAATTCTTCTTTGTGCTCATCCAATGTCTTCTTAATATCCTTAATTTCTTTAGCCATGTCATTGAGTTTATTAAAGAGATTTGTTTGAACATCTATGATTAGTTGTCTCAACTAATTTATGTCATCTGAAGGCTTATTTTGTTCCTTTAACTGGGCCATATCTTCCTGTTTCTTGGTGTGGATTGTAATATTTTGTTGGTGTCTTGGCATCTGGCTTACTAGAGTATTTATTCTGTTTTCAGTTCTTCTCTTCAGTTTAAGGCTTTCTGCCCTTTCTCACTTGCTGGTTGTGTAGTAGGAGCCAAGGATGTAGTTGGTGCTATAAACTGTGGAGGCTTGAGCTACCCTCATTGGTCCAAAGACCAATGAAGTTTTTCCCAACTTTCTCCTTTTCCAGGAGTATGTACAGAGCCACAGCTGTGTGGAATAATCCAACTCATGCAGGCCTAGACTGTAGTTGCCCAGAAAGACTGATGAACTTTCACACCCCTTTCTCCCCTGCCTGGAACAGTGATGGAGCTGCAGGTGTGGGCAGTAATCTAGGCAATGCAGGTCCAAGATGACCTCAGTTGCTCCAGTAGACTTCCAATTATTCAGTCTGTGACAGCTAAATGAACCTGTAGTTACCTGGATAGGCTGGCACAAGGCCTGTCGGTTTCCTCCCTGCTAGAGTTTGCACTGAGGCCTAGGCTAGGGCTGCAGGCCAATCTGGGTGAGAGAAACCAGTCTCTATGGTCACTGGATTTTCAGTCAGCCCAGCTTCCCCTCATGCTGGGAGTGGAGTCAGAATGGCAGCTACTGGCCTCTTTCTGACTTGGAAAGTCTCAAACTTGAGCTCTTCTTAGGGTTATACTTTTGCCAGCCAAATTTACTAACCAGTAGCTCAAATCAGTGGCCAATCATCTCTCCTTCCCCTGTTTTTGGGAAATGGAGCTTCTAATTCCTGCCACAGAATAGCTCCTGGGGTGGCTTGCACTGCCAAAGTAGGATAATCACCGGCCTCCATGGCGTGGCCTGTAATTTCCCAGAGAGGCTGGCACAGCTGTCCACAGCTTCCTCCCTGTCTGAGGTGGATCTGGGGCTTAGGCTAGAGTGGCAATCTGATCTAGATGGAAAGAAGCTGGTCCCTACCAGCTTTGTGATTTTCAGTCAGCCCCGCTTCCCCTCGGGTCAGGCACGGAGTTAAGATGGTGGCCAACGACATCTTTCTGATTTGAACAGGTGCATACTTTAGCTCTTCTTAAAATTATACTTTAGCCCACCAAATTTACTAATCAGTACCTGCAGTTGGTGCCCAACCATCTCTTTCTCCCCCATTTTGGTAAGTGGAGCTTTCAATTCCAGCCATGGAACAGCTCCCGAGTTGTCTTATGCTTCCAGTGGAGGATGGGCACCATCCTCTGTGCGTGGAGTGCTCTACTTACCAATATTCTCTGCAGATGGGCAGTCTCCTCCTTCCATCTTTCAAGGATGATGCAGGATGCACTTTTGGACTCCTGGAGCCCCCAAACAAGTTCTCTAGATAGCTGTAGGTGATCACATACTTTTCCGTAGCAGGATCTGATTCTAGAAGCTCTTTATTCTGCTGTCGTCTTGCTGGTTGTCTCTCTTCAAATTAATTTTAATGGGATAAATCTTAATTCCTTTCTTTTTAACTTAAAATATCCAGTTAATTATTACAGTATAAAAATATATCAATTGTAAAATTAAAGCAAGCATATTTCATAACATTAATATGTGTAAATAAACAAATACAGGTTAATAAACAGTATAATTTCTAAAAGAATGAAGAGATAGCCTGATGTTGGTGGAAGTATGCAAGAATCATTTCTTGGGAGGTACTTTAGAATCAGATCATCCTCTTTGCCATATCCTTCTTTTATTCAATGTTTAAAGATTTACTTTTTTAAAAAAACATGCATTTTAAATGTTGAATTACTAGCATTTATTTTTTTAAAGATTTATTTTATTTATTCATTTCTTTCCCCCTCATTGTTTGCACTCACTGTCTCCTCTCTGTGTCTGTTTGTAGTGCTCATATTCTTTTTAGTAGGCATCAGAAACCAAACCTGGAACCTCCCATGTGGGAGGGAGGCACCCAATCACTTGACCCTCATCTGCTCTCTTCTTATTGTGTCCCTCATTGTGTTTCCTCTCTGTGTCTCTTCATTGCTTCATTTTGTTGCATCAGCTTGCCATCCTGTCACATCAGACTGTTGTCTTGCTCATCCTGTCCAGGAGGCACCAGAAACTGAACCCAGGACCTCCCTGTGGTAGGCACCCAACTGCTTGAGCCACCTCCACTTCCATTTAGCTATTATTTTTCTTTTTATTACACCATTTTTCCATCAATGTCCCAATCTTTTTTGGCCCATTTTTATCTTCACCTTAAAGTTAATTTATATCACAAAAAGTAAAATTATAGGGGAAAATATAACTAAACATAAAAGTGCTGAAAACACATGGAATAAGAAATATGGCACAATATTCTGAAAAAAAAAAGAAAGAAGAATCTACTTTTCATTCATCTCATTCAGTCATATACCCAAAGCAAAATGTTTATGTTCATGTTCATCTAAATATGGTAAGCGCTTAACTTTTTCCCATATGATATTCTTGTGCTAGTTACTGTTGTCTAGAATTGCCTTTGTTATAAAACCATAATATCAAATACACATTTTTTGGCATTTTTATCTAGTGAGCCTTGAGGTGAAAATGATGTTGGGGAAATATAACAATGACAAAGTAATCATCTTGCAGGTGACACCATTTCTTAAGGAGCTAAAAGTCATGTGAGAGATCTAAGCACTTATAAAATGCTTCTACCATTGGATGGATTGATGGAGAGTAGGCATGACATGCAAAGTTAAGGCAGAGTCTAGTAATAAACTACACTTATGACATTGGCACTTAAGTTAAAAAACCTAGAAGTATGTTTCAGATCAGTGAATGAATTTCTAGCATTGGTCATGAATATACAGAAGAGCTGGAAGCAGAAAAGTCTAAATATACCATGGATATTTATGGTCTCAAGTTACAAAATTGGCATTAATTTGATTACATTAGTTTTCAAACTTTGTATGTTATTGTAATTTTTTTGATTGTTTGATTTTAATTTATTGGAAGCATATTTGGCTTTACCAGTCAATATATGGCAATTAGATAAGTATACTTCCCAATAAAAAAACAATTCTCTATGAATCTGGTGAGATGAACAGAATTGGAGCAGGAAGGCAAAAGTCAGCCTGACATATTACCAATCCAATATGCTTTGTTAAGTGAATTAAGGTCAAGGTTAAAAACAGCAGCATTTTCTTCCTTTTAATTAGGTTTACATATGAATTTTCTAAAACAAATCATCTGTCTCAGGTATTAGTTTCTTATCACTGTTGAAACAGATTACCATATATTTAGTAGCTTAAAACAACTAAAAATTACCTAGAAGACATAAACCAAAAACAGGTTTGCTACACGAAAATGTGTCAGCAGGCTGCATTCCTTCTGGAGGCTCTATAGGAACCTGTTTCCTTGCCTTTTCCACCTTCCATAGGTTGGCCTTATTCCTTGGCTTGTGGACCCCTTCAAAGCAGTAATCACATCACTCCAACCTGCTTCTGTTCTCTGTCTCTGTTGTGCATGTATCCCTCTGTCTTATGTAAAATTCTTCGTGACTTAACACAGAATCTCTATCATACCAGATAACACAGGATAATCACCTCATTTCAATTTCGTTAACTAATTCCATTAGAAAAGTCCATTTTGCCATGAAAGGTAGAGAATTACAGTTTCTGGGAATTAGGACTTGGACATCTAAGGGAAGATAGGCAGTTTTTCTACCTAATACATCTGTACTGGCATATTTTTGAAAAAGCAATCTAAAATCTTGATTTCTCTAATATACTAGTGTTCAATATAATAATCCCGTAAAAGTTTACATAGTTTACCAATTCCACACTACTAACAAACAATATTTTTTCTAATCAAACTTTACATGGAATCCTCTTTAAATAAAGGATTAAAGAAAAGGATTTGGCTCAATGATTCCGTACACATACTGACATATCATTTGTTACACTTTCATTCAGAAGTGATGAATGAACTCAATAAACCAATCAGGGAAAGTAGCAAAGCTCAAATTTCCAAAGAAATAAAATGGGAAAAAAGTAATGTATTTCCAAGCTATGATCTCCTACTGGTCAAAGTAAACTTACATTCCCAAGATCTGCAGATCTGTGTTTCCAAGGAGTTCTATGGCATCTTCTGTCTAAACAATGATCACAATCTGTGCTGGTCCTTAGGAGAAATAAGAAAGACAAGCCGCAAGTACTTCTGGGCATACCTATGAAATTAGGAAGCCCTGAAACAGTAACCACAGGGGCCCCTAATTCTGACTAGCAGGAGAAGCTGTACCTCCTATCCAAGTCCATTATTTAGGGATGCCTTGGACAAAAACATTGCAATTGTATAAATCTAGGTTTTTGCATGCATTAAACCCGGTCAATAATATATGATTAAGAACAGGCAACACTTTTCCAAATTCAGAAATAAAATAAGTAACATTTTGCAAATTTAAACTAAATTCTCAGTAATGGAAAGCCCATGTCTGATTCATTGAGTACATCATTGTGTTTTGATAAATAGTGATTTTATACCCCATTATTTTATAGGCATCTCAATACAGGCATTCCTCACAGTGATCACTGGTTTGATTCTAAACCACAGCAATAATGCAGATATTGCAGTAAAATGGGTCATACAGTTTTTTGGTTTCCCAATGCATAATAAAAAAAATATGTTTACACTATAGTCTATCAAGTGTGAAATAGCATTATTTCTAAAAATGTGCATACCTTAATTAAAATATGACAAAGAGACACAAAGTGAGCACATGCTGGTGGAAAAATTCAACCAATAGACTTGCCCAGTGTAGGGTTGCCACATACCTTCAATCTATAAAAAACACAATATCTGTGAAGTGTAATAAAGTGAAGCACAATAAAATAAAGTATGCTTGTACTCTATAGATGTAAAGACTTTTATAGTATATCAACTACAAAGAAGGTGTCAATTTTCATTATTCTACATTTTTTAAGTTCAAAAGCAAAATAAAGGAATTTTATGTTTCTAAAATGGGGATTTCTTTGTCCCTTAAATTCTAGATAATTTTAGCTTAAGCAGCATATCCCTCTCTCTGGAATTTCAAAGATCCCAAATCCAAATGCCTATGCTGCCATAAGTCTGTAAGAAAAGTAGAAGTTTATATCATAACTTCAGTCCTCCTTATTCTAAAATTAATATATCCACTCCACCAGGAATTCCCCACTTGTCCTACATCTTCTCCATTCCCTTAACCTTATAACATTTTACAGGCTCCTTCACTTTCTACTCTTTCCATTCCAATCCTTCATTGTATTTCTTTATCTCCATCCAGAACTGTGCAACTTTATTTCCTTTTCTCAACAAATGTTATTACTCTATGTAGCTTGAGGTTCTTCTGAAAATTATGACCCTAGTTGTCACTTTCTATTCAAAGCTGCTGTCACAGATATGTTTTGTTTCTTTATTGCTTATCAAGGTATTTTTACAAGCACTAATGATTATCTGAACAGGAATAGCTTTGTTGAGACAGTAGTGGTGATAATATACTTCCTCATTTCACAAAACAAACATGAATGTGGGTTAACTAAAATGTAAATATGAAAATTCTTACTTCTTCAGAAGCAATTCTAATCACAAAAGTAATTTGACATGAAGTGGTGAGAAGAGGTTTCTAATAATTTTAAGGAAAAATTCAACTTTCCAATATACAGTTAAATGATATAATAGAATACATTATTGAATGTAAATTGTTATTAATGTTTACTCATTAATCAACAAAAACTAATTTAGACATGGACTCATGAGATTTTATATTGTTATTTAGAAATTTTTATAAGATATATGTTAGAAACATTCATGTTCAGATTTGTAAGCTTAATTTATTGCTTCTGGATCACCAAATACTCAATATGACCGTAAACAGTTTTTAGCTTGCAATGGCATATTCTCTTCTTCTGTAACCACTTTCCATTCTTTGATTCCTCACTATTGCTTTTGTCAATATTTCATCGGCATTTTATTGTTGACCAATTGGAAAATTCAGATTCTAAAGCAAAAAACCAGTGCAGAAAGCCACTCAGGAAAAACAAGGAATTCTAAGTGACTTTGATGCTGGGATACCACTCAGGAGTTTGACTATATCTCAGTCACTTTGCCATATCTGACAGCAAGAGACTGAGAAATATTCTAGTCATGTGTCCAGGAGATAAAGCAAAATATTTCATAATTAGCAGAACACCTCTACTATAAAGTGTGTCATTTCTGTGTGATTTCAACAACTGCTTTATCAGCATTAACCTAATTCTCCATCTTATCACTACTAACAATAGTAAAATGCTAAAGAAATATGAAAAATTTTCCTTTATCTGTCTCTTTAAAAATATTTGAATTTCTTTGTTAACATGGAACTTGCTTATATACATTTCAAATAGAGACCTGTATTTGAATATTAAAAATGTAACAACACATTAAGGTCAATAAAACAATTTTGCTCTATCAACTTAACTCTGATTGAATTGTCTCAATCTTTACCTTTTATATAAGAAGCATATATTCATAAGCAAGATTTCAGAGCTCTATAATTCATGCACATTAGTGGTAGAATATATATTGATAAAAGTAATCTTGAAAGTATCTATTAGAAATTAAATGTTTGTATTTGTCTGGAATCAGGATCCACTCCTGGATATATTTCATAAAATATTCATTCATGGATCATCAGAGGTACATAGTCAAATTTATTTATTCTGCTACATGTAGAACTCAGTAGTTAAGTATTAACTGCGAATGTTTCTTAACAAAGAAAATGTATTTAATGAATGGGGGTAGTTATATAGATTATGGCAATTTAACAACATTGCTATAATATTAGTGGAGAAGAGAAAGAAGCAGAGAATTGGTGTATATGTAGTAAAATTAATATATCTCAAAAACGTAAATCAATAAAGACCTTAGACATCAAAATGGGATATGTACTAATGTATGCACTCTCAATAAAACATGCATTATAATTATTTTATAAAGATGTGTGACTTTTTAAGAATATATATCATCCTTCATAGAAGAAGTGGCTTATATATGAACGAGAATTTGACACTAGTGACACTAAAATCATGATAATTATTTTCCATGGTTCAAATAAAATGTTCTTTACCACAATCTTTATGTCCTACATGTGCATTCTGTCTACTATCCTGAGAATTAATTCTACTTCAGGAAAGCACAAAGCCTTCTCTACGTTTGCCTCCCACCTCCAAGGACTATGATTTTTACTTATTTAAAATCAAAATGTTCTTGGGAAAGGTGGTGTCTGTCTTTTATACTATGGTGGTCCCCAGGCTGAATCTTCTCATTTATAGTATTAGGAACAAAGAAATGAAAAAATGCTGTCATTACAGTCATGCAGAAGAGAGATGGCATCAAACAATTGAAGTGAAAATGATGCTGAATATTTGAGATCATCTTTTCTTTCTTTTCTATTTGGGTATTTGTCTCTCTCCAAATAAATTAGCATCTTTTAACTAGTTTACATTTTTGTACAATCATCCCCTACTTGAACATAGATGCTCTGGACATTTCCAAAAACACTTTTTTTGAAATCTGCATCATATTTAGAATCCAGGAAACATGTATTAAATCTATTGTTTAAATATATATGTTTCTAAATAAATTATTTCCTAAATAAATCTATGGATAACTGAAAATCCATTGGATTTTTGTAAAGATTAATTAAAATATTGACTTTAAAATTTTCATGCAAAACCAATAAATTTTGGCTGCTATAATCACAACATTTACATTCTTGCAAAATTTGAATATTAAATACCTTTTGTTATGATAATATTCACTGATCTTTATAAACAAGGAGCTACAAAGGAAAATCAGCACTTCAATATTCGGCCTTAAAGGAAAATAAAATATTGTAATAGAATTAAGTTATAGAAAATATTATTTGTGGACATTGAAGAAGAAAATATGGAAGTATTTTTAAATGTTAAAAAATAGAAATATCCTAGCATTTCTGATAGTTTTATTCATGGTCTTCTTGACTTACCTTAAATTTATGTATGTACTTATTACCTATTATACAAAATATTTGACATTTTATTTTTTCTCATTTGCAGCTTTTGTTTTCCATTCATCCTTAAAAGATTTGGTAAATCCTTTGGCATTTAAATTTATGAGATGAATGTTTTCTTGGTACATAAGCAAAATCAAGAATCTCATCGTGCAATGTTTTAAGACCTTAAGTTTTGTAAATATTTGAGGTTAAATATCTACATGTAGTAGTATCTCTTTTTTTCTACATACTAATCATTTGGAAAACTTACCGTACTGCAATGTGTCAACAAGATTCAGAAATTAGTATTCCATTATTTTAATTTCAGTATTAAAAAATAGTTCCTTTCTCCTAATTGTTATTAGTTTGCAATGGTTTTTAAAAATAAGTTCTTCAATTAAAAGCTGTGTTCAATTAATAAAATCCTAATAGATAAAATTTATATACCTAAGAATGGATAATTGATTCATATTTTTCAGATAGTTTGAAAATTTTTCCTTTAAAAATTCTTCTATATAATCTGGAATTTCAGCTTTAATTTTCTCTGCTATTTAATGTCTATTTAAGAAATTGTATTTTCTTCATACAACTATTTACCAACTATTTTACTTTTAATTTAAACTTTTGCAATGGTTAAAAGATATATTTTTTGCAATTAAGTGACTTTTACTATTTTAACTTACATTAGGATTTTCTTTGTAGAACTTTATCTGTTTATTTTCTGAAATGATATTTGGATAATTAAAATAATATTTGAAATTTGTTTTCTGATTTAAATTTTTAATGTCTTTTCAAAAGTTCATCACTGTTCACTAATTTATTCAAGTAATTAAAGTGTGTTTCATTTTCTCCTACATTCTGAATTTTTGTGTAAATTTTTTCTTATCATATATAATATCTATACAAATTATTGTAATTTGTCTTATTTTTGCTCTGAATTCTTTATTGTCTAGAATTTCTATTTACTGCAGTTTTCTTTATTTTGTTTGCAATTAGAGATTTCTTTGATAAACATTTGTTTTTTAATAAAATATTTTGGACTAATCTCTCATCTTTTACATTCATTGCATCTTTTCTTTTATTTATAAGTGCTTTAAAATTTCTGGTCATTTTTATGAACAGTGCTGACCTTGCTTTCATTTAAGCATATTCTACCGTTTACAAAATGCATACTGTTCCTTGGTGTTGGCAATGTTGTTCAACAGATTCTCTGATTTTTCAGACAATTATAAGTTCATGGTTTGTTTAGTTATTTTTTTTTCACTCTTTTTTTTTATTGTGGGTAAAAATCAAAATTTTCACAATACAAACCAATATTTGTAAAATGATATATAAATATATATGCATATATGTGCATTTGCTTACATAAATGTTACATATATATTATTAATTGAATATATGTCTTGGAAAACATTTATGATGTCATTAAATAATGTGATAAAACCTTTGGAAAATATGAAAATACTAAGCTGTTTGCAGGTATCTATGTATATGAGTGCATATTGTGAATACATAAGATTTGGTATGAAGTATTTTTAAGACAAAATCCTTTTATTCATGATGATATGTCAAAGTTATACGTATTGTAAAACTTGAAGTCTTCTAATAATGTTAAATAAAATAAGACTGGAATAGAGCATGACAAAACATGGACATTAGTTTTTATTTGCAAATGATTATTGGTATATAATGATGATAAAATGTATTATATTTACTGAGCTACTATTGATTATCTGACAATAGTCAACATATATTATACTTAATATATAATATATTATATTTATATTATATTTAGGTATATAATCAACATAGTTTATCTTCATAAGATAAGTCTCAGATGGGTTCTTGAAATATCTAAAATTTAAGCCCAGTTAAAAAAGGAAACTCATCTTCCTTTTTTTTTAAAATTAATTAATTAATTAATTTATTTATTTTTTATTGTGGGTAAAAATCAAAATTTTCACAATACACACCAATATTTGCAAAATGATATATAAGTGTATATGCATATATTTGCATTTGCTTACAAAAATGTTATTTCTGTATATATATATATATATATATAAATATATTTTAAGAGGTGCTTAGGTACCCAAAATATTACACGGAACCCACTGGGATTCCCATGTTGCCCACCTCCCACACCTCCCACCACATCAATGGAAGAAATTATAACAATGAGGTGGAGCCAGTGGCCACTAGACACTTTTGGGGCAGGGAGGGGATGAGCAGTGGAATACAGGGGCTGCTTTGGGATTTGGACGTTGTCCTGAGTACCTTTGTGGCAACGGATGTAGGCTATTTTAAAACGGCACATACCACTAAGAACTGTGTGGGAGACAGTGTTGTCTTCCTTCTTTTTTAAGAAAGTCTTAAGAGGTGCAGGGTGTCAGTGATGGGGGGATAGGCGGGGAGGGATGCACCTGGGGCATACCTCTAAGGCACATTAAAATGTTCAAGTGTTCATGGGGCATTGTCTCAGTGGGTGGAAACCCACATGCTATAAAAATATAAATATAAGTAAGGAATGGGTTAAGAATTGTGAACCAACAGTAAAGAATGTGCAGGTGTCTGGAGTCTTCTTCCCACAGGCACCAGGGAATGTTAACTGTGTCTGCTCAGTGGAAGGATGTGCTTGAAGGCCATGCCTGCAGGCACACAGCGATGTCAAAATTTTCCCATAAACAAGTTGCAAGATTGGCAAGAGTTCTATGATTCAGAACCCCTTAAAAGGGGCAGCCTCAAAACTGCCAGTGAAAGTCTCACCCAGGAGAGGACCCGCTGCCTGGTGTTGTATTGTACCCAAGACCTGGTGTTGTATTTTCCGCAGTGTTGGTGTTGTATTGTACCCAGAACTTGGTGTTGTATTTTACACAGGGCCTGATGTTGTGTTGTACCCTGGGATGGGCTGTTGCTAGTATATTCTACCCAGGGGTTCTTTACTCTGGTTGGCTGTTGAATGGGACCTATCAGTCTTGTGAAAGACCAGATCTTGGGTTTTCTCCTGGTTTGGTGAATGATTGTACATATAGTTTCATCTTTCCTCTATGTTATCTAATTAATCCATTTCTCTCTTATATTGTATTACTCAATTACTGTGATTGCTTGATCTAAATTCAAGTATCAATCTAATTCAAGTATTCTCCATTTAGCTAAATAAAGCTAAGCTCTCTTTTAGTTAATATTCTGAGTTTCTGTCTCTTCCTTCACAGAAACCACATAGTAACTGAATGAATATTGAATTCCCACGCTGGGGAGTCCTGTTACATTCTCTAATAGAATCCCCTGAGTACGTAGGAAGTGCCTATCAAAGGAGGACAGACCATTATACCAGGCCCTTGATACTGATGATTGTACTTATGAACCTTATTTTTGTGAAACTGAAATTTAGCTTAATGCTATATATTGCCTAACAGTGACCTCCTGAAAGCCTCCTTGTTGCTCAAATGTGGCCTCTCTCATAATCTTATTAGGTAAATACACTACCTTACCCCTGGCATGGAACACAACTCCCAGTAATGGGCTGCCCTGGCACTAGGGATTATTACCAAGCACTGATTAGTGATGGATCTGGAAAAGACCTTGACCAAAAGGGGGAAATACTAAATAGAAATTAGTTTTTTGGCTAAGAGATTTCAAAGTGAATCAGGAGGGTATTCCAGAGGTTATGCTTATGCACCTCTCAGCATGATCTCATTGACTGCCACAGTATACACTGCTTCAAACAGTGGGGGTCCAGAGGGTTCTAGACACATCATGACACTATAAGCTGGACAGACCATTTCAGGAATTCAGCATCCTGTGAATGGGCCTTACTGTGGAATATATGCTCCCCAATGTAACAGAGTTAGACTCATTTATAATATCCCTATACATGGCTCTTCTGAACATTTTATTTGAACCTTTAACTAGCACTATACTTGCTAAATAGATGTCCCAGAGACTTAAATCTTCAGTCTCTTCATATGTTGGTCAAGGCTGGAATCTCAGTAGAATTGCAACACTGTTCATTGGATTCACCCTGGACAACTAACCAAAGGACGATGATGAACAATGTCCAACCCAGGACACGGAGAATGTCTACAATTGCATGCAATACAGTTCCATGTATCTGTCCCATGGGATCTAAGCCCCATCTCAAATGGTGGCAGGGTGGGCATCACCATCTCAAAACCCTCAAGATTGATGAGTGAAAAAACATAAGGGGGGAATGAACTATGGTCTAAAATAGACTTATGATTATTTTAGCAATGGAAGAAATTGAAACATTGATATAAAGTCAGTGGCAACCAGAATTTCTGAGAGGAGGGAATGAGAAGAAGAGGTGCAACATGGGGCCATTTGGGTACATTGGAATTGTCCTGCTTGACATTCCAATGACAGATACAGGCCATTATACAAAATTTATAAAATTGTGCAAGGCAAAGTGTAAAAAATAATTTAAACTGTAGTCTTTGGTTAGTACAATCCTTCAATATGTGTTATCAATTGTAACAAATGTAACACACTAATGAAAGATGTTATTAATATGGGGAAGTGTGGGAAGGGTAGGGGATGGGGTATATGGGAATCCCCTATATTATTTATGTTAACATTTATGTAATCTAAAGTTTCTTTAAAAATTAAAAAATAAATTTTAATAATCCTCTAATTTTCTCTACGTAGAGTAAGTTGGACCATGTCATATTGCTTCACAAAACTTACAAGACATCTCATCACAGTAAAGGTAAAAATCAAAACATTATAAGGTGGGCTTTCTGGCAAGGAGACAACGATGGGCAACGGCCATTCCAGGGAATGGAGAGGGCCTGCAGCTGCAGGCAGGATAATCCCATCCACCGTATCCATGGGATATAAGCCCTCTCTCACTTGGAGGTGGAATGGACATCACCATCCCAGTCCCCTCAGGATTGGGGGAAGAGCTATGGACTAGAGTTGACTTAATGGTATTCTGCTGTAGACATATTGTGATTCAAGCAATGGAAGAAATTATAACTGAGGTGGAGCTGGTGGCCACTGGACGTTTTGGGGGCAGGGAGGGGAAGGGCAGTTGAAATGCAGGGGATTTTTGGGACTTGGGGGTTGCCCTGAGTGGCGTTGCAATGACTGATGTAAGTCATTTTACATCAGCATATACTATGCAGAACTGTGTGGGAAAGAGTGTGGTATACGATGTGAACTGTGCCCTATCCTTGGTGGCAAGGCCCTGGGATGTGTATATCCATTGCGGGTGATGTGCCACACTGATGAAGGATGTTTGTGTGGGATGTAGTGAGAGGTGTGGGAGGTGGGGGACATAGGAATCCCTGTAATTTCTGTGTAATATTTAGTAATCTAAGCACCTTTAAAAAAAAATATATATATATATATAACATTTATGTAAGCAAATGCACATATATGCATATATATTTATGTATCATTTTACAAATATTGGTATATATTGTGAAAATTTTGATTTTTACCCACAATGAAAAAAGAAAAAAGAAAAAAACAAACATTATAAGGGCCTCCATATGAAGTCAACAAGATCTTGCCCCTCCTTCTTACTTCTATGAATTCATCCTTTATTATTTCATCTGTCATTCTCAATTTGGAGCAGCCACAATGACCTCCTCATGCTTCCTTACACTCATTAGTCCTGATGCTGCTTGGACCTTTTCCATGTTTTCATCTTCCTGAATTTCCCTTTGCCCAGAAAACTGCATGTTTTTTTTCTCATTCGTTTCCTCATAAGACCAGACCTTACAACCCTATTTAAAATCACATCTGTGCCATCCCTCATCCTTGCTTCATTTGCTTTCCATAGCAGTTATCCCATCTTATATTCCATACATTTTGCTTAAAACTTTTTTCCTCCATGTTGAGAGCTCTATGAGCCCAATATTATGGCCAGTTATATTTAACCCTGTATCTGAGGACATAGAAGAGTGCCTCAATAGATGAATTTAAATGGCTGAATTTTACACGGGATGAAAATGGGGCTCAGCATGCTTTCATAACTTATTCATGGTCAGTAAACAAGTTAAGGGACAAGCTCACATTTGAACTCAGACAGTCTGACTTTAGAGCTGACATTCTTCATCACCACTCTATGGTCTGACAGTTTCCTTTAAAATATTTTACTTTAATTAGGGTTGAAAAAGTAATCCATTGTTTCTTTATTTAAAAAGAATTAACAAAAATAACAGGGCTACTTGAAAGATATAGATTGCTGGCAGGCATTGTATAAAGATGCTTAAAGAAGACAGTGTTACATCGGTAATATCAGCTAAATATTTTCAAAAATACATGTATTGTCCAATTTAGAGAAAGACAGAAATTTTTTAGAAAAGGGAAAATATATCAGGTGATTGGGCTGGGACGAGAACCTGTATTAGTCAAGAATATGTTGTCTTCTTTAAGAAAGCCATTCAGAAACAGAGTAGCTCAACTGCAGGGGAAGTATTATCCTGGAATGTAATAGTGCAGAATGTTACTGACTAGGCTTTGTGGGTGGCTCTTTTTCATGAAATACACATGGGACCCATGTTTCTTGTATGTTGTTGCTCTACCATTTCACAATAGGTTGTATTATTCTGCAAGTGATAAGAGTTTTCTCTTAGCTCTCTGTCTAAAACCCAGTCTGATGGAAATGTGAGAGTTTCACATTGGTAAAAGAATTACCTTTTATTTATATATGCACTATTTCTTAAGGAAAAAATCAATTTCTTGAACAGGTAATGACTTGTCCCAGTTACTTATTTTTCTAGTGTGAGCATCTTTAAAAAATTGTACATTTTATCTAAATTACAAAATCTAATGGTATTACATTTTATTACTACCCTTTTAATATTTGTGTGGAACTACAGTGTTATTACATTTTTTATTCCTTATTTTGACATTTTTGTCTTCTCTTTTTATAATAGTAGTCTTACAGATAATAAATCTTTGAGTAGTAGAGATGCAATTCAACGTCCCCATTCTCTGTGATATTTTTGTGATACATTTTACATGTGCCTATGGCCAGTATATGATATTTGGTATTTTGTGGGTTGCACAGTGACTTTCCTGAAGTTATCCCAGGCTGTCCCTGGTCTTTCTCAAGAGCACTTTTTATAAACCTGCAGAGTAGGTATTGATAGTGAATGAAGTCCTGTGAACCCTGTGCTCACCAATTTTCCCAATTAGCACTGTGGCTCACACTTGGCTTTAACAAGTTTCTAAACTTTATCTGTATTAATTCTAACTGCTTGCACACTGGCCACATTTTCTTTCACTCTCTGTCAAAGTGAAATAGTTCATTTGTCCCATCTCCTTTTTTAGGTGCTTTTCCCTCTGTGGAATTTGATATCTTAGATATTTCCAACCTCATTGTCTGATGGGATCAAGAAAACTTATGGCTTTTTAGATTAATAATTTTTTTAAGTTGTTAAGAAGGAGGAAGTGGTCTTGGAAGATTTCTTCATCCTAAGTGAGAGATCTCGGCTCTTCCACAATGGCAGTTGTAAATTATCAGGCGATTGGCTCATCTCTCTTCCAAGGGCCTCTGCCATGTCTGTGGAGCCATCTCTATTCCTCTGTGTTCTCCTGTGTGTTTACTTTCCAGGGCTCCAGCACAAAACTCCAATTAACTCCTCTACCTTGTAATTTTCTCTGTGAGTCAAGTGGGTAGGGCCAGAACATCCTATTGATGTGGCCCAATCAAAGCCTTAATCATAATTTAATCATGTAAGAGTGAAACCTCTGCATCTAATCCAATATAATATGCCCAGAGGAACAGACCAGTTTACAAACATAATCAATATCTCTCTTTTAGAATTCATCAATAATGTCAAACCGCCACACTGGTTTTCAGAACAATCATGCATAAAATACAGAATTCCCACATACCAACCTATTAACACCTATTAATAGCAAAAGGACTTGGTGTACTTCTGAAATTTTGTGTTAATACTCCCAGTCTTATTCTCTGCCACATGTGCACAAATAGATCAAAAGATTTCCTTATGTCTGGGAAGCCAAGTGCTGGTGCTTGTTAAAAGTTTTATTTAATAGCACCAAATGTTTACTAACATTTGGCATTCCAATTTAAGGGCTCACTGACTTTTCCTTTTAGGGCTTCATATAGAGATTTGGCTATAAGCCTAAATTTGGAATCCAAATATAACAAAATTCAATCATTCATAGAAAGCATCAAAGTTCTTTCTTAGTGATTGGTACAACCACTTTATTTAATGTATGTAGCTCCTTTCCGGCAACAAATTACTTTCTCCTTCAGACAGCTCATATCCTGGATATTTCACAGTACGCTTTAAAATTTGTTTTTTTTTTTTTTTTTTTTTTTTTTGAGGCCTTGCATGTTGGTCTGCCAGGGAAGTTGAGAGTTCAGACAGAATTTTCTTCTGCTTGGTGATAATGGCAATCAGGTTACGGTCTACATATTGTAATAAAATTCCTACTTGAAGTTGAAGCTCTCTTAAATTCATGGCTAGCCTTTTACCAAATAGAGTTGGGGCATTTTTAAATCCCATTGGGTGCACATGTAGGGCTCTTTCAGACTTGTCCCCTGCAATTCCCGTGAGCTGGAGCATTTGATAGGCTGACTTGTGAGCAATTCTTGGTTTTCCCTGCTTTGGGTGGTTTAGACACTCCCATTTCCTGTGTTCCTCATGTTTGCACACTGTTATGGTCCGAATGGGGGTGGCTCTTTTGGTTAGTGGCAGGAGGGCCCAAGGGTCTTAAACATGATCATTTATTTTCATTCATTGATGTTTTCCTTGTACCTGTCAGGTTGTAGTTTATAGCTGCAACTAGAAGTGTGTCTTGGCACCTCATTTGATTTTCCTGGACATGGTCTCTATTTTTTGTAGATACTGAAGGCAATTTCAATTACCAGAGCCATAGACATTCTTAATCTCCCTTTCAATTTTTGTAGTTTTTCCTTATATCTGGAGCACTTTGATGAAGATCATATAGACTACTTTTGTATAATCAGATGCTCTGGATCCAGGTCAGTATATTGTCTATATACCACAAACATTCTTTCACAAAGAGTGGAAGTGTTCTGTTTGGGCCCTTGCTGCATTTTTTGAACTTTTAAAAATCTGCTTGGCCTTAAGACTACCTTCTGCATCCCTACTATTATGCACATTTTATAATGGTATAATTTACCTTGTCTCTGAGTTAATTTGGTTTCCTTTAGCCTCCAATTCTGAGAGGGTTATTGCTGCTGATGTATGAATTGTATTGCTGGGTGGAAAATCATGCAGACTTTTGGTCTTTCAAAACTCATCCTACATTTCTCAGGTAAGGAATGATCAGAGGGCTTTATAATCATGTAATTTGCCTCAATCTCTGAGTTCATTTATGTCCCATCCAGGCTCCACTCCAGGGATGGCTAATACTACTAATGTATGAATTGAATCAGATAGTTGGGTTGAAATTCATGCAGTCTATTGGTCCCCTCATATTTTTCAAAATTCAACCTACGTTCCTCAGGTGTGAGGAGTGTTCAGGAAGGTCTAAATACCTGCCCAGATAGGGTTATTAGTAGCAAAAATAGAAGTAAAGAGATTCTCTATCTTTTTAGGGTCATTTCAATAGGAAGGCATATTATTCTTCGGATTATATAGATTAGAATCTGAGAAAGGAGAACATACATATACAATCCCTCTAGGGTTACCTTTCTCATCTAGCTTCCAGGGACTTGTCTGAGGGACTTGCCTTGCCTGGGACTGAGCATTCCCCAGGTGGAATTGAGTCCCTTGTCAGGTAAGGGATGGGGGGATCATTCCTTATCTCATAGTAGGCAATGAAGGGTATAAATCTGACTTAATGATCACTGGAGGACTGGTGGTTTATTCCGTATGCATATGGAGGGGTAGCAGAAGGCAGCATTAAGTGCAATAGGAGTAGATCATCATCTGGTTTTGAATCAGGCAATACAGGTTTAATTGAAGATTTACTAGAGTCTGGTGGCTCAGTTTAGCCTGTTTTTTCTAAGTCCCTTCCCTCTGAACCATAACATTACACATTTTCTCTAAGTTCTTATTTTGATATGAAGATATAAAATTACTGAAAATGTGAATCTCATCACATTTTTCTTCCCTTTTTCAAATCATCTTTAATTGCAGGCTAGAATTATAATTTAAAGATTCATTCGTGGCCAGTGTTCTTCTGACTCCAATTTATATTGGGACCAGGGAATATTAAAAAAGAAGACCATTGATTTTCTTCTCATAGGCTCACAGCGGAGCATGGACCAATTGTGTAAACTACAACCCAATGGACTGCTGTCTAGTATGCTATTAGAATAACCCATGTGATGATTCTTCCTGAGAACACAAAACCTCACACCATAAGGAGATGGTTCCAGGGCTTTGGTTATTGTTTTATTTTATAGTGTAGCTTTCACAGGATACTTCTTTAATCTGGTGGGCAGTCTGCTCTAGTTGTCAACCTGTGACTAGCTGTCTTTAGTTGTAGAGAAATGGTCTTGAGGGTGGCATTCAAGTTATCATCAGTCTTGCCTGTACATGACCGCATTATGTTAGCATGGGAGAGTTTTTCTTCAGAAGCAGAGGCTTCTCATTAAAAGGTGAAAGCCACTCAAGTAGCATTTAACTGCCAAACTCAGGCCACCTGACAGAGAGTCTCTAATGCTCATTGCCAAAATATAATCTCTACTTTAAACCACACTAATTACCAGGGAAATTTCCAACACAGAGAACTTTAAAAAAGGAAATCCAGTTATCCAGATCCTTATAAGTATATTCTATGATTAAATACTCCTATATTGGCTTTTGCTCTTGGCACTTTCAGGCAGACATTACCCTAAAGGGCAAGACTCAAACCCACATTTCTATGGTATATATTCAAAAGAGAATAGGATCCCATGTGAATTTACCCAACCAGGACACTTCTGCCAGAAATATTTCTTTCCTCAAAGTGGGCAGAGGGGCAAGGTGTACCATGCTAGAGCAAGTGGTCAAGGAGGTGCCACTTAGAGTCAGTTAGGAGAGTCCATGCTCCCTCCAGGGTGCACAGATTCTTGGGCAGTCAATCCTGAGACCTAACGGTCATATCTGTGTCACTAAATTTTTACCCAGCAATGGACTTGCTGTTTGATGCACACAGAACCCAATACTTTGTCACCAGGATATTGAGAAAGAAAGAGATATTTTGCAAGTTGACTAGCAAGGAGACAGGAGGCAAGCTCAAATCTGTCTCTCCAATCCAAGAACTTCAGGGAGATCTATAGGATAGAAAACAAAGGAGGTGAGAACAAAGATGAGGATTAAGATTGGCATATCCTTATTGGTAGTTTAAATGATTAAGCATATGTGGCTGAAATATGTGAGTGGGCTGAATCTTATCTTCCATCTTGAGGCACCCCTTGCATGTCATTTGCTTCTGATGCTTCCCCATTCCTGAATCTTGGTTCTGAGGATGGTGGTTTTTGTTCCTATTGTCTTAGGATTTGTTCAAGAGGAGGAGCACAATGTGTCTGTGTCTGAGCATACTCTGATTTCCCACTTACAGGTGAGCTTAACTGTGACTAAGTTTGACTGCCAATAAAACAAAATCTGGAAAGAATTTTAGAAATGTAAGAGTAAGAAGGCCTGATAAGCAGTGGTAGTTGAAAAATATGCTACTAAAATTTTCTTCACTTAAGTAGCTCTAAAAATTCTAATACCTTCCCTCAGACCCAGTGGAGCTAGTTTTCTATTAATCTAATTTACTCTTTGCACTTAGTTTTCCCCCAAATATTAACCAGACCTTCTTAGTTCTTCTTACAGGAATAAGGAAACATCTCAAGCCAAAACCATACAGAATGGTCTCAGGAGTTCCTTATGACCCAGTAAATCTGTAACTTTCTTCAGAGACAAAAAAAAAAAAAAAAAAAAAAAAAAAAGCTTTGATATCCTTGAGTGGTTGGCTGAGAAAGAACTCATGAAGACCTTGCATGTAGGCACCTGCACACAATATATAAACTGTGGTTAATAGCCCTCTGAAACTTGGAAAACAAAAGCATTTGATGAGCTTGAGACAACATAGGACTGAGAAATTGCACTTATTCCTCTTGACCTTTATCCTTTTTTCTTTGCCTAAAAAAAAAACATGGCTCCCATTCTCACTTTGAACTGGTTTGGGGAAGATTCCCCCAGTTCCAGTCCTTGCTCCTGTACTTGCAATAAATCACCTATTCACTGAGAGATGTGTTTCTCCTTTGTGGTGTAGGACTGGACATGCCCTTCAGCCCTTCTATTGCAAATAGCCATACCTATGGTAACAGCAGCATGTTTTGCATGAAGGAGGAAGGAAAAATATCAATTATAGCTGGCTTCCCAGAAGAAACAATAACACTAAAAGAAGAAAAATTCTACAAAGAGTGATAGGGCAAAAAAATAATTCTATATATAGTAAAAATATTTGTGAATCTCAAGTATCATATGGAGACTGGCTGTTGGAAATCCTGGACTCTTCGGTCACACGGCAAGGCACAAGACATTATCTGCTGGTCTCTCCCTTCTGTTCCAGGTTTCATTGCTTTCACCTTCTTGCTTCTGTGGCTTTCTATCTCTTTGTCTGAATTTCATTCTCTTATAAGGAACATGAGTAAGATTGTTAAGACCCATCCTTGGACATACCTTAACTGAAGTAACATAATCAGATGGTCTGACACAAAATAAGTATGCACCCAAAGGAATGTCCTTTAAGAACATGATTTTCTGGGGGTACATACATTCTTAAACTACCATACATATATAACCTAGTATTTTGCATTTTAACAATTTGCAAATATAGAATGCAGTGGTGTTACTATTGACCTTGTGCTACCATCACCACCATCCATTTGCAAAATTTTCCATCATTACAAACAGAAACTCTGTAGAAATTAAGCATTAACTCCCCATTCCCTACCTGCAGCCCAGGCCCTGGTAACCTTTATTCTAGCTTCTGACACTATGAATTTGCATATTCTAATTACTGCTTATCACTGATATCATACAGTGTTTGTCCTTTTGGGGCTTACTTATTTCAATCAAAATGATGTCTTCAATTGCCTGCACATTGTTGCATGTTTGAGAAATCAATTATTTTTATAGTGGAATAAAATTCTTTATTCCTTTTAATGTATATACCAAATTTGCTTCTCCATTCAAGTGACAATTGGTGTATAAGTCAGCCAAAGGGCTGCTGATGCAAAATATGAGAAATCTGTTGGATTTTATAAAAGATTATTTATTTGGGGTAGAAGCTTATAGTACCAGGACATAAATTTTAAGTTACTTCCATCACCAAAGTCTGTTGCCCTGTGTTGGAGCAATTTGGCTGCCAACATTGAGTCTTCCTTTTCCTTTAAAGGCTCCATGGTCCCAGCTTCTCCAGTATCAGCTGCAAGCTGGGATAAGTCTCATCTCTCTCCCATGGCTCATTTCTCTCCAAGCTCAGCTGTTCTGTTCTCTCCACAAGGTCAGCTGTAGACAATCAGGCTCTCTAGGCTTTGTCTCTCTCCCTCAGGCTTGATTCTCTCTGGGCTCAGCTTCTCTATTCTCTCCACAAGATTAGCTGTGAACTGTTAAGCAAATGGCTTTTCTCTCTTCCAAGGGCATCTGGCTCATAACCAAGCTCCTCTGTGTGCTTACTTCTCAGGCTCCAGAATCAAAATTCCAACCTCCCTTCTCTGCAGTTCAGTTTCTCTGTTAGCCCCCACCCACCAAGGGGGTGGGGACTCAATGTCCTACTGATGTGGCCCAATCAAAGCCATAATCATTTAATCAAGAAAAGTGAAACTTCTGAATCCAATATAATCTAATATGCCCATAGGAGCAGATCAGTTTAGAAACATAATCCAATATCTATTTTTGGAATTCATAAACAATATCAAACTGCTACAACTGGATTGTTTCCATCTAATGCCAATTGTAATTGCTCCTCTTATGAAAATATCTGTTCAAGTCCATGATTTCAATTCTGTAAGGTATGTACCTGGAAGTGGGATTGTCTGGCCATATACTTAACTTTCTGGGGAACCTCCAAGCTGTTTTTCGCAGAAGCTGCAACAACATAATTTTACATCAACAATGAACAAGTGTTTGATTTCTCCACATCATCTCCAACACTTGTTATTTTCTGTTTTTCTTTTTATTATAGACATTTTAGTCGTTGTGCAATGGTATCTCATTGTACTTTTGATTTGCATTTACCTAATGGTATTGATGTTATGCATCTTTTCATTGCTTATTGATGATTTATATGTTTTGGGGGGAAATTTATTCTAACTTTGTCCATTTTTAAAATTGGTTTGTGTATTAATCAGCCAAGGGGGTTCTGATGCAATGTACCAGAAAAATTTTGGCTTTTATAGAAGGTATTTATTTGGGGTAGATGCTAACTGTTACAAGACCCAAGGCTGCTTTCTCACTAGTCTGTTGCTACGTGTTGAACCAAGATGGCAGGAGATCTCTGCCTGGTGTCTCAGGCCTTCTTCCTTTTAAGGCTCCATGAGCCTAGCTTCTTACAATCTCAGCTGTAGGCTTGCATAGAGCTCGTCTCTCAGAGCTTCCTGTATCAGTCTGGAAGAGGGCTCATTTCTTTCCAGGCCTTATCAGCTGCTCAGCTGCTAATTATCAGACAATTGGATTATCTTTCTTCCCGGGGTAGCAGGGTCAAAGTTTTCTCCTCTGCCATGTATATGGAGCTCTCTCTCTTCCTGTATGTATTCTTGAGTGAGTGTCCTTTTATATCAGCCCACCCAGGGCTGAATTTATGATCCAATCCAATAATTTTCAGGACCTTAATTTCTAATCAGTTACATCTAGAAAACACATATATCTCTCTTGGAAGAAACACATGTTTGATAGCAGAGTGTGGTTTAAATTTATTCTCAAAAGTCCTCTTGGGGAAAAAATGAATTTTCAGAGACAAAACACTGAGTATAATATGGATATCATGTTATCCTATAAAGAATTCCAGTTTTTTGAAACCACTACATCTTGAAATTAATTTTCTTGATTATGATCTTTCAGTTGATTTTTCAGGAATGAAAGAATAAACTACTGCTTAAGCATTTCTGATACCCACCTCTTACAAAAATCAAAATGTTTACAGCAATCCAGAGTCATGCTATGTATTCTTCCATTCTTCCATTCAAATCATGCTTTTGAATTATGATGGCAAATTTTAGTCATGTTGTACATTGGCTTATCCATTAAGTAGCTCTTTCAAATTAACAAAATTATCTTTCTATAAGAAAGAAACACATTAACACTAGGACTAAGAATGTGTTCACTTTTGACTACCAATATCCAACCAGTAATCTCATCCCCAAATTAGTCAAGTTGATATCTACTTAATCTGCATGAAAATTGAACTAACCCCTTTTTCTACTATTAATGTAGAAACAAAATAGTGAAAATAAAAAAGTCCATGATTTTCTATTAATCAGGTTAATATGGAAAATTATTATATTTAACTCTCAAGTTAATAACAATTCATGCTTCATATCTCAGCTCAACTCTCTTTTCCTCAAGAAAGAATTTCTGACATTCATTGCTAACTTTGGACCTTTCATTTTTATCACTCAACAAAGTCATCAGTTAATATTTGATAACATGAAAGTTTGATTACTATCTAGATCTACAACTGCGCTAATACTGAAAATTGCTTGTCTGTACACAATTGTATCTTCAAGGCATAATTTAGGTTCTTCATAATATAGTTTACTTAGAAAATACATATATTTTTAATGAATATTAAGTAAAGAAAATAATAATAGCTAAGAGCAATAGTCAGCACTTCTATGCTGTTTGTTTATTACTGTAAATATATAAATGTTATACATAAACTAACTCATATATCTTCATAACAATTTCAATATGAGGGTCTGTTCTTTCCTGTTATGACAGAGCACACATGAGAAAACAGGTGCATATAAACTTAAGTTATTTGTTCAAAAAGTTATAGCCCATTAGTGATACCAGCATTAAAAACTTATTTTCCTGACTACAGAGTTCTTGCTTTTAAGCACTTTAATAGAAAGAATGAAAGAACAAAATTACATTTTCACTTTGTCCACTGATTATCAATTCTTCAGACCATACCTTATGAAGTAATGAAGGTCTTAATTAACTGAATCAGAAATTAGAGAAAGAAATGTTTTTAAAAAGTAGGGGATAATTGGTTTCATTAGATTTGACAAATCAATTTGTTGTTTGATATAATTAGACTTTGAAAGAGAATTTAGAATTTCCACTTCTACTTATGATGAAGGAATCTGCAAAATTAAACCTCTAACTCTAACAATTATTAAAAATCCAAATAAACTTTTAAAAAATGCATAGAATTTCATGAACTCAGCAGGAAGTTGAAGTTGGAACCTTCCAAGTAATTTGAATTCAAAGGAAGGATAAGATCTAAAAGTGATAAAAGTACCATATCAAATTTTTCAGAGGGTGAAAGGGTTGGCCATAGTACAACCAGATACAAAGAAATGAGCTAAATTATAAAGTATTATTAAACTGAAATCTGGGCTAGAATGTCAGTTGGATAAAGAAGAGAAACCTAGATTCCAGGGATTTGAATTTCCTCTCTATATCTTTTCTGCAACACTCTACCAATGTTCTTGAAAAAGACTGGGGGCAGCTGTGAGATCTTCAGTCAAGATCCCAATTCAACACACAAAATACCAAACGTTCTCCTCTCTTACTAAATGAGAGTCTGCTATTATTTTGCCAACTACAACTTTATTATTAATTTAATCTACCCTAAAAATAGATAAGTTTATTGAGATAAATATTCATAGAATTTCTGCCACTTTCTGAGAACAGTCAATCTATAATATTGCATCCTTACACCCTCTCCTTCAATATCCAAACAAAACCTAAATCTATCATTATTTCTTTCTAGCACCCTTTTACATGGGGATTTTTATAACACAATTTAAAGAATAACACTACTATTTTTATGCATTAGTTGCCCTTAAAATCACTTATACCTAAACCACAAGATAAATATATATTTTATGGCTTCCAATTATTACGTAGATTTCTGAAAATATTTTTTTTGGAAATGTTCCAATGATGCACGGTCTAACAGAGGATGACTCAACAAAAAATGCAAATTAATATTGAATTTGGAGAGAGACCAAATAAATAGCCAAATAAGATGGAAAAGATGCCCTTAAATATTCAGCACTATCATCATTTCAGTTGTCTGAAAACCTCTCACTTCTGCATGACTTTAGAGAAAGCATTTTTCATCCCTTTATTCCTAAGACTGTAAATGAGTGGATTCAGCATAGGAATCACCATACTATAAAACACAGAAGTCACTTGATCCTTTCCTAATGAGTAGGAGTTCTTTGGTTTTAAATAAATGAAACTTGAAGTGCCAAATAGAGGTGACTCCTAGGAGGTGGGAGGCACAAATAGAGAAGGTTTTGCATTTTCCAGAAGTAGAATTGATTTTCAGGATAGCAGACAGAATGGACCCATAGGACACAGGGATTGTAATAAGAAAGACCATTACATTTAAACTATCAACAATGAGTATCATGATTTCAGCTTCAGGAGTGTCATTGCAAGACAGGTCTAAAATTGGGGTTGTGTCACAGAAAGAGTGATAGACTACGTGGGAGTTGCAGAAACTTGAACTGTTCATGCAAAGAAGATTGAGTAATGATTCAGTGAACCCAATCATGTCGGTTACGTTGATGAAACTTCAACAGAGCCTTTTGGACATTATAACTGGGTAGTGAAGAGGATTGTGGATCATAGGTCATTGAAGAGAGAAAGAAAAATTCAGTGAAAGCCAAGAAGAAAAAGAAAGACATCTGGATGAAGCACACAGCGAATGAAATAGATTTGTTGCAAGTCAGTAATTTCTCTAAGATTTTAGGTATGATGGCTGTTGAGAAACTGAGGTCAAGGAATGACAGGTGACTCAGGAAAAAAATACATGGGGGTGTGAAGCTGGAGATTGAGGCAGATAATTACTATCATCCCTGCATTTCCCAGTATGGTAATAAGGTATATAATGAGAAATAATTTAAATAGGACCTTCTGGATCACTTCAGAGTCTGTCAATCCCATAAGGATGAAGTCAGGCACATTTGTGCGATTCCTATTATCCATAGCATTCAACTGATGAAAACTGTTGAGAAATCAAAGGTGATACTTAATATAAATGACTTCCAAAACTTTTTGTTTATAGAGATGATCTGGCAGGTTTTAAAACATCAGCTTAGTGATTCCAGAAAATTGTAATAAAAAGTAATTTGTAAAGTATGACTGAAAGAATCTTAGTTTGTCTGCCAATTATAAATTAGGTAAAGTCAATATTTGGATATTATATAAAAGAAACAGAGACACATACATATATATGTTCCATAAATAAAATGAATATGACACCATTATAAATACTTCTCTTCATTTCCACATTTATCCAGATACTATACCATAGCTATTACTATTGTACACAGTTTTAGAGGAGTAAAAAGGCACAGAAAGTTAAGTAACTTACCTAGAGTCACAACCTTTAAGTATTGTTGACTTTGTGATTCTACCAAGAGTCCACAGATCATGCTCCTAACACCCTAGTCTTCCTCATATTTACGTTTAGCAAATAAAAAATGCTAGCTATGGAATAAACAATTTTAAA
>JAKSZT010001178.1:2775581-2802660 GCA_026826555.1 Tolypeutes matacus | reverse complement strand
ACGTTTAGCAAATAAAAAATGCTAGCTATGGAATAAACAATTTTAAAGAGTTTTAATATATCATTTACTGTTCTTTTTTATCCAATATTGTTTAGTAAAACTGACATATCAGAAATTAAAATCTTATGTGTATTAACAATATAAAGCACACATTACTATTAATTTTCATATACTATTTAACAGATTATTTAATCAAATTTCTTCCAATTATATTTTTAATATATATATATACATTTTTGGTGAATATAATTCCATAAATTCTATACCTCCGTTTCTACAAATCCTCGCATTACTTAAGTAAAGCCTACATAATACATAAAAGTATATGCATATCTTTCTAATAATATGTCCATTTTTTGAGAAAAACTAAACGTCTCTAATATTGAGATTAATACTTACCATGTCAGTCATTTAAAAGTTTCTTCTAGTATTATTTGTCTAGAAATTTTTCAATTATAAGTTTTTCTCACAAATAAAAAATGTAAACCATTTAAAGAGTCTGAAATTTCTGTGATGTAATATTTGTTTCTTTGAGATAAGTTGTGTATTTTTTGGATTAATTTTGTTAAAATAAAATAAATCGTCCTACACAAACATCTCCCATGCATATATATTTACATATCATTTTACAAATGTTTGTATGTATTGTGAGAATTTTGATTTTTACCCATAATAAATAAATAAATAAATAAATAAATAAATAAATAAATAAATCGTCCTAAAATTTTTCTTCAGGTCCTGGTTAAATAGAAAGTTCACCTGGAAATTATGTCTGGCATGTATACCAGGGTTATATTGTGAACATAAGCAGAGCAGAAAATCCCTTGCCTTTTGATCTGATAATGCTAGGGCACCTCTTATATAGTGGATTGCTGATAACAAAACATTGGTCATCTCAGGGACCAATTTCCAAGGTGGATTGTTTGACATGATGCCAAGGATAAAAGATTAAGAACTAATGCATCTGTGTCAGTTTTGTAACATAAACAGAAAATTGCCTTCCGCTTAGAAGTCACATAATTTTTAGCAGCATTTGTTCTATTCTTTGGTGATGTTTTAAATCATGACTGGATAAAAGAGCATGTTTTTCTAGAGAAATGCTAAGTTAATCTGTATCCGAAAAGCCAGGCCTTTAACCACCAGTCATGTAATAGCACATTTTTTACAATGAAATATTTTTATATTTAAAAGTGAACACTGTCATAGGATTGAACATTGTTTATTACCCAAAAATTATTATATAACAAAATTCAAAGACAAAAAGCAAAACCATTCATAAATATTGTTATTCTTTAGGTATACCTTCTTCCAGGTATTTTCCTTTGTGCATATAAAATTTATTTATACTTATGCTTAAGTGTTTATATACTGTTATCACAATGAATTTTCAGTACTATTTTTCTCTTATCACTAAATATATATAATACACCTTGACCTAAGCTAAAATAGCTTTTTGGTAAAACCCACAAGTCCATGCATTTTGTGTTGATGCAGCATAACAGCCTTCTTTCTAGGAATGTGTACTAACTGATGAATGAACATTTTTGAGGCATCACAGGGAAAACATGGTAGAGGTTCTCCAATTAGGTTTTGTGTGTCTACTAATTCATCAACACAGCATATGTATTGCTGCAATCATCTACAACAATGTTTGTGCAACTTGTTTTTATTATTTAATGTATTGGTTTTATTATATTAAAAAATATGAGAAAAGAAAGTAAAAATCTTTGCTGAGATGAATAAAGTTTTTATAATTATATTAATGTCCAAAAGCTTACTTCCTCTACATAGAACTAGATGAAATACATTCTTGTGACTCTTTCATTAATTAATGTTAATTAAATCAATTTTCATTTAGATGTAGAAGCAGATGGTACAAGAGAAACTGTTTATATTGCAGAATTTCAGGAGAAAATATGATGGTTTGGATCAAGGAATGACAAAATAAAATATATTTTGTGAACTTTTTAACGTGTAATTTTTCAACTCATCAAAAATTCAGTGATTATAGAAAGAGCTTATTTGAGGAGCAAAAGGCTTTCATCAATTTATTTCACAATAGCTGATCTTGGGGCTTAAGATGTTCTATGTCAATCAATCTCAATAGAATCTACTCATACCTTGAAAATCACCATAAGGGAGTTTTTCTTCCTAGCATTTAAATCAGTTTTTATATTCATTAAGTGTACTTTAAATAATGTAAGAATTAGTCAAAGAAAGAATAATTCACAAAACTTTTTATGATTAGTCTTTTTTTTTGTTGAATCTTTATTGGTGGAAATCAAATATATAACCTCCAATACTAAACTTTTTTATTCCTCCCCCCTTGTTATTGTTTGCACTTGCTGTGTCCATTCACTGTGTGTTCTTTCTGTGTCTGCTTGTTTTTTCTTATCCTCTTTCTCTTTAGGAGGCACTGGGAATAATCCACAGGGCATGGGCCATCAGCTCTCCATGTGGCCCAGGGCCATCAGCCCTCTGCAGCACAGGCCACCTTGCCACCAGGAATTGAACCCAGGGCCTTCCATATTGTAGATGGGAGCCCAATCACTTGAGCCACATCTGCTTACCCTAAAATCATTTTTGTAGAAATCAGGAGTAAGAAGCAGAAAGGAAACATGGCTTCTTTTTCTTAAATTTCAACAAAATTTTACCTTTATCCTTAAAAATTATTCAATGTCATTAGTTTGTAAATTTCATTCCTGCTTTTAATTCTGTCAATTTCTTATGTGACTTGAGGCTCTGTAAATGAATTTTATAAATTTCTGGAAAAATTGCTCCATTAACATTTTATATTCTCATTCCCATGTCTGGAATACAAAGATCTACTCTTTCTAATATGAAAGTAATTTTACACAGTTGTATTCTGATGCTTATATTTACAGATATACATTTTTACTTCATTTTGCTAAATGAAGTAAAATTAGAAACATCATATAGTTGGCCCTTACATTTTAATTGAAATAATTACAGGGCCTTTAATTAGAGTATCTAGTTCCCATACACTTAAAATTTTTATTTATTTGCTACTTTCATATCAAATATTTGTAATTCTGATTCTTCTTTCTTGATTTCTTTTTGGTTAATATAATATGTAATATAAAAATTTATTTTTCTATTGCATTTTTAACCATATTTCATTTCATTATATTGTTAATGTTTCTCTAAGGATAAAATTTGCATCTTTAATTATTTTATTGCTCTTAAGATTATTATGAGTGCTTCTAGAAAATTCAAATGGCTGCATAAGGCACTCTGAGTTCTGTTCAGCAACAGAATCTTTGAAAAATTACAATCAAGGGCCAAACTATCTTCCTCAAACCCCAGAAAATAGTTAAGGAATTGCAGTAATAAGGTGAGTCCTGAACAAAAATATGCAACCTGATAACACAAGTTCACCTCTAGCCTAACTCCTCAGTCACACCTTGTGCAGTGCACCTGAGCTCTTACTTTGGATCCCTGACTCTGTTTTGGAGGGATCAGAGTAACCCATCTAGGCATACTGGAATGCAAGTATGTGGCTATCCAGTGGCAGCTTGAAATCATGACCCAGGAGTGTTATCTCATTCTAGCTCATCCAAGAACTTACCCTGCAGGCAGAATCCGGTTGCAGCCAGTAAAAGCAGTATAAGAAACAATCAATTCAAATCTGCATGGGGCATAGGAATCCTGGCTTTGAATCTTACAATAAAACATTCAGAATGTGGAAAATTCTATTCAATAGGGATAGGAGACATATTCCAATTCCAGGAAATGGGGACTTCTAAGGCCCAAAAAGAAGCCCAAGAGAAGATAAAGGTTCAGAAAAAGAAAGGATCCCACATAATTCCTACTGATCTTTTTGGGAGATCTAAATTCTTATGGAGAGCACCAGCCAACAGAGAGAAAATTTTCCAAAGTCATGGTGTGTGAGGGTTAAAACCCAAGCAGTGGCCTGTGAGGCTTAACTGCTTAAGCAGCAGCCCAGCTGCTATATTAGCTATGGAATGTGGCTCAGTTTCTTGTGTTCCCCTGATTCAGCATGCCTTGAATCCAATTCATAAGGTCCTCAGCCCAGTACACATATTTCCTGAGCATAGCAGAAATGATTCTGGAGAACTGCATTGTGTTCTTTTTGTATAAATTTGAGTGATAAAACTGTAATGCATAAATAACCCTGCAAATAAATAATGGCCATGCTTGCTTGTCTGTTTGTCTGGAGTATATGATGGCTGTGCCTGTATGAACAAGTTTCCTTCTCCACCTAAGTTTTTCTTTCGCTTACCACCCTCCTGAGCTCCTGAGGTGGATGCAGTGCACAAATGGTGTGCAGTGGACACAGGGGAAGGTGTTTTTGCATTGATCTGTATTTTGTTTATATTACTTCTTGACACTCAATGATATATTTGGCTAATAACCAAATAGATGTGAAATTGAGAATCAGACAACTCATGGGCACATTTATATAGTTAAAACATTAAAATATTAATGTACAAGTTTCCAGGCAAACTAAGACACAGGAAATCATGCCCATTAGAAAGAATAAAATAAAACATCAGAAGGCAGCAAAGAGAACCAGATTTTGGGTACACAAAATAAAGAATCAGTAAAATTGAACAAAGTGCCATTAAAATGATTCAGTGTGAAGGGGAGAAAAAAACTGGGAAAAAAAAGTGTGAACTGAGCCTTATAGACATGTGGGGCATCTCAAAATGACAATATAGTCATAATAAATGACTAAGAAAAAAAAAACAGACAAAGGAGCAATAGGAATATTGAAAGAAAAAATGGCAGAAAACTATTATAATAGAATGAAAGCCATGCACACACATTCAGAAAGATCAGGAACTACAAACAGGATAACCTTGAGAAGAACCATGCCCAGACAGTAAAACTGTAGAATGAAAAGACAAGGAGAGTGTTCTGAAAGTTGCAAGAGAAAAGTAACATATTATGTAAAAGGCAGTCACAATAAAAATTAAATGCTGATTTCTCAGCAAAAAACCATGGAGGAATAAAAGCAGTGAGATGAAATAATTAAGTTCTGAAAGAAAACAATCTCAAAAGAGAATTTTATATCCATCAGGACTATTAAAAATAAGGGATAAAAAGTAAGGGATAGATTAAGACATTCCCAGGTAAACAAAAGCTGGGGTAGTTCATCACTGCCTTACATGTCCAAAAACAATGCTACAGGGAGTTCTCAGATGGAAAGGAAAGGACAGAAGGCAGTGGATCAAAACAGCATAAAGGATTAAAGAGTTCTGATAAAGGTTACCATATGGGTAATTATTCAATGCTACAGAAATAAAATGGAGTATAAGAGTACACTAGGATCAATTGTGCCCCCAAAAATAAATAAACTAGGAAAAATGGATACATTTATAGAAATATATAAAATATACTGACTCAATAAGAAATTAAGGATCTCAACAGACCAAAACAACTAAAGAGATCAAATCAGCAATCACAGGACCAGATTGGTTCACTGGTGAATTTCACCAAAGTTCCAAAAACACCAATCTTCCCCAAAATTGAATGAAAGTGAACACTTCCTAATTCATTCTAAGTGGTTAATCCATGATTTAATCCAAGGCATTTTAGGGTTTTGCTTATTAGGAAACTAAGAAAAACTTTTAGAAGGAAACATAAGGGAACCTCTGTAAGATATTGTGTTAGGTAATAATCCCTTACCATGTACACCAAAAATCAGGAGCAAAATAAAAAAAAAATAGATATCTCGTACTTGGAAAATATTAAAAAAATATTGTGCACTAATGTTCTTTATCAAGAAAGTAAAAACAAAGCCTATGCAATGGTACAAAATGTTTGTTAATATTGGATAGGTAATGTTGGTCTTGAAATCTGAAGAAAAAGAAGAAATAAAGAAATGTTATATTGGTAGAGATCTATGCATTTAATGCAAGCCAATTAAAATTTAAGCAAGGCACTTTTGTTTCAGAAATAGACAAGATGATTTTACAATCTATATCCAAGAAATAAGATAATCAAAACAATTTTGAAAAAGAAAAATAAAGTTTAAGGACTCCCATAATCTAATTTTAGAATTTATCAAAAAGCTAAGATAATCAAAAGTGTTGTATTGTTGAAAAAAATAGATTTCTTGACCAATGAAACTGAATAGAGAGTTTAGAAATCAGAAAGAGATTCACACATATATGCTGAGGATTAGAGCCATCATCAACGTTTGAAGAAAGCAAGTTTGGTGATTGTACCATATTTCAAATCAACACTACTATTTGGCCAGTGTAGGAAACAGATGATCTTAGAGTATGACAGTGGTTTATCATAAACTAAACCAGGTGGTTACTCTAATTGCAGCTGCTGTTTCACATATGGTATCATTGCTTGAAAAACTTAACACATTCCCAGGTTCTTGGCATGAAGCTCTTGATTTTGCAAATGCTTTTTTTCAATACTTGCTGGTTTGCTACTAGCTGGCAAGGCCAGCAAACATAGATACAATGTCCTTCTTCAGATGTATAGCAAATATTCAGCCCTATGTTATAATCCAGTATGAGGTTATATTGATCTAATTGCCCTTCAAAAAGTCATCATTCTGGACCATTAAATTGATGGTATTATGCTGACTGGAACTAGTAAGCAAAAAGTACAACTACTCTAGAATTATTTGTACTACATTTGCATGTCAGTGGGTGGTTAATAAGTTCAACCAAAATACAGGGGTCTTCTCATGAGCAAAATTTGTAGGCATCCAATGTGGGAGACAATGTCAAGATATCTCTTTCCTGGGGAAGTCCAATCTGCTGCATCTTCCTAGTCCTACAAAACATAAAACAAAACAAAAGCGGAAAAAAAAACAGGCAGAATGCATAGTTGACCTCTAAGCAGTATGGAGCTAATGTATTTGTCTTTTAAGATGAATACACTGACCCATTTATCAAGAAACACAAAAGCTGCTAGTTTTGATTGGGGACTAGAATAAAAGGATGCTCTGCAAAAGGCCCAGACTGCCATGCAAGCTGCTTTGGAACATGGACCATAATGATCCAGCATATCTGATAGTTCTTGAAATGTCAGTGGCATTCAAAAATGCTGGTGGGAGCCTTTGACAAGGTTTTAAATAAGAATAACTAGTGAGGACATGTGGGGCTGAGGCAAAGCTTCCCATCTTTTATTGATAATTACTTTCCTATTGAGAAATAGATTTTAGCCTCTTTTTAGGGCCTGAGTAGAGACTGAATGCCTACCATGAGAATTAAGGGGCCCATCATGAAATGTCTGACCTACTAAGCCATTATGTTAGATAAGCACTGCAGACTCCATTATCAGAAGGAAGTGACTTAGAAAAGATCAGGCTTTATGTGTACCTGAAGGCACAAGTAAGTTAATGAAGTGTGCAAGTGTCTGTGGTCACCAATTCTTCCACTTTCTCTCCCCTACCCAGCCCACAGGTTTGGCTTCTTAAGGAGTTCCTCACAAAATGTGAAATCTTGGGACTAGTTTTACAGAGGGTTGTACACAACATACAGACTCCATCCAAAAGAGGGCAGCTGCTGCACTACAGCCCCTTTCTGGGATATTAATAAAGGAAAGTTTTGGAGGGAAGTCTATACAAAGGTCAGAACCTCAAGCAGTGTATCTGGTAGTTTATTTTGCTTGGAAGTAAAAATGGCCAGATGTGCATTTGTATACAGGTTCATGGGCTGTGACTGGTAGATTTGATGGATTGTCAGGGTTTAAAAGGAACATGCTGAAAAATTGGAGAATAACTCTTCTTGGAGAGAGGTGTGTGGATAGAATTTCCTGAATGGGTATAAAACATGAAGTTATTTGTGTCTCATATAAATATTCAGCTGACTGTTTCATTAGCAGAGAAGGAACTTATTTTCAAATACATAGGATTTAAATTCATTGTAAGAGTAGCTTAAAGTTGGTAGCAGTCTTGGTAATATCTTATTTGTTTTGCACATTTTTTCTTTTACTTCATTTTTGTACTTTGTATTATTTAATAGCCTGGAATGTGCCAAGCCCATATTAGATATCAGAAATATCAAGAAGAGGAAGTAAAAAATGTGTCAAGTCTTAAACGAGTGAATATTTTAGAAAATGATATGCAAGATATCACCATTTCTTTATCAAAGTTAAAATAACATTAAAGTTTGAATAAAGCACTGGAGAAAAACACCTGTTTGATTATGGAATGATTTGGATGGAGATTTAAGTAGTTTATTCATTCATTCAATCATTCATTCTCAGTTAAGTAGCCAATATATATGTTTGGAAATTCTACCTTTCCTGGATATTATTTTAAAAGCTGATTATATTCTAGAAAATGCAACAAAGTAAAACAAATATTAATAATATTTAATATATTTAAAAATTTTAATGTAGTTACATATATACAAATAAAAATTTCCCATTTTATCAACTTTCAAGTGCACGGTTCATTGATTTTAATTACATTCAAAATATTCTACCACCATCATCAACAACTATTATCCCAAATTTCTCATCACCTCAAAAAGAAAACCTGTACTTGTATAGCCATAGGGGACCATTCCCTTCATTTTTCAAGTCAGTAGTAACTTGTGATATCTATGTGTCTAAGTGTTTGTCTGTTGTAGGTATTTCATATAAGTGAGTCACACAATATTCGTGTATTTTTGTCTGGTTTATTTCGGTCAACATGAAAGTCTCGAAGTTAATTCATATAGTGACATGTATCAAACATTCGTTCCTTTTTATAACTGAATTATATTCCATTGAAAGTTTATACCACATTTAGTTTAACCATTCATTTTTTGATGGATACTTGTGTTGCTTCAACCTTTTAGCTATTGTGATTAATTCTACAGTGAACGCTGATATACATATATATCTATTTGGATTCCAATTTTCAATTTTTTGGATAAACATCAAGAAGTGTTTTTCCTGGATCATGTGGGCTTTTATGCTCAACTTTCTAAGGAACTACAAAACTACTTTCCACAGTGGTTGTACCATTTTATAATCACAATAGCAATGTATAAATGTTCCAAATTCTCTAGACCTTTGTCAACCCATGTTGTTTTCTATTTTTTAATAACAGCCATACTCATGGTTGTGAAGTGGTATCTCATTTTGGCTTTCATTAGCATTTCCTTGATAACCAGTGACGCTGAGCACCTTTTCTTATTTTTCTTATGCTTATAGGCCATTTGTACATCTTTGAAGGAATGTATATTTTACTCCTGTGTCCATGTTTACATTGGGTTATTTTTCTTTATGTTATTGAAGTTTTTCAGGTCTTTATATATTCTGAATATTAAACCTTTATCAGATATATGGTTAAATATAATTTTCTTTTGTTATGTAGGTTTTCATTTTCTTGATGTCTTCTGACATACAAAAAAAATTTAATTTTGATGAAGTCTATCTTATCTGTTTTTTCTTTGTTACTATAAATTTTGGTGTCATTTTAAGAAATCACTACCAAATTTAAAGTTATGAAGGTTTCTTCCTACGATGACCTTTAAAGGTTTTATGGTTTTTAACTCCTATGTTATGTCATTGATCCATTTTGAGTTGATTTTTGCATATAGCGTGAGGTAGAATTTAAATATAATTCTATTGCACATGCATATCCATTTTCACCACACAGTTTATTGAAGAGACCATTCTTTTCTCCAATTAATGTACTTGGTACCCTTGTCAAAAATCAGTTGTCCATAGATGTGGGGTTTATTTCAGTACTTTCAATTTGATTCTATTTGTCCATCTTTATGCCATTACCTGTTTCAATCACAATAGCTTTGAAGCCGCTTTTGAAGTCAGGAACTGTGGTAGGCCTAAATGTACCCCAATGAAAAGATGCTTTCAATCTTTTTTTTAGGAGGTACTGGTGATTGAACCCAGGACCCCATACATGTGAAGCAGACACTGAAGAAACTATACTCACTCCTCTGGTTTTATTCTTAGTCTTAATTTGTTAACTGAAGATAAATGGGACTTTTAGAGGATGTGATTTTTTTTTTTTTAAGATTTTATTTATTTATTCATTTATCCCCCCCTTGCTGCTTGTGCTCCCTGGGTCAGCTAACCACGCCGCACGGGCGGGCCTGCCTTTACCAGGAGGCCCCGGGAACCGAACCCGGGTTCTGACATACAAAAAAAATCAGTAGGGGGAGCCCTACTGATTGAGCCACTGCCGCTTCCTTAGAGGATGTGATTTTTAGTTAAGGTGTGGCCCACCTAAATCAGAGTAGCCTCAGTCAATAGTACTGGAGTCAGTAGAAGAAATTTGTAGGCAGTTTGGGAAAGCCACAGGGATAAGTCAGAAGGTAGAGGTCAATGGAAACCAAAAAGTAGACACAAGTGAAAAGTAAAAGCCATATGAAAGGAGACAGGGAGGTAGGTGAAGCAACCCAAACTTGTAGGCAAGCCACTGCCAGTTGGTGGGAACATAGCACTGCCTTGCCAGTTCTTGAATTTGTGTCTTCTTCCTTCTGAAACCCTGAGCCAATATATTCTTGTTGTGTAAGCCAACCCACTGTGTGGTAATTGTCATAGCAGCCTCATAGTAGTGTGAGACCTCTAATTTTGTTCTTTTTCTCAAGATTGATTGGGCTATTCAAGTCCACTTGCAGTTTCATATGAAATCAAGAATTGGTTTCTCCATTTCTGAAAAAACATCTACTGGGATTTTGAGAGTTCTTGCATTGAATCTGTATATACCTTTGGGTGGTAATTATTTCTTAACGATATGATATCTTCTTATCTATGAAAATGGAATGTCTTGTCACTTATGCATGACATTTTTAATTTCTTTTAGCAGCGTATTGTAAGTTTTGGCATACAAGTCTTTCAACAAACATGAAAATATTTCTGCCTCCTACGGCACTCCTGCAAAATAATGAGATAAATAGGTCAAAATATTTAACATAATTCTGGGTACAGTTTGTAATTGTAGGAAATGTTAGCACTTTCCCCACTTATTTCTCTAAACAATATAAATAAATAAATCAACATTTAAAGAATTAGAATTCATTAATTTTTTTTAAAAGGTATTAACCAATTTAGGTTAAATTAGGATAAGCTGGAAAGAGAAGGAAGTGCTCCCATAGTAAAATAAAGAGAAAAAAAATAGTAATTATCAGTCACAATGATAGGATAAGACTAGTGTATTTGGCAGAAGTAAAAATATATTACTAAAAGAGGAATTCTCAGGATTACTAAAAACACTGTAGAAGGAACAGTGAGTCTGTTTTGTTCGCTGGCACAAAGTTGTGTGATAGGAATTGATAAGAAAAATGCCAGGATACTGGAAGGGTTATCCCATTGGAATATTTATATGCCCAATGATCATAAGTAGGGGTTGGAGAGGAGGCCTGTGGCAGCTTGAAAAAATATAGCTGGAGTTTACTCTACCTCGTGAAATATATAAGCAGCTCTCTTTTATCATTGGCGAAACATTACCATATAACCTAGTATACATATATATATAATATGTATCTTTCTTTATTTCTCCTATTTAAAACACATCTAAAAAGGAGTAAATAAATTCGTATAAATAATTCTAGGAACAATGATGAGCTTCTGGTGACTGTATTTCTTTGTATTTCTGAACTTTGTTAAAAGATGGCAAGAAAAACAATTAATATCTGAATTTTTTCAGTGTTTATGAGCAAAAACTAACAGATTTTAAAGAAATATTTAGAAAGTAACTTTATAATAGCAAACACAATTTTTCATCAATTAATCTTTTTCAGTTTTTTTCCCATTAAAAGATTAAACCAACAAAATAGACGGCAGAATGTAATTTCACCAGCATGACTGAATTCACTCTCATGAGAGTTTTATAATACCCATAGCTCAAGATTCCTCTTTTCTTTGTCTTGCCAATGAACTGTTATTTGATAGAGTCGGGCATCTGGCCATGATCACCCTCACTAGGGCTGACTGTCCGCTTCAAGTCCCCATGAACTTTATCCTCTGATAATTGGCAATCACCAGCCATGACAATTCTATCTTCATCGACCATAAAATGCTGGTCAACTTCTTGGTTAAGAAGAGAAACATCTCCTATTTATGGTTGTGAAGACCAGCTGGGTGCACTCTCAGTTTTTTATTCTGGCTGCAATGACCTATGACCACTATGTGGCTATTCCAAACCGCTGCTTCACATGGTGGTGGTGTCCCAGCACATCTGCCTTCTGCTAGCATTCCTCATGTACCTGTACGGTCTGACCACCATGCTGTCTCCTCTTCTGTGTTCTCTATGTCATAATGCTCTTCCAATATAATAAACCATTTTATTGTGATTATGTTACTTTGTTGGCATTAGCTTTTTCTGATACCTATTTTCCAGAAACAGCAATGTGTATTTTTTCAGGGATTATTTTATTATTTTTTCCATGATCATTTTTCGTATATCAAATTCCACATTGTCTTTGCCATTTTGAAGATATTTTCCTCAGAGGGGACACAAAAATCCTGTTCTCCTTATGCTTCTCAAATGATTGTTTTTGCTGTGTTCTATGCTACTCTTTTTTTTCCCCATGTGTTTTTAACCAAGGACCAATCCTTCATTAGATAACAATAAAATAGCCTGTTTTATATATATATATTTTGGGGATACCAATGCCGAGTTCTCTAATTTATGGCCCAGGGCAAGGAAGTCACAGAGGAAAATCCTAAATAAACCATGCAACTCTTTTAAATTAATGCAAATTTACAAATACAAAAATCTACTCTTTATATCCTTCTATTGTATGAAGAGGTGAATAATGACTTCATATTCTCTAAATTAATTTTAATGGAAAAAAATCTTACATCATGTTCCCCTACCTAAAATACCCAATCAATCATTCTAGACATTAAAATGTACCAATTATAAAATTAAAACAAACATATGGAATAAACAATAATTTGAAAGTAAATAATAAAACTTAATAAAGTGCATAATTTCTAAACAAGGAAAAAATAGCAAGACGATCTTCTTTGCCATTCCCATCTTTTGTTCTGTTGAAGGTTTTATTATTTTTCTTTTTATTATACCATTTTCCGCATCAAATTCACAATGTTTTGGGGTATATTTTTATCTTACACCTTAAAGTCATTATATATCACAGAAAAATAAAAGTTAAGGGAAAATCACAACTGAAAACAAGAGTGCTCCACACACACCAATATAAGACACATTGCAAAGCATTCTGAGAAAAAACATAGAATATTTTGACATTTCAGTTGTTCTCATTCAGTGGAAGTAATGCATTTATGTTCATTCATATATGGAATACAATTAAATATAACCCATATGATATTTTTATGCAAAAAAAAAGAGTTGCAGAATTGCCTTAACTATAAAATTAGAAATTCAAATATACTTCTGGCATTTTTGTGTGCTCTAGAAAGTTTTGAAAAAATAATAAAAAGAATAATTTTCTTAAAATCAGTACTATTTTTCAAGTCATGTGAAACATTTACGAGCATATAAAATGCTCCCAACATGGAATAGAGTGAGAGAGACTAGGCATGACAAAGAAAGTAAAGATGAAGTTTAATAATAAACTACATTTATAATATTTCCAGGGAAGTGAGAAATAAACCAAAATTGAGAACAGTGTGTCTCAAGTCAATAAGTGAATTCGTAACTTTGGTCAAGAATGGATATTGCTGATCTCAAGATACAAAATCAGTAATATTTTGATTACATTAGCTTATTTTTCATTTTAAAATAATTTATTTAAATTTACCATTTGTACATGAACATATATAAAAAATTAGTGTAGGGTAAAAGTTGTGAACTTGCAAAATATGCATGCATAATATAATGCAAGGCTTCCATACATCACCCCACCACAAATACCTTGCATTGTTGTGAAACATTTGCAACAAATTATGAAAGTGCATTGTCAAAGTATTACTGCTAACTAGAGTCCATATCTTACATTTGGTGTATTTTCTCCCAACCCACCCTATTATTTTTTTATTTATAAATCATGTAATTTTTCTAAAGCCTACAATTAATGGTATTTGGTATAATCAATGAGTTTAGTATTCATCTCTTCAATCAATATTAGATCATTTGCATTACTCCAAAAAAAAAAAAAAAAGACAACAAAAATAAGCCACTATCATACCGATGGTAGCACTACAAATTACAAATCCTATGGTATGATTTCACCATTTCTATTTATTTCCAAATCTTTCTAAACAACTTTTTATAAATTCTACACAGACAAACTTCAGCTTTCCATTTTCTAACCACATTCCTTTCTCCAGTAACTTAAATTCTAGCTATTAATTACATGTGTTTCCTACTTATATTTAGTTCATAATAGCAAAGCCACACAATATTTGTCCTTTTGTGCCTGTCCTCCAGGTTCATGTATGTGGTCATATGCTTCACAGCCTCATTTCTTCTTACAGCTGAAAAATATTCCATCCTTTGTATATACCACAGATTGTTTATCTGTTTGTTGGTTAATGGAAGCCAGGGTTGTTTACATTTTTGGCAATTGTAAATGCTGTCGTTATGCACATCCATGTGCAGATGTTTGTTCATGTCACTGCACTCAGTTCTTGTGGGTGTTTAATTAGCAGCAATATTGCCAGGTCACATGGTAGATCTATATCTAACTTCCTTAGGAACTACCAAATAGACTTCCACAGTCACTATACAATTCCACATGCCCACCAATAGTGAATAAGTGTTCCTACCTCACCACATACTCTCCAAAAAGTGTAGTTTTCTGTTTTCTAAATAGTGGCCATTCTAGTAAGTGTGAAATGATATCTCATTTTAGCTTCGATTTTCTTCTCCCTAATAGTCAGTGATGTTGAACATTTTTTCATGTGTGTGTGTGGTTTTTTTGGTTTTTTTTTCTTTCTATTTATACCTAAATAAAATGGTGGAACTAAAATAACAATATATGAAGAGCAAATAAAAATTGATTAAATTTTATTTAAAGGATAGAGAGATAAAGAGCCATTATTTTATAAGCAAAACTAAAACAGTAATAATCCATGAGAGGAAAAAAGAGACAGATAAGTAACAGAGGGGAAAATAGTGACCTACAGGATCAAAATATATCATCAATTAAATCAGAAGAGATTTAAAATCTTTGGTTAGATTTTGTCTTCTGCGATGATATTTTAAGTGGTACATGATTTCCGTTCCATTATAAACACCTCTAAACATATTCAAAATGCACATAAAATATTTTCAGGCATTGGACAGGAGGCATAACAGGTCAGTTATCCATAAAATATAGGAATTACATGAGAAGGAAATAAAGTTTCCCTGCTTTTCTCTATTGCTTTTTGATGAGGGAGATACCAGCATACCAGCATAGTACAAAGGTCTGGCATAGCTAAAGAAGCAGACATTGGAGTTTCCACCATCTGAAGAGGTTTTAACATTAAAAATTGGATATCAAAAGGAATTGACTTGAATAGTGGTATTGGGATTTCTTTTAGGTCCTTAGCTGTATGCTGAGCTGTGTATGTGCAGATGGTGAATCACCAGGCAAGTAAGGGGGACAACTAAAGGGCTGGGAGCAGAGCATAAATACCAGAGCTCATGAAAGGCTTGACAAAGCTAGATTCATGTCCCTGCCAGTAAAACAAATATATTTGATTAAGTTAGGCATGAAAGTAACACCAAAAAAAAAAAAATTCACACATTAGAACTGTAAGGACTCTGGCCTTTTAGTAAAAATTATGCTTAATACCATGACTAACACCAAATAGATCTGTTTTCCAAAGATTTAAAGCCTGAGAGTTTCAAAAATCATTGCCAGTCATATATTGCCAATCCATACAAAGCTCAGTACTGTCATTGAAAGACAAAATAATCCCGAATCCCTGCAATCTATCATTCACAAATTACAGTATATTTTAAAAGTTACAAAACATAAGACCAAGCAAGGAAATGTGACCCATATTAATGAAAAAAATCTAGTAGAAACAGATTTCAACATCAAACCAAAGTTTAGTTAACAATCAAGGATTGTAAAATAGCTTTATACCTATATTAAAACATTTCACAGTAATTTTCTCTATTAAAAAGTAAGATCAACTATGTGAAGTCAATAATAGGTGAATAATAATAGGATATGCAGACATATATCTGCAAATATAACCATATAAATACTACAGTTGAAATACTACTGTTAGAAAAAAACAAACGTCTCTATTCCAGAGATATGAATAATTATTTGCCCAATTTTTCAGAAAATTTAAAAATTATACTTAAGTTTTTCTTTCTTCAAATTTCATTTATACTAGTTGAAAGTGTATTTAAAGACTATTAAAGATTTATTTCAATACAGAGGAGAAATACTTTTGGTGATTTTGCAAGGAGTAAGCAGAGACTATTAAACTGTTATTGACATAGAAAATTTCCAGTAGCCACTCATTTGGTTTAAACCCCGAGGTCACCAATTGTGAAATAAATCACTGTTGGATTTTTAATCTCTAAATGCATTTCTTAGTATCACTGAGTTTTGGAGGATTGTGCTTTCAAAAGTTCATCAAACATATAATATTATTTTGTAACTCCTTGATCCATACCATCAAATTCTCTCCTGATATTCTAGGGTGTAAATGGTTTCCTTTTTAAGAGTTTTTCTACATCTACATAAAATTATCCATTATTGTTAATTAATGCAATATTCACAAGAAAGAATTTTACTTAGTTATGTATAGATGAAGTGAACTTTTGCCCATCAAATTAATTATAAAGAACTTAAACTTCTTAGCTTGACTTTTACATTTTTCCTTCATGATTCTTTTTAATATAATAAAAGGTAATACAGGAAAATAAATAAATTGCACAAACACTGTTTTGTCAAAATACATCAATACATCTGCTATGCAAATGAATTAGGTGACACTGCCAAAACTGAGTGGCAAAATTCCAACATATTTTCCCTATGATTCCTCCAAACTGCTGGGCCAAACTCCTAGAAAGTAGTTGGTTATGCTGTTCCAGCCAATGCAAAATATATGAAATTTTGGTTTTACGTATGTTACTATATTATAGATCAAAGGGTATTATAAATATTTAATAATGAAATGATGTTACTAAAATACAGTGTGATAAAAATTATGTAGACATAAATATACATATAAATAAGCACTATAGGCACATAGAAAAATACTTGGAAGAAAATGCATCTAAAGATTAACAACATCTACGAACGATTTTCATTTTCTTCTTTGAATTTTGTTGTATTCTAATTTTGTGTAATGAACAATGTTTACTCCTATGATTGTGTCACACTATTAGATATAAAAAGATTTCATTGTGAAAATTATTCTGCTTCATCCAAGGTGGTTAATTTTCTGGCCTGCCAGCCATAGAGTAATTATTTTTGTGGATATACCTTCCCTTTTATCCAGTCATCAATGAAAGCATCACAAAAGAATACTTAAAAATGATGCTCAACTTATATGGTTTCTAAGAAATAAGGAAATCCTGACACTAACTTAACATGAATACATTAGTCCTTGGAACATTCTAAACATATTCCTTAGAAATTCGTACCAGGGATGTTAGAATGGTACATTATCAGCAATCCTCAATGGAAGAGATGCCATGGCATCATCAGCGTAAAGTGCAAGGGATTCTCTGGCTCTGTTCGTGTATACAGTAATTCTCTGATATATCTGTGAGACATTCTAGGTATGCTTTCCATTTGACAGGGACCTGGAAAAAACATTATGTTGATTTTTTTTTAACCACAAGCCTGGCTATTTCCAATGGAAGAGCCCACTTAGCCAGGCACTACAAAAGAGAAACATTTCTCTCAGTAAGAAGCTGATTTATTGAGAGTGGACAAGCAAAGAACTGGGAGAATTTTCCCAAAACCAGTTCCCTGATAGAGAATGTGACTTGGGGTTTTATATGCAGGGAAATTAAAAAACAAACAAAACAAAACAAAACAAAACAAAACAAGTGAAAGCTACATAGCACAATTTTGCCAGATCAGCAAAGACACAGGATTTCTTCAAGGGTCTTGTAATAAGGAACAGGATACACTCCTTAATTTTGTTTTTCCTCAAGCATGTCAGCCTTATCCTTGCTATCCCAGTGTCTGATGTTAATCAATCACATCTCAAGAGTTAGACCTTAACATGTAGTCTCCTAAGTCCATGGATTCTTGATTCTCTTTTCTGCTGACCATGAAGGCATGTCCAGCCTTCAGTCCTTAAGGGGGAAGAAATTGATTTACTGAGCCACAGGGTATCCCCGGATATATCTGGTCTAATTTTACACTGAGATGTATTCTTATTCCTGTAAGGAGAACTGAGATGGTCTCATTAATGTGTTAAATATAAGATGCTAACAAGCTATTGAGGGAAGATTAATGGACAGCCAGCTCAGCTACTTCTAGGAAGGGGTATTATAGGTTTTACACCAGCTTATTTGGTGAAAATTCTTAATACACAATTTTCCAAATATCAATTTAATTTACACCAGAACAAAACAAAAATTCATGCATGAAAAAATAAACATAAATTTTTGAGATAAAACAAATATACCACAGAAAGTCCAGGCTCATTAAATGGTTTACGTATTTTATTTGTGAGAAAAAATTGACTTTGACCAGTTTCTAGACACATAATTCTGGTAGAAAAAGTACTGTTCTCAAAAGTACTATGTTATAGTTTATCCTTAAAATGAGGGCATTTTTAGAAGAACATGCATATATGTGTATATATATAAGAGTTTCAAATATATATTTGGAGAGAGAGACAGAGAGAGAGAGAGAACTTTAAGTCTTATCTAATAAGGCCAGGATTGTAGAAATGTAGAGAAATCATCGAACTAGAGTCATCAAGAAATTTACATGCAGTGAAAATATAACTTTGGTATAAAGGTTATTATTATTAAAAAAAATTTTTAAGAGATGACCAGGGATTAACCTGGAATCTCCTACTTGGGAAGCAGGTGTTATCCACATAGCTACACCCTCTCCAAAATGTTATTTCAAATAATAATCACTTAAAAACCTATCTTCTAAAAATTAATAGTAATGTGTGGTCTTTAATATAAACATGTCCCAATAAAATGGTCTAAGATTTTAATTTCTGATCTGGTATTTTTATTAGATAATATTGGCTATAAATGCATAGTAAATGTGCATTGAAATTCTTTACCATTGCTTATTACATATGTAGCATATTTCCTTAGTTCTTCTGAAAAATTTTTTATGTGAAAATATAGTATTATGAGCATGATCTTAGGACTCAACCAGTAACAGCACAATACAAGACTAGCAGTTAATGGTGTGACTCTGGATAAGTTATTTAAATTTCTGTGCCCTTTTACTCATTTATAAAACTTGTAAAAAAGGAATACCTATGATATAATAATCTCCTGTGGATAAATGTGTTAATAAAGGGAGGTGTATAAAAGAGTTTCAAATTCATTTTATTATGCAATATATGATTCTTATTATATAATATCCAAATAATGATTTAAACATAGTATTTATTAGATAAAGTTTTTTCAGTGATATTTTGCAAACTATTTTTTTGCTACAAATTTCTAGAATCACAAAACTAATCTTTTGAAGCCAGATCATTACTTTTAACAAAAAGTCATTCATGTCAAGTAACACCTTTGATTTCTCAACAGTTTACAAAGTTTGAGTTCTGCTATGGGAAGCAGGAATAACACAAATGTGTCTGACTTCCTTATGGGGTTGACAGACTTTGAAGAAATCCAGCAGGTCCTCTTTATGCTGTTTCTTCTGATATACCTGATTATTGTGCTGGGGAATGCAGGCATGATACTGATAATTCATCTAGACCTGGAGCTTTGCACCCTGTAGCACTATGGCAGTTTGATGTAGTTATGAATTTCAAAAATAGATATTGGATTATGCTTGTAAACTGGTCTGCTAATCTGGACATGATTAAGTTATGATTAGGGCGTTGACTGGTCCTCATCAGTAGGGTGTGAAGCCCCACCCCTTGGTGGGTGGGGTCTCAAAGATAAAAGACATTGCAAAGGACAGAGTTGGAGTAGTTTTTGAGTTGAAGTTCTGATGTTTGAGTTTTGATGTTGGAGCCCGGGGAGGCAAGCAGACAGAGGAGCTTGGTTGTGAGGAAGGAGAGAAGGCCCTGGGATAGAGACGAGCCATTCACCTGAGAGTCTACAGCTGACCTTGTGGAGAAAGGCAAAGCCTAGAGATCCTCATGGTCTACAGCTGACCTTATGGAGATTGCAGAGGAGCTGAACAAAGAGACAAGCAAGCCCCGGGAAGAGAGGAACCCAGGAAGCCTGAACCCTCACAGACATCAGGAGCCATCTTGCTCCAAAATGTGGCAATGGACATTGGTGAGGAAAGTAACTTATACTTTGTGGCCTGGTAACTGTGGACTTCTACCCCAAATAAATACCTTTTATAAAGACCAACAGATTTCTGGGATTTTGCATCAGCACCCCTTTGGCTGACTAATACACACCCCTGATGTACAATTTCCTCAGTTACCTGTCACTCCTTGATCTCAGTTACTCAACAGTCATCACACCTGAAACCTAAGAGAACCTGCTGACTTCAAACAAGTATATTTCATACACAGGCTGCTTCACACAGAAGTACTTTTTTGTCTTCTTGGAGGCCACTGAATACTTCCTCCTCTCTTCCATGGCCTATGACCACTATGTAGCTATCTACAAACCTCTTAGGTACCAGGTGGTTATGTCCAGTAGAGGCTGTCACGTCCTCAACACTGGGTCCTACATGATTGGCTTTACTGATTTTTTGGTTAATGTTCTTTGCATGAATACTTTGAATTTCTGCAAATTGCCTTTTCTGTGACACAACCACAATTTTAGGCCTATTTTGCACTGACACTCATGATACTGATATTAGGGTTATTATTCTCACTGGCCCAAATGTAATAGTGTCTCTTATCACAATTTCTGCATCCTATGGGCCCATTCTGTCTATTATCCTAAAAATTAAATCCACTTCAGGAAAATGCAAAGCCTTCTCTACTTGTGCCTCCTACCTCCTGGGAGTCATGATATTTTATGGCAGTACTATATTTACTTATTTAAAACCAAAGAAGTTCTACTCCTTGGGAAAGTTTCAAGTGGCTTCTGTGTTTTACACTATGGTGATCCCCATGCTGAATCCATTCTATTATAGTCTTAGGAACAAAGAAGTGAAAAATGCTTTCATTAGAGCCATACGGAAGAGAGAGGGCTTCAGGCAATTGAAATCACAGTGATGCTGAATTTTTAAGTGCAGCTTTTCTTCCTTTCCTATTTGGATATTTATTGGTCTCAGTCTAAATACGTTACCATTCTTTAATTCATTTGCATTGCTCTTGAGCCAAAGTCTGCCAGGCCACAAATGATCTGGAAGATTTCTAAGAAGAGATATTAGAAATTTACATAGTAATTGAAAGCTATGAACTTTGTGTTAAACATGAGGCATATATATATATATACACACACATATATGTTTCTAAATAAATGTTTCCAAAAAATTGTATAGATAATTCTAAATCCATGGATTTATTATAAACATTAAATCAGATGTTGAATTTAAAAATGTAATATATTAGTAAGATATTTTGATCACTATCTTCAGAATACTTAAATTCCTCCAAGATTTTTAATATCACTGCCTTTTTTTTTTCTTTTTGATAATACTCAATGGTCCTTTATAAATACCTATGGATTATTTTAATCATAACTGGCTCAAACAGAAAAGCAACATTACAATATTTGGCCTTTTAAAAAAGTAAAATATTGTGATAAAATTAAGATAAAGGAAAAGTATGTGTGAACATTGAATAAAATATGGAAAATATTTTAAAATTTTGAAGAAAATTGAAATAACATCACCATTTTTGATCATTTTATCTATGTTCTCCCATAAATAAACTTATTCATGAATATTATATTATACATATTTCTACAAAGTTACTGTTATTTTCTATTTCTTTTTCGCAGGTTCTGTTTTCTATTCACCCCTAAAATATTTTGTATCTCTTTTGTATTTTCAATTTGAGAGATGAAAGTTTTCTTTGTAAATAAGTGAAATAGACTCTCATCTTGCAATGCTTTAAGACCTGAAGTTTGGTAAATTCATGATGTAAAATAACTGCATGAAGTAATACCTTTTTTATGCCAACCTTCCAATCGGTACCATTCTGTGATGTGTCAACAGCTTCAGTAATTAGTATTTCTTTATTTCATTTCAGTTTGACTAAAAAAATTATTTCCTTCCTCCTGATATCTATGTTTGTTACAGTGATTAAAAAGAAATAAAATTTTCAGTTAAGTTTTTTGTTCATTTATAAAATAAATTTAATAGAGAAAATTTGTAAATCTAAGAGGGCTAATGAACCCAAATTTTGTGCCATCCCATAAATATTAGTCAGATATTTTGATAAAATTCTGATTACAAGTTCCACCGTATAATCTGTAGTTGTGGTTAATTTTGTCTACTATTCAATGTATATTTAAGAAACTATATTTTCTTCATTTTTTCAAGTGTTTGATATTTTATTTAAATTTTTACAATGGTTATTACATATATGTTTTGCTTTCAAGCCATTTGTATTCTTTTAACTTATATTAAGGTTTTCTTTGTAGAAATGTTTGGTTATTTTTCAAAATGATTTTTGAAAAATTAAAATCATGTTCAACCACTGTTTTATGATTTAAATGTTCAACAACTTTTCTCCAATTCATCACTGTTAATTATTGTACTAACTACTTAAAATGTGCTTTATTTTCCTCTATGTGACACAGAGGAAAAGTGGGTTCTTTTCTCCCAATGTGTCTTTAATGACAGTTCCTAAGAGACCAGGGTTTCAAAGAGAGAAGATGTTTATTTGGTTATGCAAGCAAAGGAGGTCAGTCAACTTAGGTGGCCCCAAAACTGCCTCTCCATTTTCAGAAATTATAATATTTTATAACATCAGAATGCTAACAAATAATTAGGGTGGAGTTGAACAGGGTCTTTTATTAACAAACATTAAGAGGCTGAAACACAGTGGGGATTGGTACAGAGCTGGGGGTTGAGTTACAAAGTTACAACCATTATCAGATATCAAAACATCCTGGACAGGGGGATGCCAAAAATAAAGATCAGGTACAGAGTTTTCTATATGGATATCTAATATTTCATAACATTGGGAGTAAATGAATAATTGAGGTGGAGCTGAAAACAGTTTCCTTCATTAATAAGCATTAAAGGGCTGAACTGAAATGCAGTAATAAACCAGAACCTGTCACAAGGATTTGGGTTAGGGGTATAGAGAACAATGGTTAGATACAAGGTCTTTCATAAGGATAATAAGCAGAATTGGGTGGAGTGGTCACCATCCCAATAGTAAGTAAGCACAAGGGTGAGCTGAAGTCTAAAGTAAACATAAATGGGGCGAGATCTAGCCAGCTTCAGTAATTTCAGGTATTAACCTTTTGCAATTTTATAATATAAAGGCATCTATATAATGATTTAATAATCATAATTATTTGTTGATTCATATCCCTAGGTTATAAAATATTATGCAAAATACCACCAACATAGGAAGCAATGATGAGTGGGAATAGACTCCGGTGACATGTTAACTGAATACAGAATAGTGTTTTAGATTGCTACATAGGTTCTGTATCCCCAAGTAAAAAAAGAATTAATTCTGTTGCACATCCAAGAAATGAAATGACTTATTCACTGAGAGGAAACTGACTAACATTTTGGCATTACAACTGAAGAATCACAGGAGTCCAAGAATGAAAACACACAGAGAAAATAGTACATGTGGTTGTGGATCTGGGAATCCTCATGACCAATATATCAGGTCCCAAATTTCCTATCAGAGTAAGAAGATAGGATGACAGAAATAGAAAAAAACAGGGAGACTTTCAGCTCAATATTATCTGTGAAGACCCTCAGTAGAAACGTGGTGATTTCGGTCACATCTTTTCAACTGAATACTGTATTGCTCCATATCTGATGGAAACCCTGACATTACAAATTATATTTATCCATCCTGAATGCAATATCCCATGAAAATTGTGCCCACCCAATTACATCTTCCTGCTTGTTTCTTGGAAAGGAAAATATATCCTAGCAAGTGATGAGGTAAGCAAAAACAGAGAATTTGTGTCTAATTGAATGCATTTGCCTATATCAGATAAATGAAGCAATTATTTCATACACTTTTTTGGCTAAATGTTTCATGCCAAATAAATCCCAAAAACGTGCTAATTTATGTAGTTTATTTCCCATCACAAGATTTTACTAAATTAAAGTGAGTAATACATGAAAATTATTTAATTTAAAATGTTTCCAGATGACTTAAAAATGGGATGAGTGAGATTTATATTTCTGCTTGTCTCACAGGACTTTCTTTTCACACCAGATATTTTGGGCTTATTCTTGGCAATAAACCCATTCCAGTAGCCCTTCAGGAGCAGTGAGGAAAGGACAGTAGATAGTACATCTTGTGTGCCATCAAAAAAATTTAAATACCTACTTTCTAGTTTTCTTTCTTGAAACACATATCAACAAATTTTCCAATTTTTGGTATTTGCAGTTTGTTGTACCATTATTAAAGTTCAAATTTTAACTTTATGACAGTATACCATATTTCTCTATTCCTATGCTCACTATCCTTATAATGTCTATATGTGTATTTTCAAGACATATTTTTGTCAAGGAAAAATCATGACCATTTCATTGATATTTTATATTTGCTTATGCAACCTACAAAATAACTACAAATTGACTTTCAATTAATGGTCACTAATAAAGAGTTTATGGAAGCTGCTGGAAACATTTTGTCACAAGCAGATTTTGATTTCAGCTATTTTTCCATATGGGATCAAATTGTTTTTCATTCAGTGGATTTTGAATAAAGACTAGTACATGGAAAAAAAACAGAGGAATTTCAGCATTGTAATCTTTGCTTTTCCTTCAGCATTTCATAGACCAAAAGTTTTGACCCATTTTTAATTTATTGGCAGTTGTGTTTTCTTGGATTTAAAGAGTGTAGTATTTGGCATTAATGAGACTTTGGTGCATTCAGTGGTATACAATGATATCTCTCCATGACACAAAATATGCTAAACTTTTGTCATATTGAGCTTTTCACATTTCATGAAGAGAATGAGTGAAACAGTTTAAAATTACTGGAATGAGAAGAAAGCTACATGACTTCTTGTCCCAGAAAGGCTCCTGCTGATATTAGTGAAAGATGTTCCAATACATATTCTGAATTCTGTACTAAAAATACATAATTCAGTTAAATTTTAATTCCTGAGTAAATTCATAGAATTTTCTCATGCTTCTTAAAACACACACAAATTTTATTATTTCTACTTTAGTTTAAATAGCTATGGGGATAATAATAATATAAATATGCATTAATACATTTTGGTGAAAACAAAAATATATTTCTGTTACAAAAATTTCTTTATTCTTTTTCTCTTTCCCCTAACTTCTCCCTTTTTCTATAATTTTCACTTTCTTTATCTCCTTTTTTCTCTGTCTCTGTCGCGCGCACACTCTTGCTCGAGCTCTTGCTCTAGCTCTCTCTTTCATCCCTCCACCTTGGTCTCTCTTTGTAAAGAATATATGGAATATTTTCAGAAATATTTGTTGGAGAAGTCAAGGAAAAAAACAGGAACTAATAGGAAAGCAGGAAGCACAGTGAGAGGAAATAAAAATATACAAGCAAATCTTAAAGAATATTATCAATAAGCAGTCTCATAAAAGAGATCACCACATAAATCATCTTGACTAACATACTACAGAAATTTCAGCAACATAACAGTTTTACACTTCACTAGAATTTCTGAGAGAAAGAAATTGTGGAAAATGATGAGTATCTAAAATCATCTATTAAATCTCAGTTTAGCAGAAGAATACAAGATGGCGTCAGTTTAGGCGAACCCTCACTGACTTGCTGTCTGAGAACAGCTGATTAGGGACAGGATCCTGCCCATGGGTCTGTGCTGGGGGCACATGGAGTGAGAACCTTGGGGACATCGCTCTGGAGGGAGCTGGATGGCACGAATTCCCTGGGAGAGATTCGTGAGTTTCTCCCCCGCCTGTGGTGATTAACACAGATTGCTGAGCCCCACCCTCAGGGAAAAAATCTGGTTTGAGCCAGGACACCCGCCAGCAACCTGGTGAGAGGTAGTGTAATCTGAGAGTGGGAGGATTCTGTTGGAGAGTTGAGAGGGGTTATCTTTCTGTGGATTTGGCTTCCTGGAAACCCTTGCAGCTTTGGGGAAGAAAATAGCTGGCTTGAAGCAGCACAAGGTTGAGGGGAGTGACAAATCTGCTGAGGAAGGTTGATTTACCTAGCTGCCCAGGGATACGACCCAACCCCAAATGGCCCAGTGAGAAGGAGCATTCTCCAAGAGTGGGAGGGTTCTGACAAAAGGTGGAGAGGGGTTTCCTTTCTGTGGATTTGGCTGCCTGGACCCCCTCATAGCTTTGGGGAGCAGATAAGCTGGCTTCAAGCAGCTCCAGGCTGAGGGGAGAGGTGAATCTACGGAGGAAGCTTGATTTACACAACAGCTCAGATGATACGGAGGCTTGGCTCCAGAGGGGACGCAGTCAGCCAATTTTATCATTTTCCACTGACAATCATCAGAGCTTCACCTCTGCTGGGGAGACCAGGAAGTGGGAAATGCTTCATTAGTTTCCAAGAGCCTAGTTAGGTCCCCTCAGTGAAGAGGGTGGTCTGTAAGAAGACTTCTTTGGGTCCAATATTTCACCAAGGAAGAGAAAGTCACTTAAATTTTTTTTTCTTTTTTAATTTACTTTAATAGCAAAAATCTGCTTCAAAACCTGCAGATAGAACCTTGCATGGCAATTGAATGATGAACTGAAGTAGTCTGAGAGGTTCCACAAGGGCCCAAGAAGGAACACTGTTCTTCCTTAGATTTGTTTGACTGCTTGCTTGTGTGGTTGTTTCATTTTTCTCTGTTTATTTGTTGTCTCTTGCTTTTCTTACCTCTTTCCTCCCCTCCTTCTTTCTCTCTCTCTCACTCTCTCTCTCTCTCTCTCTTTCCTTCTTTCTTTCTTTCTTTCTTTCTTTCTTTCTTTCTTTCTTTCTTTCTTTCTTTCTTTCTTTCTTTCTTTCT
>JAKSZT010001178.1:2761917-2775571 GCA_026826555.1 Tolypeutes matacus | reverse complement strand
TCTTTCTTTCTTTCTTTCTTTCTTTCTTTCTTTCTTTCTTTCTTTCTCTCTCTCTCTCTTTCTCTCTCTTTCTTTCTTTCTTTTCCTTTTTTTTAAAATTAGGTGTTGCTAGCTTGCTTCTTCTTTGCTGTGCTTCTTCTTCAGTGATTTCCCATTCTCTGCCTATATTGATTTTGTCTTCCAGTGCTATCTCTTTTCCTTCCTTCATCTTTCTGCCTTTTGCTTTCTCTAGTGGTTCCTACATACCATATTTTTTATTAGCCCACAATTTTAAGGTTGTCAATTTCTATTCTATCTATTCAGTTTTCCTCATTTTTTATTAATATTAACTTTTTCTTTTAAGCCCTTTCTTTACTCTTTCTCTCTCTCCTCATCAATCTAGCCTACTAAATCATTAAATATATTTTCCTCTATTTGGTTTCCCAGTCCATTGTAAGTACTCAATTTTTTTTCCTATACTCTATGCTGCCTACATGAGTTAAATATTTGTTTTACTAAGTCTGATATGGCCCCTCTTCTAACTTTATCAATATTACTATTATCCTTCTTCCTTTCTCACATCTTTTTATTCCTGTGGCCCTAATCTTTTGCCTTCAAGAGAACATAGAAAGAAGTGAGGAAATAAAATAATAAGAAAATGTGTCGAAGAGAAAACTTATCACACACACAGAACCACCAGCTAAATAAAACTCTAGAGCAGAGAGAGAAGCTAATCAATTGAATAAACCCATCAAGATAAAATGGTGACTAGAGGGCAATGAAAAATTACAAAGCACAATGAGAAACAGGAAGACATGGACCAGTCCAATGAACAAACTAAAAACCAGCAAGAGAGGCAGAAAATTGAACAACCAATCAAAGCTTTCCAAACAAATATCATGGACCAGCTTAAGGACCTGAAGGAAGAGATTAAGGATATCAAGAAGACAATGGGAGAACATACTGAAGAAATTGTAAACATACATAAAAAATAACAGATATGATGGTGATCAATGGCACAATGTAAGAAAATTAAAAAGTTGCTGGATTCACATAACAGCAGATTTGAACAGGCAGAAGAAAGAATTAGTGATGTGGAAGACAATACATCTGAAATCAAACAGATAGTAAAATAGATAGATAAAAAGATAGAAAAAATCCAGCAGGGGCTCAGGGGTTAAACTGACAACATAACATGCACAAACATACACATTATAGGCATTCCAGAAGGAGAAGAGAGGGAAAGGGAACAGAGGGAGAGTTGAAGGAAATAATGGCTGAAAACCTTCCAACCTTATTGAGAGAGATGGTTGTGCAAGTCTAGCAAGCACAGCACACCCCAAATAGTATAAATCCCAACAGGCCAACTCCAAGACATATAGTTGTCAAAATGTCCAATGCTGAAAACAAAGAGAAACTACTCAAGGCAGCAAGAGAAAAGAGAACCATCATATACAAGGGAAGCACAATAAGATTAAGTGCTGATTTCTCATCTGAAACCATGGAGGCAAGAAGACAGTGGTATGACATAGTAAATGTACTAAAAGAAAAAAACTTCCAGCCACAAATTCTCTATCCAGCAAAACTGGCATTCAAAAATGATGGAGACTTCAAAATATTCACAGATAAACATAAATTAAGAGAGTATGTCAATAAGAAACCTGTACTTCAAGAAATACTAAAAAAAGTTCCACAAGTTGAAAGGAAAAAACAAGGGAGAGAGATTTGGAGGAGAGTTTAAAAACAACTGAAAATACAAAAACAGAAACAAAACAACATATGATATACAATAACCAAAGAAAATATGGCTGAGGTAAGAAATTCATTGTGAGTAATAATACTGAATGTTATGTATTAAACTCAAGAGACACTGATTGGCAGAATGGATAAGGAAATATGATCCATCTATATGTTGTATACAAGAAACCCACCTTCAAACCAGGGATTCAAGGAGGCTGAAAGTGAATGGCAGAACACAATTTACAAGCAAACAATAACCAAAAAAGGGCAGGAGTTGCTATTCTAATATCAGACAAAGTAGACTTTAAATGCAAAACCATTTTAAGAGACAAAGATGGACACTATATATTAATAAAAGGGGTAATCTCTCAAGAAGAGAGAACAATCATAAAATTTATGCACCTAATATGGGTGCCTCATAACACATGAGGCAAACCCTGGAAAAGTTAAGTGGAGACTTAAATGCCTCTACAATTATACTGGGGGAATTTAATACACCATTATCAACATTAGACAGAACATCTAGACAGAGAATCAAAGAATCAAAGACTCTCAACAATACATTAGAGGACCTGAATCTAATAGACATATACAGAACACTACACCCAAATTCAGCAGGATTATCATTCTTCTCGAGTGCACATGGATCATACTCCAAGATAGACCACATGCTAGGCCACAGAACAACTCTCTATGAATTCAGAAAGATTGAGATTATACAAAGTAATTTCTCTGACCACAATGGAATGAAATTGGAAATCACTAAGGGCCAGAGAAACAGATTAGGCACAAAGATATGGAAGTTAACAACACACTACTAGACAAACAGTGGGTCAAGGATGAATTCTCAAAAGAAACAGTAACTATCTTCAACTAAAGGAAATGACAACACAACGTATCAAAACCTATTGGATGCAGCCAAAGATGTCCTGAAAGGGAAATTCATAGCCATAAATACATATATTAAGAAAGAAAAATGAGCTAAATTTGAAGACCTAACTACACTCTTGGAGGAACTGGATAAACAACAACAAAATAAACCTAAAGGAGGAAGAAAGAAGGAAATAACAAAGATTAGAGCAGAACTAAATGAAATAGAGAATAAGAAAGCACTAGAAAAAATAAACAAAACCATAAGCTGGTTCTTCTAGAAGATCAATAAAATTAACATACCCTTAGCCAGAATAACAAAGAAAAAGAAAGATGATACAAATATACAAAATAAGAAATGAAGAAGGAGATATCACCACTGATGCCACAGAAATAAAGAGTTTTATAAGAGGATACTTTGAAAAATTATATGCCAACAAGAATGATAATTTAGAGGAAATGGACAAATTCCCAGAAACTCAACAACAGCCTACATTGATGAAAGAAGAAATTGATGAACTTAATGGACCAATTACAAGTAAAGAGTTAGACTCAGTCATCAAAAACATCCCAACTAAGAAGATCTCAGAACCAGATGCCATCACAGCTGAATTCTATCAAACATTCTGGAAAGAGCTACCACCAATCATGCTTAAACACTATCAAAAAATAGAGGTAGAGGGAATATAGCCTTACTCATTCTATGATGCCAACATTACCCTAATACCAAAACCAAACAAATATACCACAAGAAAGGAAAATTACAGACCAATTTCTCTAATGAACCAAGTTGCTAAAATACAACAAAATACTTTATAATTGCATTCAGCAACATATCAAAAGGATTATACACCATGACCAAGTGGGTTTCATCCCGGGTATGCAAGAATGTTTCAATATAAGAAAATCAATCGATGTAATACACCACATAAATAGATTGAAAGAAAAAAATTACATGATCATCTCTATAGATGCAGAAAAAGCATTCAACAAGATACAGCATTCTTTCCTGATGAAAAACACTGCAAAAAATAGGAATACAAGGAAACTTTCTGAATATGATAAAGGGTATGTATGAAAAACCCAAAGCTAACATTATCTTCAATGGTGAAATTCTAAGAGCCTTCCCTCTGAGATCGTGAAGAAGACAAGGATGCCCACTATCACCACTCCTATTTTACATTGTCTTAGAAGTACTTGCTTGAGCACTGAGGTAAGAAAAAGATATAAAAGGCATCCAGATTGGAAAAAAAAGAAGTAAATAATTTCACTGTTTGCAGACGACATGATCCTCTATGTAGAAAGCCCTGAGAAATCTACAATGAAGCTTCTAGAACTTACGAAGGAGTTCAGTAATGTCGCAGGCTATAAGATCAATGCTCAAAAATCAGTAGCGTTTCTGTACACCAATAATGAGAAATCTGAGGAGGAAATCAAACACCATTTACAATAGTTACTAAAATAATCAAATACCTAGGAATATATTTAACTACAGATGTAAAGGACTTATAGAAAGAAAACTACACAACACTGTTAAAGGAAATCAAAGAAGACTTAAATAAATGGAAGAATATTTCCTGTTCATGGATAGGAAGACTAAACATTATTAAGATGTCTATCCTACCCAAACTAATCTACAGATTTGATGCAATCCCAATAAAAATCAACACTGTACTTTTAAGGAACTGGAAAAACTAACCACAAAATATATTTGGAAAGGTAAGAGGCCCCAAATTGCCAAAGACATATTGAAAAAGAAAAAGGAAGTTGGAGGTATCCCTTTCCCTGACTTTAAAATATACTACAAAGCTACAGTGATCAAAACTGTATGGTATTGGCACAAAGATAGACCTAATGACCAAAGAACTGAATTGAGAGTTCTGATATAGATCCTCACATATACAGTCATCTGATATTCCACAAGACCACCAAGCTTACTCAGTTGGGAGAGAATGGCCTCTTTAACAAGTGGTGCTTGGAGAACTAGATATCCATATCCAAAAGAATGAGAGAAGAATACCATCTCACACCTTATACAAAAATCAACTCAAGATGAATAGATCTAAATATAAAAGCCAAAACCATAAAGACCTTGGAAGATAATGTAGGGAAGCATCTACAGGACCTTGTAATAGGAAATGGTTTCATGAACTTCACACCCAAAGCACGAGCAGCATAAGAAAAAAATAGATAAATGGGATCTCTTCAAAATTAAAAACTTCTGCACCTCAAAGGATGTTATTATAAAATAAAAGGCAGCCTACCCACTAGGAGAAAATATTTGGCAACCCTATATCTCATAGGAGCCTAATACCTTGCATATATAAAGAAATCCTACACCTTGAAAATAAAAAGACAAACAACCCATTTAAAAAATGGGCAAGTGACCTGAAAAGACACTTCTCCAAGGAAGAAATACAAATGGCTAAAAAGCACATTAAAAAATGCTCTACATCACTAGCTATTAGGGAAATGCAAATCAAAACTGCAATGAGATACCATCTTATACCCATCAGAATGGCAACTATTAAAAAAGAGCAGTCTATAAGTGTGGGAGAGGATGTGGAGGAATAGGAACCCTCATCCACTGCTGGTGGGATTGTGGAATGATCCAGCCACTGTGGAGGACAGTTTGGTGGTTCCTCAGAAAACTAACAATAGATCTTCCATATGATCCAGGAATTCCCCTGCTGGGTATATACTCAGAAGAATTGAAAGTAAAGATATGAACAGATATAGGCACCCCAATGTTCATAGCGGCATTGTTCACAATTGCCAAAAGTTGAAGTCAGCCCCGGTGCCCATCAACAGATGAATGGATAAACAAAATGTGGTACATATATACAATGGAATATTACTCAGCTGTAAGAAGGAATAAAGTGCTAACACACAGAATAACATGGATGAATCTTGAAGACCTTATGTTAGGTGAAACAAGCCAGCCAGTGAAGGATGAACCATATATGACCTCACTGATTTGAATTGAGGGAAGTGAGCAGTCTCTGAGAACCATTGTTTGAAAAATAGGCTGACAAGGGAGAGAAAGAGAAGAGAAGGTTGTGAGCCATCACCCATATGGACATAATCTATGGTAAATTGACAGAGTATAGTTCAATATTGAAGGATAGGACAGGTGGATAGTGATATTACTGGGTTTGGTGGTGCAGGGTTGACAGGTGGGTAGATTAGGAAGAAAGGGTTAGAATACCCAGGATACTGGGGGGACAGAAGGGAGAGGGACTAGGTGAACATTGGATTTGTGGGTATGAGGTTGAAAGTGCAGGAGTGGGAATGCTCTTATGAAAATATGACAAGATAGTGTCACTGGGTTAGGGTATTGGTGGTGGGGGCATTCAAGACGGGGCACATCTGTAGCAGGCTTCTGGGGAGTGTGTGAGTGTTCATCCTGCCATAATGTGTTGTGTCAGGGAGTGGAGACCCTCCTGTGGTGAATGGGAAGGAGATGGACCCCCATCTTTGGGAAGACCGATTCACCCAGAAACAGACAGGTGGGTGTCTCTGAGGAGCTAGGGTGGATCCTAACAGGGGAGGATAATCAGCATGTCAAGATCTCTTGTTGCATGTAACTATGAATCTTGTCACCCAAAGAATCAAGGCACGGGCGTGTCATGTGCCCTAGGGGGATGGGGAGGAAGGAACAGAAAAGATCAAACAGGGTATTTAGTGGAAAATGTTTTTCATTACCTTACAATAATGGACACAGAACGTGGTAAATATCACCAAACATTATTAAACTGTACCATCTAAATTGTAAACTATACTGTAAACCATTGACAATGTTTAGTAGTTATGTTTCACTATCTGTATAACAGTTATAACATTGCTATCATCCACATAAAAAAGTTTCAATATCGGATGAAGAAAGGGGAAGGAGGTTGGGTATATGAGAGTCTATAGTATTCTGTATGTGACTTTGCTGTGACCAAAACTTCTTTGAAAATTAAAAGAAAATTTGGGAGACACTGGGGAATGTGCCACAGTACAGACTGGACACCTGATAGTGCAGTGATAAAAGAAAACATAAATAATAATTTAAAATTTTTCCCATTTTTTCAATGGCCCAATCCTTTAATTATATTTTATTTTCAGTTTTTTTTCTGAGTTTCCATGTATTTCATCTCTTACATTTAAGCTTATCATTATTATTTCATTTTCCTATTAATTATATTTGGTTATCATATGGTTTTTATCTTCAAGGAAGGTTTAGATCACAGAAGGGTTACAACAGGAGCTGCAGAGGATCATTGGTGGGGGTGTCTGAGATCAGGGATTCATGGGAGGAAGTTCATCTGAACATACATGAAAGATATATGAAATTGTCCAAAAGACCAAGGGGTGGGGCATGGTCACAGTGGGTGGACAATCACTCAATAAATGAGAAAATATTGAATTCCCAGCCTGGAGAGCACTGCCCCATTCTCTAAGGGAGCAGCAACAGTTCCCTGAGTGCAGGGGCAGTGTCTGGTAAAGGAGGATGGTCCACTAATGGGTTCTTGTTATTGATGACTGGCCTTACAAGTCTTTGCTCTTGTAATTGAAACTTAGCCTACTGTTATGAGATGCCTAATGGTTGCCATCTGAAAGCCTCCTTGTTGCTCAAATGTGGCCTCTTTCTAAGCTAAACTCAGCATATGACTGCATTACCTTCCCCCAACATGGGACATGACTCCCAGGGATAAGCTTCCCTGGCAACGAGGGATTAACACCAAGTGCCATCTGGCAATACCACTGGAAAAAGACCTTGAATAAAAGGGGGAAAAGGTAAAGACAAATGTATTCATGTGGCTAAGAGACTTCAAAGAGAGTCAGGAAATCATCCCAGAGGTAATGCTTTTGCACACCTCAGTAGGACCTCATAGAACACCAAAGTGGATATCACCCCACACAGAGGAGCTCCTGGGGGCTCTGGTGACACCCAGGTCCTATATAAGGAGAAATAGCTCCAGAGATTAATACCTTATCAGTGGGCTCTCCACTGGAATCTGTGCTCCTGAGAGTGAAAGAGTTGGACTCAAATAAGTCCTCCCTGCACATGGTTCATCATTCTCTTCTATTCAAACCTATATGCGGTGCTGGAGTTTGTAGGTGTACTTCCAGAAACTGGAGGCGTTGGCCTGCCCATGTGCCAGCTGTGCCTGGAATCTCGGGGGAGCTTTAACTCCTACTGTACAGCTCAATGGACTCTCCCAAGTCACCTGGGGAGATGATGATGGACGGCGGCCATCCCAGGGAATGGAGAGAGTCTGCAGCTGCAGGAAGGATAATCCCACCCATCGTATCCATGGGATATAGGTCCCCTCATACTTGGAGGTGGAGTGGACATCACCATGCCAAACTCCTCAGGATTGGGGGAGGACATATGGACTAGAGTGTACTCACCGTTATTATGTTTTGGACATATTGTGATTCAAGCAATGGAAATAATTACAGAAGTGAGGTGGAGCCAGTGGCCACTGGACGCTTTTGGGGCAGGGAAGGGAAAAGCAGTTGTAATACAGAGGCTTTTTCAGGACTTGGAAAATGTCCTGAGTGGCATTACGACGACAGATATAGGCCATTTTATGTCAGCATATAACATGCAGAACTGTGTAGGAGAGAGTGTGGTCTACAATGTGAACTATGGTCCATGCTTAATGGCAAAGCCCCAGGATGTGTATATACATTGCATGTGTTGTGCCACAATAATGAAAGATGTTTATGTGGGAGGTCATGGGAGGTGTGGGAGGTGGGGAACATGGGAATCCCTGTAATTTTTGTGTAACATTTATATAATCTAAGCATCTTTTAAAATATTAAATAAATAAATAAATAAATAAATAAAAGAATTAAAGAAAATAATTTCCCTGTATACATTCTCAATTATGAAAGGAAAAAAAAGTCATTAAACACTTTTGTCAAGAGGTGACATAGCCTCTCCATTTGTTCAGTAGCAAGCTAGAATATCTGATAGCCCAAACTCTTGATAACAATAACTTTTTCATCCTATATGTCATGCTGTGATTAGCCAAATGTGCAATTTGGTAAAGTTATTTTTCTAGAACCTCGTTCTGTTTTTTTTTCCTGAATATAATATGTGTATTAACATTGTAGGTGGTTTAAATTTTTCTCAGCTATTATTATTTACATTTATAAAAAGTTTGTTGCTATGCTATTTATTTTTTAAATTGATTATGTTACATCTACCCTGGCCTGGCACTCTCTTAAAATTTGTAATTTCTTTCAATCTATTTTTCTATTTACTTTACAATTTTACAATAAAGGACTTTTTAACAGCTAAAAAATAAAGCCATTGATAATACACTTTGGCTAGATCATATGGTATGTGAGTATATCTCAACTGAATTGCTTAATAAACAAATATTTATGCAAGAAAATAGAAATGGCAGCTATGTAGAGCAGGGGAAACAGAGAGATTGAGAGATGAGGAATTTTCTTCTTTGTTTGCTTGTCTCCTTTTTGGTCATTATAATTGAAATAATGAAAATGCTTTAATAATGATTGAAGTGATGAAAGCACACCTATGTGATTATACCAAATACCATTGATTGTACATTTTGGATAACTTGTATGCTTTTAAAATATTTAATAAAATGGATTTGCTTAAAAAAATTAAGAGAGAAAAATTCATTTGTATAAATTAAATAACTTTATTTATACATTTTTATATTTACAAAATAATGCTGCATGTTTATTATAACAGTTCAGATAATATAGTAGCGTATAAAGAAAAAACTAATCTCCCAACTTGTGCCCTAGTTACTCAGTATCAATTTTATGTGTATTCTTTTGCATTTATCTTTGTGCTCACATGCATATCAAATAAATATTTACATATACATAAAATAAAATATCAGTTTAGCTTCAATTGACAGTGGAGTTTGAAAAGTAACTTCATCCTTCCAGACCAAATACCCAAGATTGACAATGTTAAATTCAACTTCATGAATGTGGTGTCATTGCAGATTGCTTATATATATGAACCATTAAAATACCTTTATTATATTAAATTTTTGGTTATATATGAATGTATATACTATTGAAATATTAATTCCAATTAATTTATCTAAAACAAAATGGAGTTATGTAATCTTATTTTCTTTCATCAAAGCTTTGAGTAATGAATGAGCTCTAAATGAGAATCTAAATATTTTCTCTTCATATTGTTCATATTGTTATCATATGACACTAAAATATGATTCTATTGAGATTAAACCCAATGAATAACAATATCTGTGCTATTCCAAAAAATGCATCTCTGTCATCACATTCTGTTTTTTAACATATAGACAAAATATCCTATATTTTGCTTAATTATCCTGACATCCTTGACAATACAATATTCTGGCATCTCTTGGTATCTTAAATCTTGTTTGTAGATCAAGATGGTGTTTTACAAATGAAGGTATACCTTACAATAAGCAAGTTCTAGTAAAGAAATTCTCTACATCTTTATAAGCATTTGGAAAAATGATAGACAGTTTTGCTTATTTATCCAATTTGCCCTTCAAACAGATTTTCAATTAACTAGTACATAATTATTATTAAAGTTTTTGCATCTTTGTATAGCTGATTTCACTTTAAAAAGAAACAGAGGCGCTATATATATATATTTAAGTAAACAAAACCACGTGATCCTCATCTCATGAACTGAGAAAACAAAGTAGTAAGATGTCCATGAAGTGTTATACAAATACTGAGGTTGTGCAGAAGGAAAGTTATGAGAGAAGCTACCACATATTATTAACTGGTTCTTAGGATCTGGGGTGTTTTGACACATCATCTTATGTAATCTACAGAGAAAAATGCAAATTAAATAATTTACTATAGTCTTCTACATGAAAAAACTGGTGCACTTTGACATTAATTTGACTAAAGCCACACAATTGATAACTTGCTGGCCCAGAATTCAAGCCATGATTTCTCAGACGACACACTCCAAATTATTTCCAATTGACCATATTCCGATCCTATGGTGGCATGTCAAATTTCTAGAATTTTATACTCCAGTAACAATGAAAAATAATATCCTCACATATTTAAATTATTTGTAAATCCATCAAAATTTAAATAGACCATGAAATTAAACAAAAAAAAAAAAGTTGGACTCTAGATAAATTAGCTAATTAGTAAAATAAGTTTAAAATACATTTATATTCCTATATAAGAAAATAAAATCTCCAACTGGCATATACACAATGGACAGTGGTAAGGTAATAATCTCTCCATTTAAAAGTTTAACTAATTTTAAAATATAGTCCTTTATTTCTACAGTCCCCAAAGTAAGTATTATCAAGGAAGAAAAATAAGCAAAATTACTCAAATATGAAGAGAATACTTACTTTTTGCCCTTCTATAGTTCCTGAAAGAAATGAGGTTCATATTTTAGTGCAACTCTAAGTAAGACACCTGATCTCTAATTTAAATATTTAAATATATACTCTTGTTTTAGATACAGACCTACAATTTCTAAAATATTGTGGAAGTGATGATAAACCTTTCGTTTAACCTGGGAAACGTTTTGTTCATTTGTTCACTCAATTAAAGTACACTATGAAATTATACTTTTGAATTCTTCTGCAAGTTTATCAAGTTCTTCTTAAAGTACACAGGGGATGTCCAAGGAGAAAACAAACTCCCTGCTGAGGCAGAAGAGAAATGAAACCTTTTTTTTTTTCCGTAGCATACAAGTTAATGTTTCTGGAACATCAAACTACGTGTTAAAATATGAATGATTTCCATGAATGCAGTGTGGCCTCTAATAAATAATATAATTCTGTGGAATCCATATGTCCTATGATTGGACAAGTAATCTAATCATAGTCCCAGTTTGAATCTTATTAATTATTTGCCATTAAGTTGCTCTAATGTGACTTTTTCTCTGAATTTTCAATTATTTTTTAAGGGAGCAAACTCTACTCTCTTCATGGACCCCCTCCACATAGTTTTTCCTTCATAGCAGTTATCACCACCCTACACATGTACTTGGTTGATTACTGGCCCTCTCAACTAGCAATACAATATCACTCTTTAATAAGATGGGACTCCTCCAAATTCCTCAAACTTCACAGCCCATTACCCACACAGGGCCTTTGCACGGATGATACCCTTTTTGGAACACTTTCCAATCATGAAAATATATGACTAACTGTTCCCTATTTCTAGTCTTTGATCAAAGGCCAACATTATACTGAGACCTGTCCTGACCACACTATATCCATTTGTTTTGTTGTGCCTTTGCCCCCACTTCTCTCACCCACTAGCCTTCAATTACATTTTCTGTTTTAAATATTACTTTTCACATTCATACATAGCATATCACTTACTTCTGTATATTTTTCTGTATGTCCCAGTTGGAATATAAGGTCCAAAAAACAGATATTTTATTGTTTGTTATACCGTGTACATATTATCTGGTATATTGAAAATATCCAATAATTTATTTCCTGAATAAATGAATTAAATGAAGTAGCATAATGAACAAAACACATGTAACATTTAAGTAATCCAGCAGTAAGACATCTCCTGCAAGTGTATTAACTATGAATAATATATATGATCATTCCAAATTTACAGAACATTTGCAACTTATTTTCAGAGCAACTATGAGTCATTTATAAAAATTTATAATAATACATAAATTTCTTTAAATTTTCAAAGCTCAAACTATATGAGCTTTATTATCTGACACCAATATTTTTTGAAATAATATTCATAAAAAAAAATACATGATCTATAAATTCAAAATTTCAAAATAAATAAAATGAAAAATGTGACATTGTTATTCTTGGTTAAATAGTAATTAAAATATTTAACTCTAGAATATGTGTGTAATAAATGTCGATATGAATAATGCATAGCACTGAATGTAAGATAGAGTGGCCATCAGATGAATATTGGAAATATTAAATTTCTGTATTATTAAACAGGTAAAAAACAGTAATCTGTTATCTCTAGATGCTACAGTAAAACCAATGAATTTAAACTTCAAATGGGAAAAATGATAAAACCAGAATAAAAATTATTATAAAGCAAATAAAATTGCATAACAATTATCAAAAAGAAAGACAAAGAGTTATTCTTTTTTTTTTTTTTTTTTTTTTTTATTATTGGATTTGACTGTTTACTTATTTAAAAATAAAATATATCTTTATAATAATTTCTATGGGTACAAATGGACACAAACTATAGATTATGCAATATTTTCACCTTCATAAATACTTGTGCATTTTTCTACAGACCGAGGAAATAATTCTGTATTCAAAGAGATATAAATATGTTTCATTCTTATTGCTCTACATGGAGAAACAAAATCTTTAGGAAACATCTGGTCTCTCTGAAGAAACAGAAATTCCACAGAAATTCTCAGTTGACTTACTTCATGACTAATTCAAAAAAAAATGGAACTACATAATTATTAGGAAATTTATCCATAAAATTGCAGTTTTAACTTCTTTTTTTTTTTTTTTTTTTATTATGGGTAAAAATCAAAATTCTCACAATACATACAAACATTTGTAAAATGATATATAAATATATATGCATATATGTGTATTTGCTTACAAAAATGTTATTTTTTATATATATATATACATATATTTTAAGAGGTGCTTAGATTACCTAAAATATTATACGGAACCCACTCGGATTCCCATGTTGCCCACCTCCCACACCTCCCACCACATCCAACACAAACATCTCCCATAGTGTGGCCCACCAACCTCAATGAACATACACCTCCTGGAGCCTTGCCACCAACCATAGACCACAGTTCACACTGTAGACCACACTCTCTCCCACTCAGTTCTGAGTGGTGTGTGCTGATTTAAAATGGCCTACATCCATTGCCACAACAGTACTCAGGACAACCTCCAACTCCCAAAGAAACCCCTGTATTTCAACTGCTCATCCCCTCCCTACCCAAAAAACTGTCAAGTGGCCACTGGCTCCACCTCATTGTTATAATTTCTTGCATTGCAAGAATCACCATATGTGAGCACGAGAATACCATCAAGTCCACTCTAGTCCATAGTTCTTCCCCCAATCC
>JAKSZT010001178.1:2713251-2761907 GCA_026826555.1 Tolypeutes matacus | reverse complement strand
GTGGGTGGGATGATCCTGCCTGCAGATGCAGGCCCTCTCCATTCCCTCTCAGGGTTGCCACCTGAGAGCCTCCTTGTTGCTCAAATGTGGCCTCTCTCTAAGCCAAACTCAGCATATGATTGCATTACCTTCCCCCCAACGTGGGACATGACTCCCAGGGATGAGCCTCCCTGGCAACGAGGGATTAATACCAAGTGCCAACTGGCAGCTATTTGCAGTGGCAGTATCATAGCCAATGAGGTTTATCCGAGGCACGATTATTGCTAATTGAAAACTTTTCCCAAGTGCCAACTGGCAACACAACTGGAAAAAGACCTTGAATAAAAAGGGGAAATGGTAAAGACAAATGAGTTCAAGTGGCTAAGAGACTTCAAAGAGAGTCGGGAGGTCATCCCAGAGGTAACCCTTACGCACACCTCAGTAGGAGCTCATAGAACATTTAAGTGCCTATCACCCCACTCAGTGGGGTTCCTGAGAGCTCCGGAGACACCCTGGTCTTATATAAGGGGGGATAGCCCCAGAGACTGATGCCTTATCAGTGGGTTCTATTTTGTAATCTGTGCTCCTGAGAGTGACAGAATTAGACTCAAATAAGTCCTCCCTGCACATGGTTCACCAGTCCCTTCTATTGAAACCTACATGTGATGTTGGAGTTTCTTAGGTATACTTCCAGCGACTGGAGCCTCCCACCTACCTATGTGCCAGGTGTACATGAAATCTAAGTGGAGCTGCAACTCCTACCCTACAGCTCAATGGACTCATCCAAGTCACCTGGTGAGGAGACAACGATGGGAAATGGCCATCCCAGAGTTATTCTTTAATAACCCAAATAAAGCAAGAATAATACAAATACAGGGGAAATATAATGAGATAATGTTTCAAGCCATATTGTCATTTAGACCAGAAGATATTGAAAATCTGTTGTCAGATTTTGGCTTCTACCATGACTGTGTAAGTGGTACAAGAATTCCCCTGCTATCATATATAACTGTAAACCTGAATAAATGCAGGTGAAAAGTGTTGTCAGACATTGGAAACAGACATAAAATGAGATAATTGAAATATATGAGAAGGAACTCATATTTAAGCTGCCTTTCTGTACTGCTACTGACAAGATTTACAGAGTACAAGCAGATTATGAAGGTATTGCATAGCTGAACAGGCTGTTTCTTTAATACTAGAGCTTTCACCATTACAGAAGTTGGAACAGAGAAAATAGGTATCAAAGGCAGATGCCCAAATATAAGTATAGGTCTCTAAAGGGCATCATCTGAAGACTAATCTGTATATGTGTAGATAGAAAATCAACAGGCCAGGAGAGGCTGCTGTAGGACTGAGACCAGTACATTCATACTAGCTTTCATGAAGGGATATGAGAAGCTGAATTAATGGCCCAGCAAGTATGATGAAGACCTTTGATTAACTCATGCATGAAATTGAGACAACAAAACAAAACAAAAAAACCACAAAGAACATTCGAAATAAGTACAATAAACTGCAGTAAATACCATGCCCTAAGACAGGAAAAAATAGAATGGATCATCCTTAACAAAGAATAGTATAAAGCCTGAGAGTTTCAAAACCCATTGCCCGTAATTTATTGTCAGCCAGAACAAACCTCAATACCCCATATAAAAAGATAACACAATCCAGGTTTTCATTAATGTGTCATTCACAAACTACAGTATATGATAAAAATAACTAAAACAGCACAATAAAATGTGAACCACATCAAAGAAAAAATTTAATATAAACAGATTGCAAGATGAAACTAAAGTTTGAATTAGCAGACAAGGAATTTGAAACAGTTTTTGCTTACATTATTTGGCAATTATTAATAATGGTGCTATGAACATTGGTTTGCAAATATCTGTTTGAGTCCCTACTTTCAATTCTTCTAAGTATATATATAGTAGGTGGATTGTGGGGTCACATGGTATTCTTAGCTTCATGAAGAACTGCCAAACTGCCAAACACAGTGGCTGCAAATTTTACATTACCAGGAATAATGAATGAGTGATACTATTTCTCCATATCCTCTCCAACACTTAGATGTTTCTACTTTTTTTTTTTAATTAGTAGTCGCCATTCTCCTGGGTTTAACATGATATCTCATTGTGGTTTTGATTTGCATTCCCTTAATAGCTAGTGAAGTTGAGCATCAATCCATTAGCTTTTTGGTCTTTTGTATATTAACTTAGGAGAAATGTCTATTGAAGTATTTACCCATCTTTAATTGGATTGTTTATCTTTTTATTGTCCAGTTGTAAGATTTCATTATATATTCTTGATACCTAACCCTTAAGGGTATGTTGCTTCCAAAATTGTTTCTCCCATCGAGAATGTTCTCTTTTCAATTTCATGACAAATTCCTTTGATGCGCAAAAGCTTTTAATTTTGATGAGGTCCCATTTACCTCCTTTTTTTAAAATTTTGTTGCTTGTTCTTTAGGAGTAAATTCTAAGAAACCATTGCTAAACACAAGATCTTGAAGATGCTTCCTAACATTTTCTTTAGGAGTTTTACAGTATTGGCTCTTAAGTTTAGGGCATTGATCAATTTGAATTAATTTTTATATGGTGTCAGACTGGAATCTTATTTCATTCTCTCATATATGGATATCCACTTCTCCCACCAACATTTGATAAAGAAGATATTTTTCCTTCTTCAGTAGACATGGCAGCCTTGTCAAAAATCAGTTGGCCATAGGTGTGAGGGTCTATTTCTAGACTCTCAATTTGAGTCCATTTGTAGATATACATGTCCTTGTGCTGGTACCATGCTGTTTTGACCAATGTAGATTTGTAATGTGCTTCATAGTCAGGAGGTGTGATTCTTTCAAATTTGTTCTTCTTTTTCAAGGTGTTTTTGACTATTCAGGACCCCTTATCCTTCCAATAAATTTGGTATTTGGCTTTTCCATTTTTGCATTTCAGTCTTTGGAATTCTGCATTGCAGACTATTATTTGGATTTGAATTCAATCTGTCAGGCATATTGGGTAGAATCGATATCTTGTCCTCCAGTCCATGAACATAAGAAGTCTTTACATTTATTTAGATATTCTTTGATTTCTTTTAGCAATATTTGTAGTTCTCTCTGTCCAAGGTGTTTACATCCTTGTTTAAATCCATTCCCAGATATCTTATTATTTTAGTTGCTATTGTACATGGAATTTTTTTTCTTGTTTTCCACTTCAGCTTGTTCATTACTAGTGTAAAAAAATACTATTGATTTTGTGTGTTGATCTTGTACCCCACTACTTTGCTTTAGTAGTTTCTTTTACAATTTTTCAGGACTTAATTTACATAGAATTATGCTGTAAAGATAGAAAAAACATTACTTCTTTCATTCCAATTTGTAGGCCTTTTGTTTCTTTTTTTTTTTTTCCTAATTGGTTGGCCTAGAACCTCTAATAAAACGATGAATAACAGTGGGAATTATTGTCTTTTTTACAGATGTTAGAGGGAAACCTTGCAGTCTTTCTCTTTTGAACATGATGTTAGCTGTGGGTTCTTCATACATGAATTTTATGATGTTGGGGATGTTTCCTTCTATTCTTATTTTTCTAAGGGGTTTAACAAGAAAGGGTACTGAATTGAGTTAAATTACATTTCTGATCTTGGTGGAAAGAAGCCAGTCCAATAGGATGTGTTCGGGGAAAAAGGCATCAAATGTAAGATACAGACTATACTTAACAGTGATATTTTGTGATGCTCTTGCTTTGTTGTAACAAATATTTAACAATAATGCAGGGTGTTTGTGGATGGGTGATATATGGGATCTCTGAATGATGTTATGCATGTTTGTTTTGTAAGTTCACAACTTTTACTATACACAAATGTATATCTATATATGAATGATACATTTCAATAAAATAAAAATAAAAACATTATATTTGTCTGAATTGAGATGATTGTGTGTTTTCCTCATCTTATATTTGATGTGATATACTACATGAATTCATATTCTTATGCTGAACACCCTTGTATACTTGGAGAAAAAGCCAATTTATCACAATGTTTAATTATTTGGATATGATTTTAGATTCAATTTGCAAATATTTTGTTGAGGATTTTTATATCTATATTCGTAAGCGAAATTGGTCTGTAATTTTCTTTTCTTGTATTAACTATATCTGGCCTTGATATTATGGTGATATTGGCCTTAAAGAATGAGTTAGGTAATGTTCCTTCCTCCTCAATTTTTTGAAGACATTTAAGCAGGATCCATATTAGTTATACTTGGAATGATTCATAGAATTCAACTTTAAAGCCATGTGGTCCTCAGTTTTTCTTTTTGGAAAGATTTTTATTTCACATTCAATATCTTTAATTGTAATTGGTCTGTTGATTTCTTCTATTTATTTTAGAGTCAATGTTACTTTTTAGTTTGCTTATATGAAATAAGCCCGTTTACTATGGATCGTGTGATTTTTTGGCATAGAGTTGTTCGTAGTTTTCTCTTATGATCCCTTTTAATTCTTTGTGGCCAGTAGTGATGTTTACTCTCTCACTTTAAATTGTATTTATTTTCATCTTCTTTTTCTCTTTATCAATCCAGCTGACAGTTGGTCAATGCAATTGCTCATTTGAAACAGTGAATTTGGGTTATGGAATCTATTGGTTTTATTCTCAATTTCATTTATTTTTCTCTAATCTTTGTTATTTCTTTCCTTCTGCTTTCATATGGGGATATTTTGCCGTTATTTTTCTATTTATTTATTTCTTCTGGGAGTGTAATTAGGTCTTTGATTTTAGTGCTTTATTCTTTTTTTAATGTAAGAATTTAAGGCTATAAATTTCTATCTCAGCACTGCTTCCCCTGCATCCCATAAATATTGGTATGCTGTGTTCTTATTTTTGTTCATCTCAAAGTATTTACTGATTTTCTTTACAATTACTACTTTGGCCCATTAAATGTTTACGAGAGCGTTATTTAACCTCCATATATATTTGCAGATTTTCCAGTAATCCTCATGTTATTCATTTCTATCTTCATTCTATCTTTGTCAAAATAGATGCTTTGTATGATTCCAATCTTTCTGAATTTCTTGAGATTTGTTTTATTATACTGGAAATTCATTCATGTGCATTTGAGAAGAATGTATATTCTGCTGTTTTATTTGGGGGACAAAGTTCTGTATGTTCTTATGTCTTGTTCAGCTATGTTCAGTTATCATACTATTCAAGTTCTCTATTTCCTTATTTATCTTCTGTCCAGATATTCTATCTATTGATGAGAGTTGTGTAGGTAATTCTTCAGTTAATAACGTAGAAGTGTCTATTTATCCCTTCACATTTGCCAATGTGTGCTTCATGTATTTTGGTGGCATCATGTTTAGGTTCATAAAAAATTATGACTTTTATTTCTACTTGATGAATTGCCTCTTTTTTTTAAACATGTAGTGTCCTTTGTTGTCTTATATTACAGATTTTGCCTTAAACTTTATTTTGCCTTATATTTGTATAGATATGCCAGCTCTTTTTTTGCTGCTGTTTGCATTGAATATATTTTACCACGCTTTCACTTTCAACCTTTTTGTGGCTTTGGTTCTAAAATAAGTATCTTGCAAATAACATACAATTGGATCTGGGAATTTATCCATTCTGCCAACCTTTGTCTTTTTTTATTATTTTTTTTTTATTTTTAAAGAACCTTTAGATTATATAATTGTAACATAAAATTATAAGATATACCCATATGCCCCACAACCTCCCTCTCCCACACTTTCCCACATTAACAACATCCTCCATTAGTGTGGTACATTTGTTACAGTTGATAAACACATATTTAAGCATTTCTACTAACCATGGACTACAATGTACATTATACTTTACACTCTGTTCCACACGATTTTGTAGGTAATGACAAAATATACAATGGCTTATATCCAATGTGCTGCAGGACAACTCCAATATCCATTAAAATTCAGTGTTATTACTGTTAAGCCATCAATTACTTCAACTATGAAGTCCTTTGGTTTTATGTGTCATATTTTTTGTCTCTTTCCCTTTATTGCTTCCTCTTTTCTATATAGTTGACCTTTTGTGCTGTATCTGACTGATCCCTTTACTATTTCTGGGTCTATATATTTTAAAAATACTTTCACTGTGATTAGCCTGGGGTTGACATTATATAAACTACATCTATAATTTTATTAATTTGAAAAGATATAAACAGCTTCACTAGCATATGTGTTCTCTCCTCCCCCATCATTCTGTTCCCCAATTTATGTTCTTTTTGTCTCACTTTACTACTTTATATTTTTCAATTAATTATGAGGAAATATATCTTTTTCTTGTACAATTTTATTCTTATTATTATATAAATTAAGGAAGAGAGTTAAATAATGAGTATACAATATTATTGGGCTTTGCATTTACCCTTTTAGTTACCCTTACTGATGATATTCATTTCTTTCCATTTCTGCAAGCCACTATCTCCTGTATTTTCTTATCAACCTACAGGTCTACCTTTTGTAATTCTTTTAGGCCAAGTCTTACAAGACCTACTCCTTCTGTTTCGGTTTATCTGTGAATATTGTAAACTTTCCCTCATTTTGAAGGACAATTTTGCAAGTTAACACATTTTTACCTGACAGTTTTTCTCTTTCAGTATGTTAAATACTTTATAGTACTGTTTTCTCACTTACATGGTTTTTGATGAGAAACTAGCACTTAGTTTTATTGTGGTTCCCTTGAGTGTGATGAATTACTTTCTTCTTTCTACTTTCAAAATTCTGTCTTTATCTTTTGCATTTAACATTTTGATTATGATATATTTCACACTAGGTGTATTAAGATTTATTATGTTTGGTGTAGTTTGCACTTCCTAGACATATATTTATGTTTTCAAAAGAGTTGGGAACTTTCTGTCAATTTTTTCATCTTTCTTCCTCACTCTTTTCCCTTCTTTTCTCCTTCTGAGAAGCCCATGTATCATTGTGCACTTCATGATGTCACTCAAGTCCCTGAGAGACTACTCATTTTTTTTCTGTTCTTTCTCTTTCTGTTCTTCCGGCTATATGAGTTGGATTGACCTTTTTTCTAGGTCCCCGATTTTCCTTCTGCCTGTTCAAATCTGTTATTATAATACTTATTATATTTTTAATTTCTCCTAGTGTGGTTTTCATCCCCATAATTTTCGTTATATATATATATATATTTTAATTCTTTCAAATTCTTCTTTAGGCTCACACATTGTCTTAATATCAGTTATCTTGTTAAGAAAATTTTCCTTCATGTTCTTCTATTGATTTAAATTTCTTTGAACATCATTGGCTGGGTATTACAGCTCTTGAATCTCTCTGAAGTTTTAATTTATTTTCCTGACTGAGCCATATTTTCCTGTTTCTTAGGATGGCTTGTAATTTTTTTGCTAATGTCTACAGATTTTTTTATCTTGATAAGTTTAATTTCTGATTCTCCCTCTTGTTTAGAGTTTTATTGTTGACTGACTTTGTTTTAAGGTTCTTCTTTGACACTTTTTCTAACTTATTCTAGATCTTTGGACTAGTCCTTGCTTTACCTCTTCAGATTTTCTTAGCTCTTCAGATTTTTTCTGACTCTTTCCCTGGATATTTCCAGGGTCTCCACTTTTGAGATTAGTTTTTGTGCAAATGCTTTACTCTCAGGAGTAAAGAATTTATTCATTCTTAAGGAAACTTGTTCTGTTCCGCATGTTTTTGTGCAGACATTTCTTGTCAGCTTCTATGATTTGTTTAAATTCTCTCACTAACTGTCCATTTTTCTTTAACTTTTTGGTTCTATGACCCATCCTATCTTATAATAGTTCAGATTAACCTTCCCCCCACTGCCTTTTTTTTTTTTCATGTGAGAATTTCCTGCCTCTGATTACTTCCCCAATCTATTATCCCATACCATGGTTCCCAGATAGGGTTAATCTGGAAAATTGGGTTACTTCAGAATTGTCCATTTTACCTTTAGGTAGTCCAGATGATTTAAACTGTACCCAGTGATATTAAAATACTACTTACTGGCCTTTCTATTGTTACCTTTCTTTTTTTTTTTTTTTTTCCATTTGGGGTATCTTTTATATGTTGCACACTTCAGTGGCTAGTTTTCCTTCCTGGGTCTCAATGGACTTAGGTCCTTTTGCCTGGATATGCATGTAGTTCTGGTGCTGTGAATGGAATTTCATCTCTGTCTGTATTCAGAGTTAGCTAGGCTGTGAATCATAAGCTAAATGGGGACCAAGTGAGGGAGAGGAGAAATGGGAACTGACCAGTTCTCTGGGATGGAATTCTCTTACTTGATATTTTTCTGTCTATTCCAATCAGTCCACAATCTCTAACATCCTCCTTTGTTCTAAGCAAGTGGAATTTGTACTATTAGTCCATAACTTTCTTAGAAAACTTTTTCAGGGAATGCTTTATGTCACCATATTGATGATATCAATTAATGTATTATGTTTCCTTTACAAATTATAATTATTATTTTTAGCATTGTCCTGTAGTAAACATTGGGATATTTTTGCTCTAAATCATGTAAATCTTATCATGTTTTACCTCTGATGTTGGAATGGAGAATTAGATTTTATGGTCCTACATAATCATTCCACTTTCATACATGAAATAAATCTATTCACAGATAAAATGAGAAAATGTGAACAGTACCTTTAAAATAATAATTCAATACAATGAATTTGTCACATTTCATAATTTCTAATTAAAATTCAGAAATTAACTTGGGATAGCTATTGAGCCCACATATTTTTCAAAATATTTTGCAGACTTGAGAAGCAAAGGTTCTCAATTTATCTTTAAATTTGATCACATGGAATCAAATGCAACTACAAAACTATTCATATCAGATGTCAGAAAATTTTGTGGGTGCTTATTGTTTTTTACACAAGTGTTATTGGTCCTGGATTTAGTGACCACAAAGGATATGTCAGAGTTCTTGGAAAAAAGCATCAGTGTAGGTAGGCACTACCCAGCTCTTTTGAAAAAATTACAGAGAAGGGGCAATATCCTACCTGAGTGAGCTGTTTTGTAAATCCACAGAGTAGGAGGCTTTAGCGCATCAATCTGAAGAGAGCTGGAAAAAGAGATAAAGAGGCCAAAAGAAAACCATGAGTTGCTTGCCACTGTGGCTGGAAACAGGGTGGGGCTAAGCCCCAGCCTCAAAGCAAATACCCTCCATGGCTCTATGGACACTCTGGCTTTCACTGGCCAACTCAGTTGGAGGGAGTATAACCTGGGAGAAAGAGGTGTTTAGGGAAGGGTGTAGAGTGATTTCTTTTCCATGAGTTTAGACACCTGAGCCCATTTTGAATCTCAGGGAGGATAATAGCCAGCACTGAGGTGGCCCTAGGGAGAAAGGAGGGGTAAATCTGCTTAGGCAGGCTGTCACACCCAGTCATCCTGGGAGAGAAGAACTTGTTCAGGAAGTGGGTGGAAACAGGAACCTAAGTAGCCTAACTAATGGGGGCAGAAAGAGCCCAATAAGCTTCAAGAACCTATTTAACATATAGAGCGGCTGTAGTATAGTGGGTGAATTCCTGCCTTGCATGTTCAAGGTTATTCGTTCTGGTCTCAGCACCTTCTAAGAGAAGAGATCCAGGGAAAGATAAGGCAGACAACTAGTACCTTATGATAGTGAACTTATAGACTGAGTTTCTAGTGTTTTGTTTTAATTTTTTTGGATTATTTTTTCTTTTTCCATTATTTTATTCACTAAAACTGGATACATCACATGCAGAGGGCATGATTCATAATGATTAATTGAACAGCACCATCAGCTTGAGAATTTCTCTTGGGACCTAAGAGGGAAAGCTTTTTTTCCTGAGTTGCATCTTTGTTGTTGTTGTTTTGTTTCGTTTGTTGTATTCCCTTTCTTTTTTTCCATTTTTCCTTTTGCTTATTTCTTCAACTGACTTTATTTCTCTTCTTTCCTTCATTTTTCTGTCTTCTGACTTCTGTTACTTGTCTTCCATTCCACCACTTCTTGTTTGGTCTTCATTTTTTTTTTTCTATCTCTTTCTTTTCTTTCTCTTTCCTTCTATTCTCTTCTCATCTGTCCAGTATTTTACTTCATTCTGATTTTTCTTCTCTATTTTGTTTCTTGTTTTATTTTTTTCTATATCACATCTCTCTATTCTTATTCTTTTGTATTTTTTATGAACTTTACATGTATTACTTGGTTTCCTAGATCTTGCATGGTTCCTCTTTTACCTTTTTTGTATTATTATTAGTATTATACTTTTCTCTTTTTATCTTTCTTTTATCTGGTCCTAATAATTTTTTGAAGGGCACGTGGACAACTGTGAAGATATATAATGAGAGGAGCCAAGTATCAAAAATTATCCTTACCATACACAAAGAAACAACAAAATAAAGCCCTAAAGTAGAAAGAGAAGCTTACCAACCAAATAAGCCAATCAAGATAAACAAAGGCCCAGACACCAACAAAAAATTACAAACTATACTTACAAACAGGAAGACAAGGCCCAGTTTAATGAACAAATTGAAAAACAGTAGGAGATACAGAATGTGGAACTACTAATCAACGATGACCAAACAAATAACATGGATCAACTTAATGAAGTGAAGGAAAAGATAAAGGATATTAATACGACAATGGGGGAACATACTGAAGAAATTGTAAACATACAAAAACAAATACAATGGACCTGATGGTGATAAATGACACAATGCAAGAATATACTGGCAGCACATAACAACAGAAATAAACAGGCAGAGGAAAGAATCAGTGGTGTAGGTGGCAGTACAGCTAGAATCATATAGATAGTAGAACAGATATTTAAAAAGATAGAAAAAATCCAGCAGAGATTTAGGGATTTGGATGACAACACAGAAAATACAAACATATGCATTATAGGCAACCCAGAGGGAGAAGAGAGGGTAAAGGGTGCAGAAGGAGTATTTTAGTAAATAATGGCTGAAAAATTCCCAACTCTATTGAGGGACATGGATGTATATGTCCAAAAAGTACAGTGCACCTCAAAAAGTATAAATCACAACAGGTCTACTGGAAGACATATACTTATCAAATTGTCCAATGCTCAAGACAAAAGAGAATAAAGAAAGCAGCAAGATATTAGAAATCCATCATAAATGAGGGAAGACTGATGAGATTAAGAATGATTTCTTATTTGAACCCATGGTGGTATGAAGGCAGTGGTATGACATAGTAAAGGACCTGAAAGTAAAATCTTCCAGCCAATAATTCTTTGTCTAGCAAAGCTGACATTCAAAAAGGGGGGAAATTTCAAAGTATTCACAGGTAAATTGAAAATAACATAGTTTATCAATAATAAACCTCTCCTTCAAGAAATACTAAAGGGAGTTCTGCAAGTTGAAAGTGAAAAACAGGAGAGAGAGGAAGAGTTGGAGAAGAGTGTAAGAATTACTGAAAAGGTAAAAAGAGAAACAAAAACAGTATATGGCATACATAAATTTAAGAAAATATGGCTAATGCAAATAAATCCTTGAGAGTAATAACATTGAATGTTATTGGATAGAACTTTCCAATCAAGAGGCAGAGTTATGCAGAATGGATAAGGAAATATGACCCATCTATGTGCTGTCTACAAGAAACTCACTTTAAATGAAAAACTATTACAAGAGACAAAGAAAAGCACTACTTTTAATAAAAAGTGTAATCTCTCAAGAAGAAAGACCAATTATAAACATATGTGCACCTAAAAATATATGAGGCAAGCATTGGAAAAACTGAGTGGAGAAAGAGATGCCTCTACAATTATAGTGTGGGAATTTAATTTTCACCATTAGACAGAAAATCCCAAAAGAGTGTCAATAACGAAACAGAGATCTTGAATAATACATTAGAGGATAGGTAACTAATAGACATATAGAGAACATTACATCCAAATATAGCAGGATATACCTTCTTCTCAAGTACACATGGATCATTATCCAGGTTAGAACACATGCTAGGCTACAGACCAACTCTCAATAAATTCAGAAAGTTGATCTAAGCGCCTCTTAAAATATATGTGTGTATATATATATAACATTTTTGTAAGCAAATACACATATATGCATATATATTTATAAAAAAAAAAAAAGAAAGAAAAAGAAGGTTGAAATTATACAAAGTAATTCCTCTGACCACAATGGAATGAAGTTGGAAATCAGTAAGTGGCAGAGAAACAGATTAGGTACAATAATATGGAAGTAAATCACCTCATTATTAGACAATCAGTGGGTCAAGGAGAAAATTCCAACAGAAATAAATAACTACCTTGAAATGAAACAAAGTAACAACACAGTGTATCAAAACCTATGGGATACATCAGCAATGCTGAGAGAGAAATTCATAGCCATAAATGCCTACTTAAAAGAAAAGAAAGAGTTAAAATCAAAGACCTAAATGCATATCAGAAGGAATTATAAAATGAATAACCAACTAACCGCAAAGAAAGTTGAAAGCAGGAAGTAACAAAGATTAGACTAGATCTAAATGAATTTGAAGATAAAAAAGCACTAGAAAAAATAAACAAAACCAAAAGCTAGTTCTTTGAGAAGATTCATAAAATTGGCAAACCCTTAGCTAGACTAACAAAGAAAAAAAAAGAGAGAAGATGCAAATATATAAAAAAAGAAATGAGGAAGGGGATAACACCACTGACCCCACTGAATTAAGGATTATCATAAGAAGATACTTTGAAAAATTGTATGTCAAGAAGATGGATAATTTAGAGGAAATGGACAGATTCCTAGAAACACACAAGTGGCCTACACTGATAAAAGAAAGAATTTCTACACTCAACAGACTACTCACAAGTAACAAGATAGAAGTTGTCATAAAAAATCTCCTAAATAAGAAGAAACCAGGACTAAACAGTTTCAAAGGTGAATTTTACCAAACATTCCAAAAAAGTACTAACCCCAATTCTTCCTAAATTAATCCAAAAATAGAAGTGAAGGAAACATTGCCTTACTCATTCTACGATGCCAATATTGCCCTAATAGCAAAGCCAAACAAAGATGCCACAAGGAAAGAAAATTATAGACTACTAATCTCTCTAATGAACTGGATTCAAAAATCCTAAACAAAATCCTTGTTAATTATATTCAACAACCCCTAAAATGAATTATACACCATGACCAAGTGGGACTAATCCCTGGTATGTAAGGGTAGATCAACATAAGAAAAACAATCAATGTAATACAACACAGAAAAAGATTAAAAGAAAAAAATCACATGATCATCTCTATAGATGCAGAAAAAGCATTTGACAAAATACAGCACTGTTTCCTGATGTAAACACTTAAAAAGACAGGAATAGAAGGGAACTTACTCAACGTGATAAAGGGTATACATGAAAAACACACAACTAATATTATATTCAAAGGTGAAATCCTAAAATAATCTTTCCTTCTAAGATCTGGGACAAGAAAAGGATGCCCACTTTCACTGCTCTTATTTAACATTGTGTTAGAAGTACTTCCTCAAGTCCATAGACAAGAAAAACATATAAGTGGCATCCAGATTGGAAAAGAAGTAAAAATTCCACTATTTGCAGATGACATGATCTTATACATAGAAAGTCCTGAGAAGTCTATAACAAAGATTATTGAGCATATAAATGAGTTCAGGTTATAAAATCAATGTGAAAACATAAGTAGCATTTCTGTAAATCAATAATTAACAATCTGAGGAGAAAATCAAGAAAAAAATCCCATTTACAACAGCAAATAAAATAATCAAATACCTAAGGATAAATTTAACTAAATATGTAAATCACTTGTATGCAGAAATATTCACAACTGTTAAAAGAAATCAAAGAAGATCTAAATAAATGGAAGAATATTCCCCTTTCATGGATATAAAGACTAAGCATCAATTAGATGTCTACTCTACACAAACTGATTTACAGATTTAATGCAATCCAATAAAATTATCACAATATTTTTTTATTGATTGAGAAATCTAAATATGAGGTTCATTTGGAAGAGCAAGAGGCCCCAAATAGCCAAAGACATACTGTCAAGGCAAAGTGAAATCAGAGGAATCACACTACCAGATTTTTAAAAGTACTACAAAGCTACAGTGGTCAAAACTGCATGGTATTGTAACAAAGATAGACAGAAATCACAATGGAACTGAATAAAGAGTTCTATTATAGATCCTCACATATACAGTCAACTGATATCTGGCAAGGCTACCAAGCCCATTCGACTGGAAGAAAATTGTCTACTCAACAAATGTTGCTTGGAGATCTGGATATCCATATCCAAAAGAATGAGAGGGGAACACCATCTCACACCTTATACGAAAATTAACTCAGGATGGATCAAAGATCTAAATATTTGGCTATTTTGGTGGCTTCAATTTCAAAGACATTTTGATTCACAAAATGGTTACAACTGTGACAGAGGAGGATCATTGGTGTGTGGTGTCAGTGATGGGTCATGCATGGAAGGAGATTCACCTAGGGCATACCTATTAGGCATAAGAATGTGTACAAATGTTTATGGGGCAGTGTCACAGTGGGTGGAGATTCACACAATAGATAAAAGAGTATAGAATTCCCATGCTGGGGAGCTCTGCCACATTCTCTAATGGGACAACAAGAATCCCCTGAGTACACAGGCAGTGGCTAGTGTAGGAGGATGGCCAATTGACAGGCCTTTGGGATTGATGACTGTACTTATGAGCCTTTACTTTTGAAATTAAAACTTAGCTTACTATTATAGGGTGTCTAAGAATTATCTCCTTAGAGATTCCTTGTTGCTCAAATGTGGCCTTTCTTTAAGCCAAATTCAGCATATCAATGCATTACCTTCTCCCCAGTGTGGGACATGACTCCCAGGGATGAGCCTCCCTGGCACAGAGAGATTACTACCAAGCATCAAATAGCAATGCAAGCAGAAAAAGACCTTGACCAAAAGGGGAAAAGTAAAGACAAATGAGTTTATATGGCTAAGAAACTTCAAAGAAAGTCAGGACGTTGTTTCAGATGTTACATTTTTGCATATCTCATGGAATACCAAAGTAAAGATTGCCTCAAACAGTGGTCTCCTCAGGACTTGGAGACATCCAGACACTATAGGCAGGGCAGACCATGCAGAAATTTGGTGCCCTGCCACTGGACCCTATTTTGGAATTTAAGGTCTCCAATGTGACAGATTTGGACTCAGCTATGGTTTCCCTACACAGGTAAATATCTGCACCTTTTATTTGAACCTATGTTTAGTACTAGAGTTGGTAGGGGTATGTCCAAGGGACTTAAATCTTTAAGCTGTCCATGTGTCAGTTGGGTCCTGAATCTCAGCGGAGTTGCAACACCTAATCTCCACATCATCGAACTCACCCGGGAAAACTAACAAGGAGATGATGATGGACAATGGCCATCCCTAAGAACAGAAAGAGTCTAACTTCAAGCAAGATAGTCCCATCTATCTACCCCATGGGATATAAGCCCCCTGTCAATTAGAGATGGAGTGGGCATCTCCATCCCAGAATCCTCGGGATCAAGGAATGAATCAAGGATTAGAGTAGACTTACTGGTGTTCTACTATACAGTTGTGATTCTAACAATGAAAGAACCTGTATCATGGATGTGGTCAATGGTGGTTCTGAGGGGAATGAGAGGGAAAAACAATTATTATATGGGGGAATTTTGGGGACTTGGGATTTGTCATCAATGACTTTGCAATGACAGATAAAGGCCATTATTTATCTTGCCAGAACTTCCAAAATTATGCGGGCCAGAGTGTAAACTACTATATAAACTATAATCCACACTTAGAGGTAATGCTCCAAAATGTGTTCATCAATTGTAACAAATGTACTACACTAATGAAAGATGTTAATGTGGGAAATTGTGGGAGGGGTAGGGAGTGGGGCATATGGGCATTGCCTATATTTTTCATGTAACATTTATGTAATCTAAGTATCTTTTTTAAAAAAGTAAAAAATTATATTAAAAAAAGAAAGACAAAGCTTTAAATTTACCACACTAATACAAATGTTAATAACTGGGTCATATTTGAGGGAAAATACACCTAATGTAACTATGCACTAGAGTTAATGGTACATTATTAATAATCTTTTATTAATGCTAACAAATGTACCACACTAATGCAAAGTGTCAATAATAAGGGGATATATAGGAATTCTGTATTTTTATATGATTTTTCTCTAAACCTTTAACTTCCATCATTAAAACCATTAAAAAAGATATGTCAATATGATGTTGAATAAAGAGCTCATTCAAAATGCAAAATGTTTTAGTTGCATATTGAACACTATTCCATCAGTCCCTTAGTATTTAAAGAGAAGTAAAATTAACATTATAATAAAGAATTTCGTTAAGTTATATTAATGAAACTCTATGTCCACAAAAAAACTATATAGTTTCACCATAAACATGTGAATTCTTCTAAGTATAATAATAATAATGTTCTGCAGATGTTCCCAGAATTTTAAAAAAAAACATTGTTAATTCATTTCATGAGGCTAATATAACTTGAATATAAAACTTTATCAGTACATTGTAATAATGGAAAATTATAGATGAATATTTCTTATGAATACAGACCCAGAAACCCACCTCTTAATATTGCCAATTTAAGTATATAGACACACATATATATAATTATATTTATTCAAGAAATGCAAATATATTGAAATTTTGAGTAAGTCTAATCCACGTCATTAATACCTTAAGTGAGAAGAAAAAAAAATTGGCATCATTTTAGTGAGTGGGTGCATAAAAATATTTGAAAAATGTTAAGAAGATATTTTTAGGTAAACAATTCTCAGAAAGCTAAAAGGAGGAAAGGATTTCTTTAATCTGGCCAGGCGAGTCTGGAAGAAACCTCAATTTGTTTTATTTTATGGTTAACAATTTAACAATTTCTGTTAGAATTTGTGAAAATATATCAAGAATATTCATGATCTATTTCATTCAATAGTGCAGTCTAACAAAATAAAGAATGACATAGATTTCAGAGGAGTAATTAAATCTAGTTTCATTCACACATGACATGGAAGTGTAAGTGGAAAATCCAAAGAATCTAGAAACTATCTCTGTACTCTAATACGTGCTTTTAGCATGTGTTCTGAATACAAATTAATATTAAAAAATCAATCTGCAAGGACTCAAAAATAAAATGTAATATATAAAGCCATTTATAATGTGATCAAATTGTTTAAAGAAAGTCTAGAGTATGCTGTTAAGACTTCTGTATTTGAAATAAATAAAGCATATTGTTTTAATGGAATGAAAGAAGAAAGAAGAAATGGAAATATACTCCATTTTTATGGATTAAAAAACAATTAAGCTTAAGATACCAGTTTTCCACAAGTTGAATTGTAGATTCAATCCAATCTCACCATTTAATTTTCACTTTTTACAGAATATTTCCCTCTGGTACCTGTGTATATCACACTTCCTTCCCTTTTTTACCCTTACCAGCCAAAGTATGAACACATTTCTTCTAATCCATACACCTGTGTGGTGCTTTGAACTCTGTGTACCCAAGAATACATTCTTAAAGTTTATTTACTATTGTGGGTATGAACATATTGTAAGGAAGACATTTGATGAGGCTCCTTCAGTTAAGATGTGACCCACATGATTCAAGAAGGATCTTAATCCTATATTTGGAAATCTTATAAAGAGGAGAGAAAAAGAGAGAGAGAGAGAGCGCGAGAGCGAGAGCGAGAGAGAGAGAGAGAGAGAGAGAGAGAGAGAGAGAGAGAGAGAGAGCGCCTTGGATGGAAGAAACTAAAATCTGGGGAACCCAGAAAAAAATGGAGAAATGAGCAGATGTCACCATGTTCCTTTTATGATACAGAAAAGCCAAAAATCTCTAGCAGCTAGTCTTTAGGAAGAAAACTTTCCCTTGATGAATACATTGATTTGGAAATTTTCCCATCCTCAGAGCAGTAAGATAAATTCCCATTGTTTAAGTCAAACCATTCCATGGTGTTTTCTTTAAACAGCCTAGGAAATGAAAACAATTTGTAAGAATGCTTTACACTGAATATTCATGATGGTATTAGTTATCTCTCACATTTGTAAACATCTGTAGGTTTGGGAATATGTAATATTTCCCAAGCTAAGCATTTTTCCAAAAACTTATTTGATAATTTCTAAATGAGTACTGATACATTAATTAATGAATAAATGTATAGTTGAATAATTTTTTCAGAATAACCTACAGTGCAAAATGATATTGACTACAGTATGGAAAGCTGAAATTCAAATATCTGCTTTGGATTGTTTTATATCAGGATAATATTTTATTGTTCTTGAGAGTCAGATTTCTTTGTATCAAACATCAAATATAACAGAACGATCATCTGTTTTTCCTGCTTTTTGTGAAATTAAATTCCTTAAATCTGGAGGTGAAAAAGAAATCTAAACTCTTACCCTGTCCCAGTAATTGTGCCCAGTCCCATATGTGAGTACTTGTGGAGAGTGATTCAGGTGGTGTGGGCTGGTGAGCCACAGACAGGAAAGTGCGGGTGAGAGGGTGAAGATCATCCTTAAATGTTGACCACATCATTGGTTTTGGCTGAGCATGTGGACAGTGTGAAAGTGGTATTCTTTCTAGGGCAAATTTTCTTATTTTATGCCTGGTGAGTTCCTTCTTTTTATAAATGTGTTTGCTGTTATTTTATTTTTTTAATTTTTTAAATGTTTTATATCAGGCTTAAATGTTCCTCCCTTAATACAATATAATAACTGCAATAAATAAAGTTCTGTTTTTGTCTATTGTTCCCACCTCCCCTCAATCCCTTATTTTTTTTTTTTTTATCATTCCTCAGTCTTGAGGGATTTGGGATAATATCTGCTTTGGCTGATTTAGGCTGAGTAAGAACTTAAATAATAAGGGGGAGAGGAAAGGAATGTTTTGCTTGCAATGGAAGTCATTCCTTCTATTTGGGATGGGGTTTATCCATCATCATACTTTTGTTACTTGCCAAGGGAAAAGCCAAAGAACTGGAGAATAGGAGTTTTCCTCAACTCTGTTGGGTTTCAGGGCACACCTGGCATATGAATAATCTGAGGATTTAAGTCTCTGAGAAATATATTTATCAGTTGAAAATTATAGGATCAAATAAAAGGCGTATAAGAAACATGATTTGGGGACATGTAAATGAGCATAACTATATTAAATTTATGAAATAGATTTTCATATATTTCAAAATAAGGTAAACCAAGTGAATGTTGATTTAATAAGGTGGTGTGGCTTGCTTATGGTGTATGGTCTAGAGCCCTCAGGAGCATTTTTGTTTGAGAGTTTGTTTACTGTGGCAGTTTGGGATAATTGCTTGAGCTTTGTTTAAGGATAACCTCCAGAATGAATTCCTGTATCATTTTGAACTCTCTTAGCCAGAAAAACCCTTGTATTTGATATTTCCCACTTTTGATCAGGGTCTTTTTCCCATATGCATCACTGATTAACTTTCAGTAAGAATCCATCAGTACCAGGGAGTCTCATTCCTGGAGTCTTGCCCTATGTCAGGAGGAAGGTAGAGAGGTCATTTGTAGAGTTTTGTTTATGGAGAGGTCACATATGAATAACAAGAGGGTTTTCAGGAGGCAACTCTTAGGCATTAATTATAATTAGCCTTAGTTTCATTATTGCAGCAATAAATTTCTTTAGTGCATGCATTAAGATCCAAGGCTTGGCTCATTGCCCTGTTTTCTCTTATTAGGCAAGGTTTATATATTCCAGAAATTTTTGCCATCTTATTTGAGAAAATAGAGGGAATTCCCCAAAAGAGAGGTTAATATCTTGTTAGATACCTTGATCTATCTATAAAAACATTCTTATGACTATAGGAATACATTTATATTTCATAGAAATATGTTTTAGGTGCATTTCCTCCAGATAACAGTACTTATCATGTACTGTGTTATAGCTACTGAAGAATGTTCTATTAGTATTATTAACCACAATCCTCACCCACCCCAGAGTATACTGTGTTATATAGTACAACTGTTATACTTCTCGCTTTCCTGTTTTTTGGTTTCTTTGATACTTTAGTAAAACCAGGTCACATTAACATGTGGATAATTCTGAAATGTTTTTATCCACATTTTAGCAAATCATCAAAGGACATGATTCTGTCCCTGACCCAACTTCATTTATATAGAATGGTATTTCAAAAAAAAGTGATGAGAGTAACAATGATACTCATCTTAATTGGAGCTAATATGCTTTGAGTGCTTGCTGTGTGTTGGGCAACATTGTGAATAGCTTGCAAGCTTTAACTAGTTTAAATCCTGAAAACATCCTCTGAGTTGCTCTCACTAGCCACCTCAAAAGTTAAGAGTAAATTGTTGAGTAAGGAAATGAAATAATAAATTCCTGCTCATCCCATTCAGAGTAAGCCAAGCCCTTCCCACAGCTACTCCCAACTAACACCACATTTTAACTCCCTTACTCAATATATGGGTCCCTAAGGAGATACTTCCATTTGTATATGAAAGACAACGTTCTGGGTTCTATTTTTTTTACAATAATCTAAGCAATTTTCTTTTGTGAGTATATAATACTCTGAAAATATTTTTCACACAATATCCACTGATAAAACAACTATAATAAACAATAATAAGAAGTATTAGATCTCAATTCAGGGGCAGATTTACCTTGAAACTAAAGAAATTTATGTGTCAAGGTCTCTGATATACACAGGACACTTTCAAGGCCACAACTTAACTTTGAGTGTGTGTGTGTGTATATATATATATATATATTTCTTTTTTCTATTAAGGAAAAAATGGAAAATGTAAATTTCATGCTCTTTAGAACTTTAATTTGTCACTTTGATATTCAAAAAAACTTTTCCATCAGTGATGAACTTTAGCACAGTGGTGACCATCTACAGGTCTCAGTTAAAACCCGCAGTTTATATTGCATGATTACTATATTTCCTCCTGTAATTGACATTCAATATTTGTCTGACCAATGGTATTTTCCTTTTGTTACAGTTTTTGTAATAAATCTTACTTAAAAGTAATAAAATGTTATTTCAAACTAAAGAATAGCACTTTTAGATTTTGAGAAAATAAACATAAGAAACATTCCAACTCGATTAATTGGAATTAATTAACTCCTACTAATTTAAGTGCAAAGAATTAGTAGGATACAAATTTTGATGCCCTGAGGGATCCCCAGCACTTTTTCTCTATATTTTTTCAGTTTCTCCCAATTTTTCCATTCCCTCAGTTATGAGAGCTTGACAAAAAATTTTGTTAGTCTCTCATTTGCCACTAAAAGTCCCCTTTTTCTTCGCTGATTCTCCAGTTTGCTGAAGCTTAAGATTTTCATTGTCCCATTTACACTGGTTTTATATCATCTGTGTATCATTTGTTGAATTAGTGGTTGTATAGCAGCAATTAAAACTAGAGAGATTAGACAGCAAATGAGAGATATTGTGAATAATTATGACTGAGAGTAGATCAAGTGTTACTATTTAGGACATCTCTGAGTCATGGTCCCCATTTGACTAGAAGCCAACCAAAAAGATATTCAGACCAATTAGATACAAGAGAAGTGTAAGCTAGTTGGTCTTCTTTTCTAGCATGGGCTACCTCTGCTGCCCACTACCTTTTTGTAAACTTCTTTTTGACTGTCATTTATAAATACATAGCACTGGATACAATCTTGTATCCATGCATCACTTTGGGAAACCAGAATATAGTCTCACACCAAATAATTTTGTGGAGTCATTTTGTGAACGTCTGATATGTAATCAGCTAATGAGCTTGTAGACTTTCTTACCTAGGAGATAGATTTTTCTAACACCGAAGTTACCTTTTCCAATGACATCTATAATCTTAATTGTATATATTTTGACCAAGGAAATAGATATCCCAATGGTACAAGGAATAATACCAATAACAGAATAGCCAGTGAATTTAGCATAGGATAATGGGTTTCCCATGATCTATTTAAAGCTGTCTTTGGTCTGGCAATAGTCTCTTCACAAGTTTCTATAGTATGAGGAAAGTTCATAAGAGCCCTCCTCTTTCTAAATTTCCCTTTTGGAAACTTTCCATAAGTAGCCTTTTGAAGAAAAGCATGGGCTACATAATGGAATGAATTTTATTTATGGTTAATACTTTGATTGTCTCATGTCCCCATAGAAAGTAATGTCCTTGAAGAGCACAGTAAATGTATATATTACCTTTAAGGAATGGGATATTGGCTTATCAAGTCAATTGGTTATAAACTCTAAAAGGAGGAGCATAACCATCATCTTCATTGTTAGCTGACACCTTAGTCCCAATTAACCAACAATTTCCTTTGAATGACCTTTCAGTCGCTCAAAAAGTTGTGCCTTGAGCAGCATAATTTCTTATTTTATTAAAACCTTGAGGTTTTTGTAGAAAATGGTTTCTCTTAAGGTGCCTAGTTCATGCAATATGCTCCTCTCTCAAGAACATAAAAAGAGTATTTTTATATAAAAACTCAACATTTGTTCTGCCCTACAGGGTAGCCATTGTTAGCTAAATGGTTTCTAATAGAATACCATGATTTTGGATGAAAGAGGTCACATGAATTCTTAAGATGCAACCCAGAGTCATTCAATAAAGGAGATCTAGCTGATTGGTTGTATCTAATGTTTCCCGGCAGTGCCAAATCAATGCATGTAAAGAAGATGTTTATTAGGAAAAAAAAAAAAAAAACAAAACTGTTCAGGTACCAGGTTGGTTTGGGCACAGGCCCAGCAGTGACTACGACTGGTTTCATTTGATATATTATGAGCTAGAAAGAGGAAGGAATTGCTTTCAATGTAAGAATACATAGGGTAGAAAAGGGTAATGATGAGATAGAAAATTATATTGAATGTAGAAAGTTATTGGGAATGGACTTTAGGCATTTTAAGGGGTATAGCATGAATAACAGAATTTTTATACAGACAGTGAAAAGGAAGAAACACCTAATAATATAAGAAAATCCAAGTAAGGATCTTGAGAATCATTTTCTTCTTCCAAAATCTTGAGCAGGACCTTTCTATATCAGTTGTACTTTCCCTGTGGAAGCCTCATGTTAATTTTAACATGAGTTTGAAAAAGTGAGTGACCACCCAAGGGCTTGAAAGATGCTTTATTTGTGATATATGGACTCAGGGGTCAATTCCCTGTAGTTTTTCTGCTGTTCTGTTGATCAGTAAGACTTGATAAGTTACTAACCATATCAGTTCTAAAGCAGTCATTTTTTATATACCACCCAGTATATCAAGTCTCTGGGTTGAAGGTCATGTAGTTTCTGAAGGAAAAGACTCTCAGGAAAGGCAGCTAAAACCTTTGAATGGTGGAATTGGATATATGTAATTATTTCCTTAAAGTAATTAGCAATTTCACATTGTAATATATTCAAAATCTTGTATATTAGAAAAAAACGAGCCTTATGGTTCTTCCCATTATAATTTCAAAGAGGACAAAAATGTTTTCCTGAGGGATTAAATGGCCATCAAAGCTAAGAGAAGAAAATTAGGCCAAAGTAGAGAGAAAAATTCAAGTAATTTAGGTAATTTAAGTTTTAAGTTAAAATGCGGTCTTTCTAAATTACCTGATGATTGAGGATGTTAAGTACAGTGGAATTTTTGATTGATGGATAAAACCGTGTAACTTTCCTTAATTCCAGTTCCAGTAAAGTTGGTGCTTCTAGCTCTTGAGAAAACAGCAGGAATTCCATAGGTGGGGGAAACAAAGTTTAGTAGCTTTTCAGAATTGGTGACTTTAGTAGATTTACAACAAGGAAATGTGTATATCCACCCATAGAATAGGTATCAGATAAAAATGACATATCCCATAGAAGAGGGTAGCTATATAAAAGCTATTTGAAGGTGTTCAAAGGGCCCTGTCCATCTTTGTATTTGATTTTCGATCCACTTTTACAGTTTCACCAGATTTATGTAATAGACTGGTGGAACATAATTTCCACTTGCCTTGTCTATCATTTAAAATACACCCACCAATGAATGTTTAGAGTCAAAATGTGGAATTGTGGACTGTAGTGGTTGTATTCATTTAAGGTCTTGTCTATAGGCCATTTTAGAGTCTCCAGTGCTCCTAGGAACACATACTGGAACTACAAAAGCCCATCAGAGTGAAGGGAACATCCAGTTCTCATCCAATTTTGCTTGTCAATTTCAGAAGCTGATGGTTGAATTGTACTCAGGAACCTTTGACAAGCCTCCTTAATCTTGCTTACAGGGTTTAAAATCATAAAAACTTATGACATGACATTGTTGTTGATTGTGCTACCCTGTTAACAAAAAGATCAACCAAAGATTGCCTTTTATTCTTCACTATTTCTCCTTGTGTTAGCTACTATTTTTATAATGATTACTTCTCTTGGGAATTTTAGAGCATCAAGGAAGTTTATGCTAATGTCATGAATCTCATTTGTTTCCAAAGTAAGACAAAGTCATGGACTACACCAAAGTTATATCTATAGTTTGTATAGATGTTCACTCTCTGACACTCTTCCAATTTATAAGTTGTGATAAAAGCTATTAATTCATTCACTTGGGCTAACAATCTCTGGTAAGTGTTTATACTCGGGAGATTCCTAGGAAGCAGTTATTGTAAAGACCACTGATTGTTACTCTATTCAGTCTATGAGAACATAAACAAGAGAAAAATTAAATTCCCAGATTAGACAACAATTCGTTCTGTAAGGGCATCATAAAATGCATGTGCACCTAAACAAGATAGCAGTCTATACTAAAACTACTCTTGTGATATATAAATAATTTCAAAGATTCATGTTTATCATCTTTCACATTCCAGCATGGCTAGGTTCCTTCTTTTTCCCTGCCCTATATAAGCCCTAAAACAAGCTGGGTTGGGTGGAACATTATCCTGAATAATGCCCAGGACCAGCTTCCCAGTCTGTAAGTTCTCCAATAAACTGTTAATATTTTGCTATATGAAGTGCCCTGCTCTATTTTGTGGTATTAAGTGCCCATTGCTTTGGCATAACTTGCTTTGTAGGTTCATGTCCAAACAATTGGTGAGCCATTCAGGGGACAGAAAATGAAACAAACTGTGAGAAATGGCAATCCATGAATACAATGTTGTGGTGAGCAGGGGAAATCCTAGAGTGGCTGACTTCTAGTAAGTGGGTGGAGGTATCCCATTTGTTAGAACAGTTCAACTCTGTGTGAGGAAGGTGGCACCCCTCCTCCTAAAAAAAACATCCAGAGTGTTATCTCTCTTGCAGAGGAATCTGAAGGATAAATGGGAATCACAAGGAAAGAGGGAATTCCTGGCAATTTATAGTCAGCTGGGTATCTTAATGATGCTCAATTAGAAGCAAAAGGTGAAGTATGGAGATTAAAAAAGGCTTTAGTTCTAGCAAAAGATATTAGCTTGACATGTTTCAACAATGCTGAGGTATTACCAAAAAAGGTACAAACTAAAAAGCATAAATTAGAAGTAATAATTCTAATATAAATATTCAGGAATGGCCAGGTGAAGGATGCCATGGTGGCAGGCCTGAACAATTATCCAGAAGGAAGAAGAGAATCCAAAGGTGTGGGATCTTTGGGAATGTGAAGAATAGGAATAGTGGGAGGAGTAGTTTGAAATTGAAGATGAGCCTAAACATGCATGGTCATTAATAACTATATAAAAAGAAAAGCAATCAGGGCTCCTCATGATCCTTGGGAAGAAACTTCAGCTCAGTAGCAATCAGTAATGAGGGGTTATACCCCACACAATTAGTAAATTCATAGATGAAATAAATAAAATGAAAGATAGTGCATAGTTACTTGGTTATGAAGATTATGGGGCATAAGGGTGTAAAATATGCTTTCAGGTTTTGAAATGGCAAAAATGGCTAGCATAACTACATATCCCATTCTTTTTCAGTGTTCTTACCAGGCATGGCAAAGAACAGATGACATGCAAAATTTATTTATATGGTACATTTTGGCTGCACAATTTGCCAGGTTTAATGAGGGGGATGTGCTGTTAAACATTAGGCAAATGGCTAACTATGGAAGAATTACAGAATATAGTCAGAGAATTAGGAATGAAGCACATGCTGAACAATTTTATCCCTGATGATGAACTGTTTATACCTGATAGGAAAGATAAAATTCTCCAAACCTTGCCTCCACCCTCTTAAGGGACATTAGTAGCTATTCTAAGCCCACTAGTCAGCCAGGCCATTCTCTAGGTGGCATAGGCAATGACAGACTTGGGTGAGATAGAAAGAATACTGTCAAATGGGGTAAGGAATGTAACCAAAGATACCTCAGAAGGGAAGAAACAGGGGCACTGTACATGTTACCCAAAAACAATTATGGTATGATTAAGTTACCTCAGGCATCCCAATAGGAAAGGCAGATAAAAAAACAAATTCTATTAGTAGCACTCTGGCTATAGCTGCCTAAAGAGAACAATATCAGCCTCTGCTTATTACTAAATCTCTGCCACTGCTTATCACTCCCTCAGAACACTCTAAGGCAAAGGTTCTTCACATTTTTTGTTCCACAGACACCTTTGCCATTCAGCTGAAAACCACAGACCCCTTACTAAATCAACACTATACTGTGTATTATTTAGTAAATATATCACACCTGCACCAACATATCCCCACAAGAATTTTTTTTTTTAGTTCCAATTCAAGCTTTTACTGATACTGCAGCAGAGTGTAAGCTTCTCTGTGGAACTCACTGGTGGCTTAATTGGACCCTAAAGTTTATAGAAGGGTATGGGTGAAAGTCATATGAGTAGTGTAAACTAACCTAACATGGCAAATTGGGCATCCAACATCTCCAAAATTATAGGGTATATATTTCTTCAAACCCCAAATATATATTAGGCTGTATGTTTTATAAGACCTAGACCTTACCATCAATACCAATGACTTTCCTCTTTGTACCTAAACAGTGAAATCAATTATACGTGGTGCTGCTTGTTGGTCCACAGTGCACCTGCGTCCACCAGGAGGGTCAGTCATACCAAACAATATTATCCCTTGGGTGGACATGGTAAAATCAGAGAAATGCTACAATAATTGGCCAGAGTGGACATCATAAAACCAGCACAGAGCCCATTTAATAGTCCTGTATGGCTCATAAAAATCATGGTCATAGATGGAGAATGATTTTTAATTAACTAGAATTAAATTAAGTTGTTCCTCCTATTCATGCCATAGTTCAAAATATTGCAATGTTTCTTTATAACTTATCACACCAATCAGGAGATTTCCAATATGTATTTGACTTAGTCAATGCCTTTCTAACTGAAGATAGCTGAGGTCAATTTGCATTTATATGAGAAGGACAGCAATGGACTTTCCAGATTTTCCCACAAGGATATCTATATAACCCCATCACCTGCCACAGAATGGTGGCAGCTGACCTATTAAGATTGTAAAGGCAAGATGGGCAACTAATGATGAAATAAAACTCCCAGGGGTGGTTTGGTCAGATTAGACAAAAGTCATTCCAGCCATGATCATAGATAAAGTGCAAATGTTCCCAAATCCCCCACTGTAAAGGAACTGTAAGCCTTTGTAGGCTTATTTAATTACTGGAGAACATTTATATGCTGCATGGTTCAAATACTTCAACTATTATATAGATTGATAACATGGGGGCTCAGGGGCCTTAAGACACTGGAGCTGAGAAAGAATACTAACAGGGAAAAATATTTGTAAATCAGATCCAATCCCTAGGTACATTAATACTAGGGAAAATTTAAGAATTGAATATTGTTAGCTACCCAGAAGTGTTTTGATGAGGTCTGGGGCAAAAACAAAATTGGAAATAAGCACCACCCAACTTCTGGTCCCAGCTATTGTAAAGAACAAAATAATAACCTAGTCCTACTGAAAAACAACTGCTAGCATTATATCTCACTTTTATGCAAACTGAGCCTATAACAATGACTTTTCTAATAACTGTAGGAATGTCATTGCCAATAAGTGGATGGGACTAAGACACTTGTATATGGCTTCACAGTGTGTGTGCACAGGCTTGCACACAACAACAATGGAGTTCTCTCCATACCAGCCCACTTTCTGGAGCATTCCAAAAATTATAGAGGACAGTTTGTGTATAGATAATCTGAACTCCCCTATATCATGCATGCCAGTAGTGGAGAAGGCAGCATCAGTAATAAAGCATGTAGGAATACCATTGAAGAATGCCTGGTACACTGATGTTTCCTGCAGAGGACAACTCCAACACAATGATGGTGTAAAATAGTTTAGATAAATCTTGACACCCCATGGATAGGTGAAGGAGATTGTCAAAGCTTTGACAAACTGGCTGCACTATGAGCTTTCTGCATGATTATAGTCCATGAATATATTCTGGTTTCCATATGTACCAAAGCTGGGTTATGTATTATGGTCTGTCTCTTTCAATGGTACAGTGACAACACGAGAAATAAATCATAGCTGGTACAGACATATGGGATAAAGTCTTGTGGGAAGAAACTGGGTTAGGGCACAAAACTCCATGCCAAAATAACAACAAGGAATGTTACTTCACACATGAAAAAATTTTTGGAGTCTGGAAGCTGAAACATTAGATAAAATTAAATGGTGCATTAGTTTGCCAAAGGGCTGATGATACAAAGTACTAGAAATATGTTGGCTTTTATAAAGGTTATTTATTTGGGGTAAAAGCTTACAGTTCCAAGGCCATGGAAAGTCCATCTCAAAGCAACTTAAGAGGTCCTTTCTCACCCAAGTGAGCTGTCACATGTTGAAGCAAGATGGTGGTTAATCTCTGGCTGGTGTCTGCCTTCCCCTCCAGGCTGCACTGTCTTTCAGAACTCAGGTGAAGGCAACCAGGCATAGAGCTGTCTTCAAGATTTCAACTGCAGTCTATCAGGCCAATGACTCATCTCTCCCTGGGGCCTCATTTCTATGAGCTTCTACTTTCTGTCACATGGCAGCATCAAATATGGAAAAGCTCTCTTTTCTGGTGTGTTTCCATTTTTTATCAGACCCAGCAAGAGGGCAGGGACTCAACTTGAGCCATGCTTCACTGTGATAGTCCAGTCAAAGAAAGTCTTATACCCATATAAGTAGACCAGCCTACAAACATAATCTTTAACTTTAAAATAATTTCAAACTTCCACACATGGGTAGGTGAAAACCATGACCAATCAGATTGCCTACACCATAAACTGGGACACAAGTATCCTAAATCTCTATGTGAATTGTATAAAAGGTTATATCTCGCACTGAAATACAGAGATGTGCTTATGGACTTTTAGTCATGTCCAACATGCAGTCAGTGGAGGGGCCCCCTACTCCACAATATGGGGCAGATATCACAAGAAGTGCAAATGACAATGTTGTCAAATAGACTATTTTGGACCCCTTCTTCTGTCAGATGGACAAAAGTATGTCCTAACCTGAAACTTATTTACAATCTTGGAAATCCTGATGCAGCTTTGTGACATCCTTGCTCTTGTCAGGTATAATCCTTTGTAATCTGCTGGGCTATGCAGATCACTTCTCTGATCATCCAGTTGCCACCCAGTTCCAGCTTCCCAAACTGTAAGTTCCCTAACAAACTGTTATCTATATGGAGTGACCTGCTTCATTTTTCATTGTTAAGTTTGATTCCATCAAACTTTGGTGAAATCTATTCTATAGTTTCATGGTCAGAGGCAGTAGTAACCTAGGTCCATCAATGAAAATAACTTGATTTGGATTTTGAAGTGGAGTGTTTCTAAGATCCATCCTAGAGGTAGAAATGTGTGAATGAGGCTCAAGCAGTCATAAGCCTGACCTTTTGGGAGAGGAAAGAATGGGGCTGGATTGAGGGAATTACATCTATGGGCAGTTATATGGGAATGAATCAGTGAATGGTCAGTCTTCTAGCAGAAAAATGTTGGGTATTTGCCTTTAGAAAGAGAGCTTATACTGCACAAAGGAGCAGTCAATGTAGGGGAGAGCGTAGAACCATGTTGGCTTAAGTCTCAACCAATTTAGAGGTTGCATCAACATTAAACAAGTTGGATAGGCCTTGACAGCTGAGTCTAGACTTAGTCTATAATAAGTAATAAGTATAATAAAATAAAGTGAAGTCTAATTTTCTCCATGCTTCTGAGTTAGGACTCCCAAAGCATGCCCATATCTTTTATATAGAAATAGGAAAAAATACTTATCATAATTTGTAAGTCTCAGAGAAGGTAAGGTTGTGAATAAACTTGTTTTGAGTTTGAAAACTATTTTTCTTGCATTATCAGTCCAGGGGAGGGGTTCTGGAGCACTCTCTTTGGTAAGGTCATGAAGTGGGGCTGCTACAGCTGAGAAATTAGTTATCAATTGCAGCCAAGAACCAGCTAACCCTAAGAATCCCATAAGTTGTCCCTTTGTAATTGTTTAATATGTTTTAATCATGATTTAGAAAAATATTTCCATAGCTTCCAAGGACATTTTCTTTACTTACTGAAATTTCACAATTGGATTATTAATTGCTTGCATTTTAAGTCTGTTAAAAAAATGTAAGTTGGGGAACTACAAGAGACACTATGACTCTTAATCCCGTGGCCATTTTGACAGTTTTAAACTAAACTTATATTCCCCTATCTTATCTTACCTACACCTTCCCTCATAGATCTTTGGAGGAGAAGGCCATAGGAAATTCAGGGTGGGTCAAGGAGCTTAGGGAAGACTTTTTTCTCTCCCAATAGTTTCTATATTTAGATTTCTATATGACCTTTTCATATGTTTAGCTTCTCTAATTTGGGCTCCAGAAATATTCATTTACATATACAAGCATTTCATTTTTAACTATTCGAATAGCACTCTTTTAAGAGTTTTTATTTGTTAATATTATATTTCCATCCCAATGTATGAAAACACATATTGAATAAGTAGACACAAAGCAATTTAGACACAAATGAAAACACACAAATCACTAATGTTATTTATAACTTTCACCCTCTTATAAAGTAAGTTTAACTGCAAAAAATATTGTATTTAAGAGATCTCTTCGAAAGCTACTTCTGATTTTTGTAAATTGCACTGTGGCCACACAGTTTTGAACAAAAATTTCATACTTTTTAGGTATTGGCTTATAACCAAATTATTCCCAATGCTTTAAAATACAATCTACACTTTCCTTTACTTTGTTTATTTTTCATTTCAACCTGACAGACCTCATGTGAACAACTACAATACCAGTATATACTCACTGAGGTCATTGAAGTATCTAGGAACACTGGTTTCTATCATGACCTGCTGTTCTAAGGATCCTCTATGCTCAGGAAGGGAAGTGCCACATTCCACACTCCTTGGAGATAACAGGACTCTGGTGGCCACTGTACTGGAAGTCTGGATGTCCAACCCCCAAACATGAAGGATTCCACCAGACGGTAACCTTCTCAAAGGTTGTGGAATCCCTCTAGGTTATTGTCCAGAGAAGATAAATTGGAGTCCATATGGGGATTGTCATGAGAGAAAGCAGCATTATTAATACCAGTGGAAGAGCAGGACACAGGGATGTCCAAGTTTGTCTTCCCCTAACCATGGGGAGCAGAAGTTTCTATGGATTCAAACTGGGGAGAATAGAGTTATTACTATTACAATATTAATTATACACAAACATGAGGCTAGACTTGAACTAAGTATAAACATAGATAAATTAATTTAGGATTACTATCAAAATAGTAAGTGTCATGGTTAGGCTAATGTGTCAACTCAGTCAGGTAATTGTGCCCAGTTGTTTGGTCAGGCAAGCAGTGGGCTAATTGAAATACAACGACATTTATGGACTAAAGTCCATAACTCACCAGTGAGTTTATTGCATAGATAGCTGATTACATCTATATCAACCAGGCAGATTGCCATCAGCAATGAGTGATGCTTTATCCAATCAGTTGAATGCCTTAAAAGGGGAAGTGATTTCAGGATTCAGAGAGAATTTCCCAGCTTGTCTTTGGACAGCCAATGTCTCCTGGAAGCTCATCAAGGACCTTCCTTGGACTTTCAGATGAGCCTTTGGTTTGCAGCCTGCCTGTGGAACCTGGACTTGTGCATCCCAGTGGTCACATAAGAGACTAATAAAATCTAATACTATTTACAGATATCTCCTGTGATTCTGTTTCCCTAAAGGAATCTGATTAGTACACTTCCCTATGTTCCCATCATGCTCATCTTCATGACTAAATTACTCATGGTGTTAAAATACAATGCAATTATCGAAAGGAAAAAAAATCAGGAAAGTGATAGAAGTGTAGAAGATGCTTTAAATTAAAGCAGCTTTTAAATTAAAAAGTCAAATAAACCTACACATAGATGAAAGGAGGAAAGTCCACCCTAGAATAGAAAACAATTCATTCTTCAAATAGAATAGTTATCATATGAATAGAATCTACTTTTATGTTGAATCTATCCAACATACTACTTTTTCACAAGCCCCCTAAATTTGTTTAAAAATATACATAACACATTTTAAATAAGATTTAAATATATAAAGGATGTGTGAAAATATATTGCATTAAGTTGGATATTAAAGTACATGAATTCTGAGTTTCCTCTTAACTTAAAATTCAATGATTCCCTGAATAATTAATGAAAATAGAAATGAACTGAACAGCACACTTCTGTGTACATATTGTATGAAATCAGTTTTATATTTCTCATGGAAGCTGTTTAAAAGTTCTCCTCTCTGCACTGGACTCCTACAATCACTCAGAATTCCTTCCTCTCAGCAGAAAACTGAAGGATCTTGGAGGATGAAAGTAGATTAGCATAAACTTAACCAGGTGGTATCTCCAATCACAGCTGCTGTCCCAGGTGTGGTATCATTGCTTGAGCAAATCAAGACATCCCCTGATAACTGGTATGCAGCTGTAGATCTGGCAAATGCTTTTTTCTCAATTGCCATTAATAAAGACCACCAGAAACAGTTTGCTTTCAGCTTGCAAGGCCAGCAGTATACCTGCAGTGTCCTGCCTCAGGGGTATATCAACTCTCCAGCCTTGTGTGGTAATATTGTCCTCAGGGAACTTGATCATCTCTTCCTCCCACAAGATATCACACTAGTCCATAATATTGATGATATAATATAGATAGGACCTAGTGATCAATAAGTAGCAAAGACTAGATTTATTGGTAAGTCATTTGCCTAAGAGAGGCTGTAAGATAAATCCAACAAAATACAGGGGTCTTCTACCTCTGTGAAAGGCTCTGCAACAGGTCCAGGCTGCTGTGCAAGCTGCACTACCACTTGGGTCATGTGATCCAACAGATCCAATGTTGCTGGAAGTTTCAGTTGCACATAGAGATGCTGTGGAGATTTTGGTAGGCCCCTATAGGAGAATAATCAAACAGACCCTTAGGACTTTGGAGCAAATCCTTACCATCCTCTGCAGAAAACTACTATCCTTTTGAGAAAGAGCATTTTTCCTGCTACTAGACCTTAGCAGAGACTGAATATTTAACCATGGGCCATCAAGTTGCCATGAGAACCGAGTTGCCAATCATGAGCTGGGTACTATCTGACCCACAAAACCATAAAGTTGGGTGTGCACAGCAGCACTCCATAAAGTGGAAGTGGTATATATGAGATAGGGCTTGAGCATGCCCTGAAGGCACAAGTAAGTTACATGAGGAAGTAGCACAAATGTCCATGGACACCACCCCTCCCATGTTACTTTCTCTTTCCCAGCCCACCGCTTTTACTTCTTGGGGAGTCCCTTACAATCAGTTGACTGAAGAAAAGAAAACTCAGGCCTGGTTTACAGATGGTTTTGCATGATATACAAGTAGTACCCAAAGGTGGACAGCTGCAGCACTGCAGCCCTTTTCTGGGACATCCCTGAAGGATAGTGGTGAGGCCAAATCATCCCAGTGGGCAGAACTTAGAGCAGTGCATCTGGTTCTTCAATTTGCTTGGAAAAAGAAATGGCCAAAGGTGCATTTGTACACTGATTCATGGGTTGTTGCCAATGATTTGGCTGGATTGTCAGGGACATGGAAGGGACATGATTGGAAAATTGGTGACAAAGGTCTGGGGAAGAGGTATGTGGATAGATCTTTCTGAGTGGGCAAAAAACATGAAAATATTTGCATCCCACATGAATGTTCACAGGAGGGTGACTTCACTAGAGGAAGACTTTAGTGATTCTCTTATCATCTGACAAGTTTTATTAGTTTCATGTCATAATATTCAAGGATGTCAAGTTTAAGGTTGAATATTACCCAAAGACTAGCAAACTATTGTCTAGGGAGTTAATGCATTTCTGGTTGTCTGCAGGAGAGCTGAACTTGTTAGGTGGAAATATATATATATGCATGTCAGTTATTGTTTTTACTTAAAGACTAAAGTATGGTTTAAGGTAATGTGTATGGTTGCCAAGTTGACAAGAGTGGGACTGTGATGGTTAGGTTAATGTCTTAACTCAGCCAGGTAATTTTGCCCAGTTGTTTGCTCAAGGAAGCACTGGGCTAATTATAATACAAGGACATTTATGGACTTTAGTCACCAGTGAGTTTACTGCATAGATTGTTGATTACATCTACATCAATCAGGGAGATTGCTATCAGCAATGAGTGATGATTTATCCAATCAGTTGAATGCCTTAAAAGGGGATGTAATTTCAGCATTCAGAAAGAATTTCCCAGCTCACCTTTGGCCAGCCAACATCTCCCAGAAATTCATCAAGGACCTTCATTAGACTTTCATCTGAGCCCCTGGTTTGCAGCCTGCCTGTGGAACCTGGACTTGTGCATCCCCATGGCCATGTGAGAGACTCATAAAATCTATTTACAGGTATCTCCTGTTGATTCTGTTTCCTTAGAGAACGCTGACTAATACAGTAAGGATTCACAAGGGTGAGGATAGTCTTGATGTAACTGTAAAAAGGCAAATTAGTCTAGGATTACCATCACAATAGTAGGCATAGACTAAATCTAGCTAGTTTCAGCAATTTTAGATATTTAGCTTTTTGCTGTTTGAAATACAAAAACTTCTATATAATGATTTAATTCTTATTTACAATTTCTAGTAAATATTCATTTTAAAACAAAGTGGGCACTTTTGTTTATTAACAAGCAACTAAAACTATCTTATTAGTAAAATTAATGTTGCTATATTTTTCCACTTTTCCAGCAGTTGAACTAATTCCATTTGTGGTTTCTTTTACAAATCTAATTCAATTGCAAGATAGTATTAAAATTTAAAGTCTCATCATTAGGTTACTTTAAGCTGTTTGCCAGTATGTAACAGGGAAACCCCAAATTTGATTTATGAGCTCCTAGGTATGAGCAGACTGACAAAATTAAAGTAATCACAGAAGAAATGAAGTCATAAAGCATATGGCAACATGGATGAACCTGGAGGACATTATGTTGAGTGAAGCAAGCCAAACACAAAAGGACAAATACTGTATGAATGCATTACTATGAACCAAATATATTGTGTAATATATTGTTTGATTCACAAAAAAAAAAAAAAAAAAAAAAAAATTACATGTATCCATTACATTTAATTGAGAAATGTATATATTTATTCATCTGTGTTTACTTTTTAGTTTTTAATTGCTTATGTTTTCAATTATTAAATGTACAAAATAAAGTAAAAAAAAAAAAAGTGCCCAGTGTCCAGCCATGACAGAAACCTTGCATGGGCCCTCCAACATCATTACTCCAGGGAAATTCCTGGGCAGCTGCAAGGCACAGAGCTGAGGTAGTCAGAGAAGCCCTTGCAACTGAGGAGACATAAATTAAGAATGCTCTAAGGCTGCATTCCCATTAGCTACCTGTCACAAGGGGTAAAGTCCCAAGGGCTTTTGCACTAGAAGGATTGGGGTGTTGGGACTGAACTATTAGGCCATTCTGCAGGAACTTTTTAATCATGGGCAGGGGGCCTTTAACAACTTCCTCCTTGAGCTTCCTGCTCGATTGATGGCTTATGTGGAGGTTTCCTATTCTACAGGGGAGAAGTTTGGTAAATGGCTTAGATTTTTATTCCCCATCTAGTCCCTTTATTATGCATGGCTAAGATGAGAAAGCTCTGGGGATGAAGATCAGGACCAAATAAGTGGCTCCCATGTCAATTGAGAAATTAACAATCTTACCTGCCATGTCAAGGCTCACCCAAGGCTCCTCCTAGTTGATGGTTCATGTTGTCATCCAGGGAGCCAGGCATGACCTTGGGCCCCTCTGTCTTCCCCTAGGGCAAGACCCTAGTCTGTCCCAGTGGCTGTGGGGCAGGATGGGGCCAGTGGCCCATTTCTCCACACTTGAAGCAAGTTCCTGCTAATGAGTAGCCTGGGTTCAATTGGCCCCAAGGTGATAGGGTGTCTTTAATGGCAGCATCTAAAAGGTGAGCCTGTTCCCAGGACCTTTGCCTGCCCCTCCTTACTCTTTCTCCTTGGTGCCATGGTCTTGATTGTTGGAAACTGAGAAAGCTGTTTCTAAAAGGGAGTTTATGGAAGTTTGGGGACACATGGAAAGCTTTTGCAGCTTCTGACAGATATTGAGGCAGACTAGCTAATGAAGTGAGTTCCTAGGAGGATTTGTCATACCCTAGAATCCAGATCTACCAAAGTATATTTTTTATTGCCTCTACCTGCCTTCCTTGAAATAAGGCTGGATTTTCATCCTGCCTCTGAGTAATTTCCCTGAGCTTATTATAACTGACCAGATTAGTAGGGATTGTCCTCATCCCATTGAGGACACATGTGACCATATGGTCTCTGGACCTCAGATCTGTCTGTTGCTTTTCCTTCCTTCTTAAACAGGAGTTTCTAACTGGAATTTAGAGTTCCATTCAGAGGCCACTCTTGGCCAGTCCTCTAATTTGTGTTATGCCCATATGGTGTGGCAGAAAAAGATTAACCTCTTCCTTTTTAGATCATAAGTGGGCAGGTTGTTCTAGTTCTTGAGAATGCACTCCAGTGGGGATTCTGTGGGAACTCTGGAGAATTATCCTATGGGAAGATGGCTACATTCATCAGTATTAGTGGCATCCCACTCTTAGACTTGCCCCAATCAGACTGCTCACTGTCCTGGCATCTTGTGGGTCAGGGGCCCTGCTGCTTTCCTGATGTTCCAGGGATTGGGGTCCACTTGTCTTTGGGTATCTCCAAGGCCTTAGTGTTCTTGAGAGATGTCTGGGTTTAGTTCCCAGACCAAAGCTACCAAGGTAGATTCCTTTCCAGGAAAGAGATTAGCTAGGGAAGCTAATTTCAACACACTTTGGCAGAGGTCTTAGGAAGTGGCCACAAGAGAGAACTCATTTTATGACCACTGCCAGGGACCAAGTTAAGTTTAAACCTAACATCAGGATGCCAGATATGGGCTGTTTGGTTGCTTGCAAGCAAACTGCCTTGGGTCCTAGATGTAATGGATTAAAAGTAATCTTACAGCGTCCAAGGGACTGAGGAAGTGACGAGGGTAAAAAATGCATGTTCTTTTTCTGAAGTACTCACAGGCCTAACAATAAGAAGGACAGCAGTAGTCAGAAGAAGATTAAAGGTGTTCTAATTAAAAGGGATTAACTCATGGCCAGAGAAAATCCCACAGTAAGTGCTAATCATATTCTGAATGATGGCAAAAAGAAAGGATAAGAAAATCATAGAGAGGGCATAAGGGAAGAGTATTTGTGCAACCTTTTTTTTGGGCTCCTGCATGACTCAGACCATGTGCCTCATTAGGCCTCAGAAGCTTCACGTACCACTCAGAGTTTCCTTGGATCTCCTGAAAAGGAAGCTGGAGGTCACTGGGTACACCAAGATTATGCCCTTTGGAGGTTGGTCACAAGACTCCAGTGATAAAATCTACAGGCTTAGAAGAGGGAGGGTGTCAGAAAATTGAGAGATATTTGAAGCCCTGGTAAACTCCTGGCAGATTCTTACAGGACTCAAGGAATGCCCCCAGCCAGGCCTCAATGATGTTTTCTCTAATAAAATTATTAAGATTACTTTCAACTTGGAGAGATTCCTTTAGTATTTATTGAAGTGTTGGTTTCTTCTTGACATACTCTCTTAATTTCTGTTTATCTGTGAATATTTTGAACTCTCCATCATTTTTGAATACCAATTTTGCTGGATAGAGAATTCGTGGCTGGAATTTTTTTCTTTTAGTGTTTTGACTATGTCATACCACTGTCTTCTTGCCTCCATGGTTTCAGCTGAGAAATCAGCACTTAATCTTATTGTGCTTCCCTTGTATGTGATGGTTCTAATCTAAGCACCTCTTAAAATATATTTATATATGTATAATAACAATTTTGTAAGCAAATGCACATATATGCATATATATTTATATATCATTTTACAAATAGTGGTATGTATTGTGAAAATTTTGATTTTTACCCACAATAAAAAATAAATAAATTAAATGAATAAATAAATAAATAAAGCAGGGATGAAAAAAAATTATTAAGAAAAAAACATCAAAAAAGAGGGAAAAAAAATACAAAGGTAGGAGTTAAATTGATGCAAATCTCCATCCAACTAATATTTATTGATTGCTTACAGAATTCCTAACATTAAAAAACATAGATACATTTGTATGCCATCCTCATTTTATAGATCTAGAGAGGCTGAAAAACTTGCCTAAGATAAACCTGTTTTCATTGTTTCAGTTGTAAGTTGAACCCAGTAGTTCTGGCCTCATCTCTTGATACATTTCAGCATATCATATTATTATATATCACAATTAGGAAAAGTTAAAGGACATAGCATTAATCCCAACTACGAAAAAAGTTAAAGAGAGTACCCCCAATAAAAGCAAGTATAATATATATAATTTCAGATGTCATTATATGTATGGAAAATGTGAGAATTTGATTTTAAAAATATACATAAGTATGAGGCTTGTCAATATTATCCTTTTTTTTAGTGGTTTTGATGGTTCTTGGTATGTTATACTTATAAATATATATGTGGAAAAATTCTATGGCTAACATTATTTGCTAAAAGTTAAATCATGCATTTAAACTAAAAGTTTCTTCTAAATCAAGGACATTTTAATTATCCAAAATTTGTGTAGGATGAAATATAAGGCAAAGTAAAAAAATTAAAACGGTGCCTAAATATCTAATTATTCAGTCTGATTTATGTGATACACATAACAAAACACAAAACACAATTTTTGTAAAATAATAAGATGTATATGTATTGAATATCTAGATCTCTGTTTATATTATCCATCTATTCTGGTATGCTGTCCACTTCTTTATCAGAACTCTTTGAATATTAATAATTGATATTTTAAATTCTTGATCTGATTTTTGTAACTTATCTGCCATATTAATTCTTGTTTGTCTCCTCAATCTGTTTCTTTAGACTGTATTTTTGCCTTTTTGAATGCCTAGTATTTCTTTTTTTTTAATTGAAAAGCAGTCATGATGTACAGAATAAAACACAAAAGTACATAGTCTTCTAGTTTTACCTTAGTTTACCAGATCCTATGGCAATTTCCACAGTGGTTGGTTTAACATCAGGAATTTATTGGCTCATGGTTTCATAGTCTAGAAGGTTTGCTACCTCTGAAGGCTGGTTGCATTTTTGACTGGTCAGCAATCCTTAGGTCTCTTGGCTTTCCCATCAAATGGAAATGTCCCCTCATTTCTCTTCCAGGTACTATTGACATAGAGCATCACTTCTTCATTTGGCTTTAATCTCATGAAATCTAATTCAGTTCAGCCACAGTTTAACTAAAAAAAAAAAATCATTAAAATGTCTTAATCACCTACTCAGAGTAATGGGCAAAAAGTAAAACATATATTTTGCTTTTTATGGTTTTCTTTTTCTTCAATACATAGTTCAACCTACCAAAGCTTGCATTCTGCATCTCCTAAAGACATGTTTTTCTTATATGCAAAAGACAATCATTTAATCATATATGAAGAGCATTAAGTCCTTTAAATAACAACTCTGAGTCAAAATTCTCACCAAAATCAGAAGGAGATATTTTCCATTATAAGCCAAAATTCCTCTGCATCTAATGGACCTGTGAAATAATAATAATAATAATAATAATAATAATAATAATAATAATAAAAAGTAAGTTAATTCCACAATACAATAGTGGGACAGATGTAGGTAAATTATTTCAATTTTTCAAAGAGAGAAATTGGAAGGAAAACAGGCAATATGGATACCAGTGCAAGTCAGAAACACAGCAGGAAAAATTCCATTAATTTCAAAAGTCATCTGTGCTCAATGCTTTGTCCTCCCAGACACATGGAGCAGCAGCCCATACTTTATATGAATTTTTATAGAGGCCAAACTCTCCCAGAATACAAGAATATAGGCCAAACCTGCTCGAGCCTGGGAATGGCAGCCATATTCTCTCTGAACACAAGGGTTCAGGCCACATTATATCAGAGTCCTGGGGTGGTGGTACTCTACTTGACATAAGTGGTCAAGGCCCACCCCTTCCAAGTACTAGGGTAAATGGCATGTTCCCTTGAAACACAGGGATGGATCTGCCATTTACACAACCATGGGAGGGTATGCTCTTTTGGCCTAATGAGGTCTTTTTGATCTACATATCTGTATCCATGTTTCTTTCCTTGAAGTCCTTTTACTTTCAATTTTTAAAAAGTTTTATTTTATTTTTAAGGAATCTTTAGATACCATAAATGATACATCAAAAATATAGGAGAATCCCCATATATCCCAAATCCTTCCCCTCTCACACTTTTCCCAATTAGCATCTTTCATGAGTGTGGTACATTTGTTACAATTGATGAAGACATATTGAAGTATTGCTATTAACCATGGTCAATAGTTTACATTATAGTTTACTCTTTTAAAAGTTTTGCCAAAATGCATTGTGGCCTGTATCCATCATTGCAATGCCATTCAGAACAATTCCAATGTCCCCAAATTGTCCCTTTATACACCTATTCTTCTCTCTCCCTCCCCTCAGAAACTCTGAAAATCACTGCCTTTATATCAGTGTTACAAGATCTTTCATTGCTAGAATAATAAAAAGTCTATTTCAATCTGTAGTTGCAATCCTCCCATATGGTTGTTCATTCCACAATTCTGAGAATTTTAGGATGATGATATGGATGGAACTGTCTTCCTTGCAGTTGTAGATACTCTTTCTTTTTGAGATGGTCCTGGTCCATTTTTTTCATTCTGTTAGTTGTCCAGGGTGAGTCTGATGAATTGGAGAGTAGGTGTTAGAACACAACTGAGATTCAGGGTTCAAGAGGCAAAGGAACAGACTGAACATTTATGTCTCTGGTAAATATATTTAACCTGTATAGTGCGAATTATAGGTTCAAATAAAAGGGCAGAAGAGCCATGTATAGGGAAATTATAAATGATTCTAACTCTGTTACACTGGGGAACATATATTCCAAGGCAAAGCCCACTTACCTTTCCATATTCCTGAGATTGTTTGCCCTGCCTATACTGTCTAGACGTCTTTAGATCCATCAGGAGCACCCCTGCTTGAAGTAATGTTTTCTGTGGCAGCCAATGAAATCCTGCTGAGATATCCATAAGCATAACCTCTGGAATGATTTTCACACTCACTTTGAAATTTCTTAGTTATAAAAAGATAATTTGTATTCACTATTTTTCCCTTTTGGTCAAGGTATATTTACAAATGCATTACTAGTTGGTACTTGGTAATAATCCCTCAGTGCCAGGGATGCTCATTCCTGAGTCTCATGTCTTAAATCAGGGGGAAGGCAGTGAATTACCTAAGATCTAAAGATTTTGTATTAGAAATTTATATATGTATATAGTATGTATGTAGCTACTGTCAATTTTAAATATGGTTGAATTGGTTTTCTATTTTTAAAAAAATAATTTTTAATTTTTAAAATAAATTTAGATTACATAAATGTTACACAAAATATATAGGAGATTCCCATATGCCCCAATTCCTAGACCTCCCACATTTTCCCGCATCAACAATATCCTTCATTAGTGTGGTACAGTTGCCACAATTGGGTGAAGTCATCTTGGATCATTGCCACTAAGTGATGATTATAGTTTACATTGTAGTTTACACTCACTCCCACACATTTTTGCAAGTTATTACAATATAGACAATGGCCTGTATCTGTCATGCAATGTCATTCATAATAACTCCCAAGTCCCCAAAACACCCCCAAATTACACCTATTTTTCCCTCTCCCTCTCCTCAGAACCTCCAGTGGCCACTGCTTCCACATCTACATGATCCTGCAATGATGGATACAGAACATGCCATATTTCACAAAATCTTTAAAAGCGTATGGTCCAAAATGTAAACCACAAATTGGTTTTCAAACAATTTGAGGTGTTAAAAGTTTTAAACAAGTTGACTATTTCCCTATGAAGATAAATTTGGTTCTTTATTTGCAAAAGATTTTAAAATATAAAAAGGCCAGGGAATGTAACACATCATCCTGACTTGAGTATATGTCTTTTCCTAGATCAGTAATTGTTGCTAGGCAGATGGAAAAAAAAATGTTTGCCAGTCCTGTATAACATCTTAATGAATGCCACTATTGGTTAGGAATCTGTTATTGACCGGATTGCCAAATCCCACACAATGAAATGGAGGAGAAGCAGTTTATAAAGCTGAAATATAGTTAGGAGAGATACAGCAACAATGGGTCATATTTTCATACATACCTAATTAGTCCATCTCATTTCACTTAAGTAGAATACCAAAATATCCTTTAGGGTAATTAAAAATGTGTATATGGGGTGGCAGAAAGAAGAATTGGGATATTTAACCAACATCAGTTTATATAATTTGGGGCTATTGGTACTAGAATTATCTTACAGTTTACATAAAATTTGGCTAATTGGTGAAGGTGAGAAATGTGAAAACATTACATACGTGAAGTGATAGGTGGTATGAAGGAAAGGAATAATATTTACAGGAACACATGTTTCACACATAATTAAAAATCATTTAGCTCATATTTATTAACATCTTCTATCAGAATTATGCACTGAAGGATCATTTCTCCAAAAAATTCCTATAGGGCAAATTATCATGCAATTTAATAAGACATAAGATGTTTGATAAAACATAATTCTGCATATAAGCAATACCAAAAATAGCAAAATAAGTATCTTTTTATTGCTCAGCAGCAGTTGTATAAATGTTCTTTTTATTGACCTTGTGAGCCAGTTATCTCTTAACAATCAATCTTTTGAAAATTAGTAGCAATTTATTGAATACTAAATACTTTCTATAAGATAAAAGAGATGGGTATTTTGACATAGAATTTATTTCTGAAAATCTGGTTGAAGGTGGAATGTAAGTTGAATTTAAAAGGAAACAACAAAAACTGTAAGGAAAAAATATAATTATACAACAAATAATGTGCAGTGATGAGGAACAATAAAATTGAAAAAATAAATTTACAGAAATTCATATGTAGAACTGATGATAAAATATTAAATTATAAGAGACAAAATAATGGAATTCTTAGACCTATTATTTTCACTATTGAATATTTACCAGGAAAAATTCCATTGAAACTGGATGTGTTATTCATAAATATATATAAATGTACAGGTATATATATCCATTTATATGCATCTAGATATATTTGTATATAGAGGATCTTTTTTAAAATATATTTTTTATTTTTTTAAAGATAATTAGATTACATAAATGTTACACAAAAAATATAGGGATTCCCATATGACCCGCTCCCCACACGTCCCACACCCCCCTACATAAACAACATCCTTCATTAGTGTGGCACATTCATTGCAATTGATAAATGCATCCTGGGGCATTGCCACTGAGCATGGACCATAGTTCACATTGTAGTTTACACTCTATCCCACACAATTCTGCAGGTTATGGGAAGATATATAATGGGCCTATATCTGTCATTGCAATGTCATTCAGGATGATACCCAAGTCCTGAAAAATCCCCTTATTATACCTGCTTTTTGTCTCCCTGCTCCAAGAGCCTCCAGTGGCTACTGCCTCCACAACAAGATTGTATTTTTTTCCAATGCTAGAATCGCAAAAAGTCTACTGTAGAACTCCAGTAAGTCCACTCTAGTCCATAGTTCATTCCCCAATCCTGAGGATTCTGGGATGGTGATGGCCTCTAATTGAGAGGGGGCTCCAATCCCATACAGCCGTTGGATGGGATACTCTTGCTTGCAGTTGTAAGGTCTCTTGTTTCTTTGGTATGGTGTTTGTCAATACTCATCTCCTTGGTAGTTGTCCTGGGTGAGTCCAATGAACTGGAGAGTAAGTGTTGCAACTATGCTGAGGCTCAGGGCACAACTGGCATATGGACAGCTGAAAGATTCAAGTCTCTTGGATGTATACCTACAAACTCCAGCACCAAGTATAGGTTCAAATAGAAGGGACAGATGAGCCATGTGTAGGGAAGCCATAACTGAGTCGAACTCTGTCACTCTTTTAGTTTTCTAGGGTGGTCAAACAAATATCATGATATGGTTAGGTTAAAACAATGGAAATTCATTTGCTTATTGTTTTGTAGCAAGGGATATGTCCAAATCAAGAAATCATGAAAGTGATGCTTTCTTCCTGAAAACTGTGGCATTTTTTTTCTGTCTGTGATCCTGTACTTAGATTGTCACATGGAAAACATATGATGATATCTCCTCATCTCTTCCTTCTCTTCAAGGTTACATTGATTTCAGATTCTGACTTATCTGCTGTGGCAATAACTCCCTGTCTGAATTTCATTCTCTTACACAAGATTCCAATAATAGGATTAAGACCCATTCTAATTGATGTTGGCTACACATTAACTGAAATAACCTCATCAAATGGTTCAATTTCCAATGGATTAACTCCCACAGAAGTGGGTCAAATTAAGAACAATGTTCATTGGGGGTGCATACAGTTCCAATCATGACAGATGTATATACAGTTACACATATAAACATTAATATACTTATGTATATATATACATAAATAAGAATGGAGTTAACAATGAATAATATTTTAGTAGATTACTAAATTTCAGTCTAAATTACTATAATTATAGATAAATATTGTTAAATAATAGAAGAAAATGTGTGCTTCTAACTATTCACTTAAAAGCATTATATCATTTCAAAAATATAAAGGTGAAAACAGAGGAAAATTGTGTATTTGTGTTCCACAGTAAAATAATAAATTCAGAATTAAATGTTACCTTAAAATTTCCAAAACTTAAATATGAACACTTTTTACTGATGATTATTTTTATATGATGTTGCAACATTATAATACTGCTATTTAGGAAGAATAAGTGTAAACCTCAGCAGATTGTCTATATAGTTGAGGTCATGGATTTATTAGCTATTGTAATATCAAAAGATATTTGTACTCTCTATTACTTGCTAACACCTGAAAATTTAGGTGTGCTTTGACACAGAGCATTCTGCTTAATACTTCTGTGAAGCTCAAATGAGGCTCAGCAAAAAGAAGTGATCTCCCATTATGATTTTACCATCCATAGGTTGAAGGTAAAATCAATAGGTCCATGAGTTGTCTCCAGAACAGGAACGGTTTGGTTGTTATAGGTTGCATATCTCCATTATATTAATACAGTTCTCTATATGATGTCCAAGCTCTTATGTCTTATTCCCAATAGATATCAATTTTTAAAGGAGCTTTACCTTCTCAGAACTTTTCTGAGGGTTTGAGCCACATTTTTGTTTCTAAGACTGTAAATGAGGGAATTGACAATGAGAGTGACAATATTGTAGAAGACAGAAAACTACTTCATTGTGCTCAGGAGTATGAATGGCTTTGGGGAGAAAGTATTTGAAGGTTGCTGTCTGTAGAAGCGTGACAGCAAAATCATATGAGAATAACAGGTTGCCAAAGTTTTTCTCATCCCTAAATTTGATTTTAATTGCAAAACAGTAGAAAGTATCTGCCCATATGAAGCCATAATGGAAGATAATGGAATGGGGAAGAACAGAATACCAAAAACATAAAGTCTATTTTTATAATGAAATGTATCAGCATAAACAAGTTTCAGCAGAGCTGGGATCTCACAAAAGAAATGATGGATTTTCCGGGAGGCACAGGGTATATATGACATGGCCCAAGGCATTGAAAGAAGCACCCAACCAGGTACCAGCCACCCTGAAGGCACAGATTTTAGGGTGCATGAAAATGGAGTAACGGAGAGGGTAGCATAAAGCCACATACCAATTGTAAGCTATGACTGCCAGGAGAAAGAACTCTGCTCCACCATTTGTAGTGAAGAGAATGAGCTGAATTGCACAGTTAATAAAGGAAATGGTATTCTTCCCAGACAGGAAATCAGTGGCTATCTTGGGGACAAGAGTGGAGCTATTCAAGAGGCCCATGTTGGAAGGTTGGTTGAGAAGGAAGTACATAGGGGTGTGGTGTCAATAGTCCAACCGTATGAGAATCATCATAATATTGCCAACAACAGTTCCAAGTCCATTAAGAAGTGAAGTATATTAGGATATTGGGGGCTTGAATATGGTGAAATAGTCACAGTAGAACAAAATCAGTTCCAATGATCATATTAGTCCATCTCCCCATTATCAGCTTCCTTGTTAATTATCCTGGATAGATTAGAAAAAAAATATTTATTCCCACCACAAATGGGACCCTCATTTTATAATGTGCCTACATTATTCTCTTCTTTAGTTGTTCAATTATATACATTAGGAGTTTCACATATTTTCAGCACAATCTCTACCACACACTTGATCTTGTTTTTATTGCAATGTCACTCAATACTGATTAAGAATAGCTTATCCAAAATTTATCAATTTAGTACACTATCAGTATTTTAAGGACATAAATTTAAGGCCTTGAAATTTATTAATTTTAATAAGTATAATTTGATTTAAAATAAAGCATTCATACATCAGTGTATACTCTTTCTGAATCTATCTTCTGTCTCTATCAATGTATCACTTTCTCTCTCTCTCTCTATATATATATATCTATTTCTCAAATTCTCTATCTCTTTATTTCTCTATCCTTATTATAATACCTATCTATATATGGTTATATCACTTACAGATACTTAAAGACATTCTATCCTTTTGCTTATTGCTGCTTTTCAAGAGGTAGTCTAAGTAATCTAAGTAATCTTCGATACACCTATGTGAAATATGAGAGTTGTTTTTCATATGATACTGTAAATTTATAACAATTCTGTAAGGGCTTACTTTTCTTTTTTTCAAAGGCAAGTTTGTTTTTCAGAGAGATCCAATAATTGTGCATATTTTGACAGCAATTAAAGAACCAGGACCATAGTCATGTCTAAACGTATTCAGATTTCCTGTTTCTCTGCATTTTACCTAATGTGGCATCTAAAAGAATAAATTTCTGTAAGTGATCCCTATTTTGAAATAAAGATGGCTATGTTTGTCTTTACTTTTTTTGTAATTTGATAGCAGAGAACATAAGACCATCCAAATAGGATTGAAAGTAGCCCACTATCAAACAAGGCGTCTGATGTTTGAGATTCAGTAATTTGATGCCACCTACTCAAAAGACTTTTGCTGATATAATAAACTATGAAACTATGGGAAAACAGACAAAAACAAAACAACAACAACAAAAAACACAATAAAAAAGCTGCTAGAAAAAAAGCAAAAATTGCTATTACTGAAATAATTTTGCCTGAAGCCATGTAATGTTTATCACCTCTGCATAATTCTCTAGAGCTCTGTGTAAAGGAACAAAAGAGCAACTTGTATAGAGGCCCAATAATCTGGCTTGCAGTGGGGATGGGAGGGGTTAAAGACAAACTCAATGGACCCATATGCTATTTTGTTGGAAAAAAAAAAAAGAAATTAGTAGATTGGTTAATTTTGGTAACAGCATTACATTGTTCAAGATGTTCCTCAAAAAATGGTTCATTTAAAAATGAAGTCTCTTATCATATTAAAAACAAATTTTACTCAGCACAACAGTCTAGAGTTTTTTCTGGAAAAATATAGTGAGAGTCATTGGATGCCACAATATATAGTGACTTTCTTATGGCTGGAAGCATGCCATTTTATTAGGATGCACTAACTAGTAAATTCCATATAATTGATATTGACCCCTTAACATGTATGACATTTTGGTTATAAGAATACTGCTTTACATTAATTATGTTTATTTCAAGGTATAAGTCTATATATGCATTACTAGTTCTTCAGCAATTATGAACAGAAATTTTTAAAAAAATCATGAGAAGTAGTTCCAAACACTGTACCCTCATTACAGTGACATAAACTCATGGAAGCTCTTCATTGCTAAAAATATAAGAGCTCTGAATTATATTACAATAATATAACTTTTTACTTTAAATTGGGTACTATACATTTATATTAAAGGACTAGAGTACACACAATTAAAATGAAAAACATGAAGTATTTTAAAAATAGCAAAATGCCTGATGTTTATTTCATATTTTTCCTGTTTATTGTTAGGAAATGAGTACTTAATTAATTTATTGAAACATTTTTCAATAAGTCAATTCAATTATAGAAAAAAATACTTGATTCAGGATTTATTTGAAATTTTTCCTATACTATACCTTTTTTATCACTATTTGTAAAACTGTTCCTTTAGTATCAAATAAAGGAGGATAAGAGAAACAATGATTCATTTAAAAAATCAAAACAGTCTAACAAAGCATTTGGATTCCTGAGAGTTAGTCAGTTTTGTTGTCTCTCTTTCTCTCTCTCTCTACATATATATATATATATATATATATATATATATATATATATATATATATATATA
>JAKSZT010001178.1:2653622-2712851 GCA_026826555.1 Tolypeutes matacus | reverse complement strand
ATATATATTGTATATATGTATGTATATATATATATAAAGAGAGAGAGAGGGAATGGAGTCAGTCTTTCAAATCAGTATTATTTGTATCAATTAGAGAAATGAAGATGTAAATTTGGTAATATAAAACATATAAAATTAATTAATAAAAAAATTTCTTGATATATGCTGAATTATTTCTTAATTTGAAGTTCTCCCTCCCACAAAACCATTGAGAGACTTTTGACAGTCAATAAGAATTTCAGATTTTAGATTATTTCTGATTGTCTATTTTTTCTTCTATACCAAGAAGTAACTTTATATATGATACTCTAGAGTGACAAAGGATATGAACATTTTGTTCTTGGTAATGGCACTGAAGTGAAAATCCCTATGTGAAGATGTAGATAAAATCACACACTGCAGTTTTGTTATTAATATAAAATGTACCTATATTGTTCAAGTGATTTTCACAAGTGATATTTCATACACTGATCTACAATTTGGTGAAAAGATTAAATTTATTATCAGTATATTGATACATAATTAGTAATTTTTAATGCTTTTAAAAACAAAGTAAGCTTTAATCTGAAGAGTAAATTTATTCTTTGAAGTGACAGGTAGGATCTCAGAATATGAAGGGGTCAAAGTCCCATCCATCTTTATCTCAAGTAGTTCATTTGAACTGTTTAAATTTCTATGTATAATATATCAATTATGCTCAAATATGCCTGGGGTGAAAAATATATTTTTGCGTAATATGTTTTTCCATGTAAATATATCAAATTGTTATACAACTTTTAAATCTAATAGTTAAAATTCTCACATTTAAAACTTACCAATTATTCCTAATATGAATAGGGAGAGGCAAATAAGCATATCAATTGCAAGTGCAATAGCAACTAAAGAATCAAAATCTAGGAGAAGAGAAAAAATATGGAAGTTATCATTTCAAGCAGTTTCTCTCTATATATTTTTTTCTCTTAAATGACATCTATCTTTTACATTCATTTTATTGTAAAAGTTTTCCATTTCTTTAGTTTGATAAATAGTAACCTTACATAAGATAAAATAGAAGTCTCTATATATTAAGAAATATGAGAATAAAATGGATAGAAATTATTTAGGAAACAACTGGAATTGATTCATTTGGATTCTGAAGTCTACAGATGTGAAATGATTTATTATTCACAATAAATAAACCAAGAACATCAATTCCAGTATAATGTACTGATACTATCCGCACATCTATCTGCTTCAGAGAATAATTCATTTTCTTTTGTTTCAATCTTCCAAATCACACATAAATTCCTCTCACTCATAGACAGTAAACATGAACAATACAGAGAAAGGGGTTCTGACAAATGCTGTTTCTAGATTCTATCTGCCAAGAAGCAGGAGAGATTTAACCTGTCAACAGACAATTGAACATGTGAAGATAGACCCCTAAGTTAAAAATGGTGCTATTTGGAGAACTGATGCTCATTTAATGTGAAAGAATCTTCAATGGGAAATTCTTCTCTCTGCCATATTTCCCAGGACCACCAAAACAGATAAAACCTTAAGTTTCCTTCAAGAAAATTCTAAAGCATTTTTGCACTAATTCTATTTTTAAATCTAATGATGCCTAACTACTAAGTAAATAATCCATATTTAACAAAAAATGAAAAAGTAGTTAAAATTGCTTTCATACTCTGCTTTGCTTTAGTAACTATAGTGCTGATATTGGTGTTTTGCTTTTTACATAGTTTAGTGGTTCTTGCACAACAACCATAGGTGGGAAAGAATATGGGCTGATTTCTAATTTTATGATTGATATAATGACTTGGGGTATGAGGATTCACATTCCAATTGCTATTTCTTGTTGCATTTGAATTTAGGCACTATATTTTAAAATATTCTTAATAAAGTACAAAATCTTTTATTGGTGTGTTTAAGGTCATATGTCATACAAAGCCAGAGATTTTATTCTGTAAACAAGCTCAACTCTTAGAATTGTTACAGACCTCTCACTACACCCATTATGGAAAAATATTTAAGAATCATTTTGGAATTAGAATGTTCAGGGACCTTAAATGAATTATATATAATATACATATGTAAAAAATTAGCAATCATACTGCATATTTCAAAGTTAGCTGGGCCTGGTAATTAGATTACTATGGAACTCATTGATATTACTGTTTACTTGTTTCCATGATAACACATTTGCTTAATTTGGGCATTTACAGGACAATGGGATAACTATGCTTATCCTACCTTTGGGAACACAGGAGCAAACAAGGGACATTTTGTCTGAAGACAATGTAGGCAGAATAGTAAATTGGCCCAAACTTCTGTGATAAAAATTTCTTGTTGCATTTATCTGCTTAGTTCATTGGTAATGCATGGCCCTGACAACAAAGGATGATGAATGTTTCTGAATATATTTCCATGCAACACTTAAACTTTTACATAAATAGATTTATGGTGATATCTTGAGGAAAAATATAAAAGGTAAGTTATCAACTTTGTACATTCTCAGTATTTTAAGGACAAACATTTAAGGTCTTAGAATTTAATAATTTTTACCTATGGTTTACTTGTAAGCCAAAAATTTCAAGTAAATATTGGGCATAATAACGTGATTCTTAGGTGAGTAGTTACTTCATTTGACATTATCATAAGTGCTTTTGCAATACAACAAAAAATAATATTATATGATTACCAATTCTAATCTTTCTGTCAATATAAATACAAATGAAATTGAGCAGATTTTAAATAACAATTTTTATTTTTATTTTCCAAGTGTCTAATACTAAAAATCCTTCATGGACTCTTAACAAAGGAAGAAACATTGTCTAATACAATATTTGAATTACAACAATTTATCATTAACATATAATCAATGAGTAACTGTAATATAGGCAGCTCATGAGTTTTATTATTAATAAACTTCATCTGAGAACTGGAAAACTGCAGTGTTCAAATCCCAGGGCAGAATTCAGCAGCTGCTGCTTTGGGTCCAGAGTTAGTGGGTTTCCTCCCTGGTTTCACCACTTATTAGTGACTTCAGATATTCTACTTGACTTTGCTTTCCACTGGCTCTTCATCTACAAAATTGAGATAATAAAAGCCAGCATTTCATAGGTTTTTGAGAATATAAAAAGAATTGATTAATGAACATCTTGTGGAACAGTGTCAGTTGCATTGGAGACACTAAATACTTGATAAAAGGAAGATAATTTTTTTCAAATTTTATTGATTGGTATGATAAGGAGAATTAATCTATAATGTTTCATTTTTCTGCTGGTATCATGAAATACACAAATTAGAAAACTTTGTAAGGAGAAATATATTTTATTTAATTAACTATATATTTCTCCATCACCTTATTGACTATCAGACCTCTCATTTAAAAATGAACACACAATATACATGTGCTTATTATATACACACATAGCACATGACTTACATATGTAAAGAAAATTCTTTTTTCTTTTTCATTTCTTTCTACTTTTTAAAAAATAATTTTCATATACTTCACAAACTGTATAATTCACACATTTTGTGTTTTATTCAATTTTTAATATATTTTTGCACTTTGCTCAATGTTTTTGCTTGTTGTCTGCTCATTGTGTTTGCTTTATGTCTATTTTTTTTTTCTTTAGGAGGCCCTGGGAAACAAACCTGGAACCTCCCATGTGGGAGGTAAGTGCTCAACTGCTTGAGCCACATCAGCTCCCTGCTTATTTGTTTCTACTCATTGTATGCTCATGGTATGCTCACTGTCTGTTCATTGTTTTTGCTCCTTGTCTACTCATTGCTTTTTTCCCCTTGTTGTCTGCTCATTGTCTTTGTTTTCTTTGTTTTCTTTAGGAGGCACTGGGTACCAAACCCTGAACCTCCCATGTGGGAGATGGGTGATCAACTTCTTTTGCCATATCTGCTTCCTTTCTTATTTTTTAGTATAGGCACTTATGGCTATAGATTTTCCTCTCAACACTGCTTTTGCTGAATCCCATAGATTCTAATATGTTGTGCTGTCATTTTCATTGCAGTTACTGATTTATTTTATTTTGCAATTTCCTCCTTAACCTATTGATTGTCTAAGAGTATGTTGTTTAATTTCCATATATTTGTGCCTATTCTGATTCTATTCTGATTCTATGACCCTTATTGATTTCCAGCTTCTTTCCATTGTGGTCAGAGAATTATCTTTGTATATTTTCAATCTTTTTTAATTGGTTGAGCATTGGTATATGACCTAGCATATGATCTATCTTGGAGAATGATACATATGTGCTCAAGAAGAATGTATATCCTGCTGTATTTAAGAGTAATGTTCCATACATGTCTATTAGGTCTAGATCCTCTAATATATTCAAGGTCTCTGTTCCATTATTGACACTCTGTCAAAAAGTTCTCTCTAATGGTGATAATGGTGTATTAAAGTCCCCCACTATAATTATAGAGGTATCTATTTCTCTATTTAGTTTTTCCAATGTTTGCCTCAGATGTATTGGTGAACTTTGGTCAGGTGCATAAATGTTTATGATTGTGATTTTTGTTGATATGTTACCAGTTTTACTGCTATACAGTGTCCTCCTTTTCTCTTACAATAGTTTGCCTTAAAAGTCTATTTTTGTCCAATATTAGTATAGCTATTCCTGCCCTTTTTTGGTTATTGTTTGCATGTAAAATCATTTTCCAACCATTCACTTGCAACCACATTATGTCCCTGGTCTAATGTGAGTTTCTTGTAGAGAGCATAAAGATGGGTCATATTTATTTATTCATTCTGCCAATCTGTGTCCCTTGAATGGAAAATTTAACCTAGTAACAGTCAATGTCATTACTGTCAGGGCATTACACACTATTAGCCATATATTCATTAGTTTTATGTATGTCATATTCTTTTATTTCCAATTTATCTTTTTAGTAATTCTTACTAATTATATGCCTTTGTACCCTCTCCTCCAACCTTCTCTCTCCTCTTTTATTCATTTCAATCTGCAGAACACCCTTTACCCCCTAGGAAACTTCTCAGACTGCCACTGCTCATCCATCAATCATCCTGCATTCTTCTCTCCACAGGTAAAGTAACCAGTTTTAGCAAATAAAATAAAGTATGAAAAACAAAAAAGTAAAATGATAAAAATGAAAAAAATAACAGATAAAAAACCTAAAACAAACTAAAATATCTTAATCTATAATTTCCTTGTTAAAAAGCTCCCGCTGAACACCCGACAACCCAATGGACCTCTCTCTGTATTGCTTCTCTAATGGGGTACTGGCAATTGAACCAGAGACGTAGTACATATGATGCAGGAGTTTCTCCACTGAGACACAATCACGGTTTGCCTGCTATACATCTCCTGGCTTCCTTTTCTTCCAGATTTCTTAAGCACCTGTCTCCACCCAGTCCTTCACTGACCTAGCTCCTCTCTCTCCCAAGGCAGTTGGATGTGACTGCCTGCCCAATCAAATGACCCCTTCATTCCCTCTGGGCTTACTTCAATGCTAGTTAGGGCATTTTATGAGATTCAAAGGGGATTCAGCTGCCCAAACTCACTGAAAAGAAGCCACTCTCTGCCTTCTGCCAGATTATCTCCTCCTTCCAGTGTGGAAAATTTTCTTTCTCACTCAGTTTGCTGCATTGAACCAGGTATTTTACTGAGGCTATTCACCTTGAAGATGGTGTATACGTGTGGTTTCCAGACACAGGGCCAAGTAACTCAAAGTATACATTGACCTCTTTGTCCCTTTGTCTCTCTCCTTCCTGGATGATGCACAACATTCTCCTTGTTCGCAGATTCCCAATGCAGCTCCCTCAGATACCTTTTTGCCTTCCTTCTTTGTGTTTTTGAGAGTGTTGAGGCTTGATTACCATCTTCTTGAAAGTCCTTGCCAATTATTTAATCGGGCAGTTTGTTTAATTATTGTTGAGTTGTATGATCTCTTTATATATCGAGGGTTTTAATCCTTATCAAATATATGATTTCCAAATATTTTCTCCCATTGAAGCAGCTGCCTTTTCATCCTTTGAGATACAAAAGTAATGAGATTTGAGGAGGTTCCATATATCTTTTTTCTTTCTTTCTTTCTTTTGTTGCTTGTGCTTTTGGTGTAAGTTTTAAGGAACTATCTTTTGCAACAAGATCTTGAAGAACTTTTCTTACATTTTCTTCTAGGCGTTTTATGATTGTTGCTTTTATATTTAGGTCCTTGATCTATTTTTAGTTAATTTTTATAAGGTGTGAGATAGGGGTCATCTTTCTTTCTTTTAGAGATGGCCATTCGTTCTCCCAGCACCACTTGAATAAACTGTTCTGGTCTGGCTTGGACGACTTGGCAGCCTTATCACAAATCACTTGACTGTAGATTTGAGGCTGTATTTCTGAGTTCTCAGTTTGGTTCCATTAGTCAATCTGCCTATCTTTAGGCCAATACCATGCTGTTTTTACCACTATACCTAAGTAATATGCTTTAAAGACAGGGAAGTGTGTGTCCTCCAATTTTATTCTTCTTGTTAAGATATTTTTGGCTCTTCTGAATAATTTGAATAATTGGCTTTTCCATTTCTACGCAAAAAAAGGCTGCTGGCATTTTTATTGGAATTGCATTGAATCTGTTAATTAGTTTGGGTAGAATTGACATCTTAAAAATATTTATTCTTCCACTCTATGAACAAGAAATGTCCTTTCATTTATTTAACACTTCTTCAGTTACTTTTAGCAATGTTTTGTAGTTTTCTGAATGCAGATACTAATTCCTTGGCTAAGTTTATTCCTAAATATGTGATTCATTTAGTCACTATTATAATTGGAAGTTTTTCTGATTTCCTCCTCAGATTCCACATAGGTAGTTCATAGAAACTTTATTAATTTTTGCATATTAATCTTCTCTCTTTTCACTTTGCTGAACATGTCTAATAGTTCTAATAGCTTTGTTGTGGATTTTTGAGGATTTTCTAGTTATAAGATCATATCATCAGTGAATAGTGCAAATTTTTCTTTTTCTGTTCCTACTTGGTGCCTTTTATTTCTTTATAGCCTAATTGCTTTAGCTAGGTCTTCTACCACAATGTAGAATAGCAGTGGTAACAATGAGCAGCCTTCTACCAGATCAGTGAGAAATCGTTCAGTCTTTCACTGTTGAGTACAATGCTAACTGGAGGTTTTTCATATTGGCACTTTACCATCTTAAGAAAGCTTCCTTCTATTCCTATATTTAAGGATTGTTTTTTATCAAGTAAGGTTGCTGTATTTTGTCATATGCCTTTTTTTTTTTTGCATCACTCAAGATCATGTGATATTTCTTTTTAAATTTCTCCCTGTGTTTTATTACACTAATTGTTTTTCTTGTATGGATCCACCCTTAGATACCTGGGATAAAATACACGTGATCACAGTGTATAATTCTTTTCATGTGTTTTGGAATTGACCTTCAAGTATTTTATATAGGAATTTTGCATCTATAGTCTTTAGAATACAGAGAATTTAGAGATAGAAGTTTGCAATTTTTGTTGTTCATAGTATCTTTATCTGGCTTTGATACTAGGGTGATGTTGGCTTCATAGAAAGAGTTTGGTAGTGTTCCTTCCTGTTCAATTTTTTTGGTAGAGGTTGAGCAAGATTGGTATTAGATCACCTTTGAATGATTGGTGGAATTCACCTGTGAAACTATCTGGTACTGGGCTTTTCATCTTTGCAATATTTTTGATGACCATTTCAATCTCTTCACTTTTGATTGGTTTGTTGAGGTCTTCTCTTTCTTCTAGGGTCAGTGTAGGTAGTTCGTGTGTTTCTAGGAATTTGTCCATCTCTTCTACATTGTTTAGGTGTTGGCATACAGTTGTTCATTGTATCCTCTTATTATCTCTCTTTTTTCTGTGAGGTCAGTGGTAATGACCCCCTCTCATTTATGTCTTCTCTCTTTTTAAATTTGTCTATCTGCCTAAAAGTGTGTCAAATCTTTTGATCTTCTCAAGGAACTAAGATGTTTCTTTCCATCTCTGCTTTCCTTTGTTTGTTGTGGCCAACGCCAAGATTCAAAGCCGGCTATGCTGGCCAAATTCTCTGAAGAGAATTCCCCTGAGTCCTCCTTACTTTTCCCTTGTAACGACTGAAAAGGAAGAAGATGTCTGTTCCCCTTGCAATTGACTTCAGTGAGCCATGATTTACCCCAGCTTAACACCTTGGGGGTAGATATATGGGGAAGGGAAGCACTTCCCAACCAAATGGAGGATTTAATAACTCTTGTTTGTTGTTTCAGGTTATTTGTCTCTCTGTCCTTCACTCTCTTGGTGGTTGTGTAACACTGTCTGTCTGATGATCCCCAAAACATGTCCCTGGGACAGATTTTAGTCCTTTCTCTTTTGTTGCGTGTGTGTGTCTTTGTGTGTGTGTGTGAGAGAGAGTTGAACCCTGCCTGCATACTCTGATGCCATCTACGTGGAACTCTCCAGTTTAAGTCCTTTCCGTAAGTTTTGATAAATTGTTTTCCCATTTTCATTTGTCTCATGATATTTACTTCCTTGACCGTGCAAGTTCTTCCTTGACCAATGATTGTTTAAGTGAGTATTATTTAACTTCAACACATTTGTGGATTTTCCAGTTCTCCATTTAATATTAATATAATTTTATTCCATAATAATCAGAGAAAATTCTCTGAATGATTTCAATCTTTGCAAATTTATTGAAACTTGTTTTGTGATCTATCCTGGAGAATGACCCATGAGTACTTGAGAAGATATATATTCTGCTGTTTTGAAGAGCAATGTTCTGTATATTTCTGTTAGGTCTAATTCACATTTGATAGTGCTCAAATTCTCAGTTTTGTTATTTATCTTCAATTTAGATGCTCTAGCTATTGAAAATAATGGCATATTTAATTATCCTAAAATTAATATACAGGTGTCTACATCTCCCTTAATTTTTTTTTTTTTCTTTTAGCTACCATGGCCACGTATTGAGCCCAGGACCTTATATATGGGAGGCTGTTCGTCATCCACTGTGCCACATCAGTTCCACTGAGTTGTTTTTTGTTGCTGTTGTTTTTTTATTTGTTTCCTTGTTGGTTTTTTGTTTTTGTTTTCTTTTGTTTCTTTTTCTTTATTTTTATTTTTTTTAGGAGGCACTGGGAACTGAACTCCCATGTTGGAAGCAGGTGTTCAAATGCTTGAGCCACATATACTCCCCACCCTTCAGTTATAATGGTTTTTGCCCAATGTATTTTGGGGTACGTAAATATTAATCGTTGTCATTTCTTTTTGGTGGATTGCACTATTATTAGTATAGTGTCCTTCTTTGTCTCTTATAGCAGGTTTAGACTTAAAATCTATTTTCTCTTATATTAGTACAACTCTCCTAGTTCATCTTTGATTATTTCCATGGGATATATTTTTTCCATTCTTTTACTTTCAAAGTATTTATGCCTTTGGGTCAAAGGCGAACGGTCTTGTAAAGAATATATAGTTGGATCATGCTTTTTAAAAATGCGTCTGCCACCCTGTGTCTTTTGAGTGGATAGTCATTCTATTAACATCTGTGTTATTGTTGTAAAGGGATTACTAACTTAAGCCATTTTTCCTTTAATGTTTATGTCATATGGTTTCTACTCTATTTTCCTTTATTGCAACAATCTTTTAGTAAATTTCATCTCTTATGGTGTATCAGACCATTCATTTTCTCATCTCTGTTCCTGTATATTTTTAAAATACTTCATTTGTGGTTACACTTTGGTTTGTATTATCTAACCGGCATGTATAACCTGTTAATTTGAAAAGGTATCTTCTTAGCTTTAGTACCATTCACACTGATTTTTTCCACAACCTTCTATTTCTGCTAATTTTGTCCCAATTTACTGCTTTATATCTTTTACATCTATTAGGAAATTTGCTTTTTTGTTTGGCTTTACTCAGATTCTTATATGAATTAAAGTATAAGGTTGTATATTGAGGATACAGTACTATTGTATTTTGCATTTACTTTCTTGGGTACCTGTACTGACTTTGATGATTAGTTTCATGTGTCAACATTGCCAGGTAATGATGCCAATTTTTCAGTCAAGCAAACAGTGGACTGCTTGTTACTGTGAGGGCATTTCATGGACTTAAATGAAGAGCAAGTTGATTACATTTATGGCTAATTGTATCTGCAATCTACTAAGAGATTGCCTTCAGTAATGAGAGCTATCTCATCCAGTCATCTTCAGGGCTTTAAAAGGAGAAGTAATCATTCAGCAGTCAGAAAAGAAATTTTCATTTCTAATTCATTCAGTCAAGTTTCTGCTGTGTGTAGTTACAAATAATTGTGGCCCCTTCTATTTTGTTCTTTAATTAAATTATTTTCAATAAGTAAACCTGATATATATACAAATATATCAATTTTTGTCAAAATATTTGTATTATTTTGAGATATTTGCTATTATAAGTAATGTGGTTGTGAACATTCTTGTACAAGTTTCCTATTTCACATATACAAGAGTTTATATTGCATATATAACTATTACTGGAATTATGGTATCATAGGCTAAGAAAAATTCACTGGTGTATTAGTCAGCCATAGGGGTGCTGATGCAAAATACCAGAAATCTGTTGGCTTTTATAAAGGGTATTTATTTTGGAGTAGAAACTTACAGTTACCAAGCCATAAAGCATAAGTTACTTCCCTCACCAAAGTCTGTTGCCACATGTTGGAGCAAGATGGCTGCTGAATTTCAGCATTCCTCTTCCTCTTCAGGCTCCATGGTCCCAGCCTCTTCCAATATCATCTGTAGGCCATCAGGCTCTCTAGGCTTTATCTCTCTCTGTGAGGCTCGATTCTCTTCAGGCTCAGGCTTGCTTCTCTCCACAAAGTCAGCTGTAGATTATCAGGTGAATGGCTCATCTCTCTTCACTGGGCCTCTGCCATGTCTGTGGAACTGTTTCTATTGCTCTGTTCTGCTCCTGTGTGTTTACTTCCCAGGGCTGCAGCTCAGAACTCTAACTAAATTTCCTGTCATGTCATTATCTCTGTGACTCCCCACCCACCAAGGGAGCAGGGACTCAATGTCCTACTGATTTGGCCCAATAAAAGCCTTAATCATTACTTAATCAAGTAAAAGTGAAAACTCTGGATCTAATATAATCTAATATGCCTAGAGGGACTGACCAGTTCACAAACATAATCCAATATCTATTATTTGAATTTGTAAACAATATCAAACTGCTAAACCTGTTTACAGAAAAATATCCATTAACATTTGTTATGGTTGCAACAGTGAAACTTCCAAGAAGACTAAATAAAATCTTGTTGAATTAAATCTATTGTAACATCAAGATATGTTAGTTATATCGTGTTAATTTTGACAATTTAATGTTTAAAAAATAATAATTTTATTTGGCACTCTTTCCTTTGTATGAAATTTCTTATTGACATGAATCATTTGTCTCATACAAATGCTCATTGACATAAGTTTACAAATCTATATAACCCTTCATATCAAGCAGGAAAGTAAAATAAACATTTAAAGTTTAAAGAATGTACAAGACATGAAAAGAAATAAAAAACAATGATAATAATGTTTTCCACAGTTTACTCCCCAAAGATTTGCATTTTATGTCCAAATGTTAGCTTTAACTTTTAGCTTGCAATTTTTGTTTCTTTTTTATTTAGATTTTGATCAAAGTGTTTCATACATTTTAAACTCTTATTGATGTAGTTAAACATTTGAAAATTTCCTTGGCATTTTACCTGTATCCATCCTTATATTAGAACAAGCTATATCATTAAAGTTTTATGTCTGTAGTTGATTTGCTAACATACTTTAAGTAGGCCATTGTAGGAAGTCTAAGTTAAATAGATTTATTTAGAACAGATGACATATAAGTTCATGAATCATAAGTTGTATTCTCACACAATGAACACACCTGTTAATATATAATAGCATATTTACAGAACCTTATTGTCCTTTCCCATTCAATACCCATTCTTTGTCCTATTGGAAATAGTATAATTACTTGTACATGGGTGATTTTGTGTGCATATTTTTAGAAATTATATAGCTGTAATCACATTGTAAGTACCATTTCTATCTGGTAGCTTTCTATTTAATTGTATTTGTGAGAATAATACATGTAGCTGTACTTGACAATAGTGGATTCATTTGCAATGCTGTGTGGCATTCCATTATATTACTATGATATACTTATTTAAGCAAATTACTTTTGATGAATTTCAATGTTATTACCTTTACGGACTTATGTGAAAAAAATTGGTTTCAACATTCTAGTAAAGGCCTTGTTTTACACTCTTACTTGCATTTATGGTGGGTATTTAACTAATAATGGACTAAATAGATCACAAGGTCCGTGTATGTTGGGGTGAAAAAAGCCATCGAAGAATTATTTGTAACTCATGAGTAATGAAGAGGTTTCAATGAAAATTAGAAAGCATAATTAATTATTATGCTGATAGGTGTGCTTAGCAGGAAGATTATATTCATAGATGCATCTATAAGAAAAAAATGAAAATAATTGAATTTAAATTGATTAAAACAAATTACAAAGCCCGTTTTACTTTTATATTTTAGGAATGAAAGATTTCTAAAATGAAATTTAAATTTGAAATCTCATTTATCTAAATCAAAATAATTAAATTCCTTTGAACAATATAAATATTGTGAGGTCCCCATCAGACAAATTTTTTTTCAGAAGATTGAAATGAGACATAAGTAAATTGTGGAAAACAAAGCTTCTAGGGATTAGATTAAAAATTTACAAAAAATAAATTCTCTTCAATTTGTTACATTAATTCAATATAATCTCTCCCCCCCAAATTCGTGCAATATGTGTGCACATGTTTGTGTACATGTATTCACAACCTATTATGGAATATGAAAAGTGATGCAAAAACAAAAAATCACTCAAAGATAATTTATAACAAAATAGGTGCATTTACTCTATTATCTTCAAAACATTTTAAAATTATAATAATATTATATTTGTACGTGTATTGACATTGAACACATTGAAATTTTTAATATAAAAAAATTAGTATGGAGGCAATGCAATGTATGTTATTGCCAATACTTATTTTCCATTCTTAGAGTAGAGTTCTTTTATCCTCATTGTTGTTTCTTCATGGTCACAAGATGACCACTGCATCTCCATATTCATATCAACATCATGTGAAAAAAGAGTGAGGGAGATGAAATGCTAAAATGCAAAGGCATTGAGAAACTCCTTTTCAAAACACTTTCCGGCAAAGCTCCTCCAATCCTACCTCTTTATATTTCATTGATCACCTTTAACTTGAAGAAATCCCTGAACGTTAGTAATTTTAGTTAAATATATTGCCACTCAATTCATAACATTAAGATTCCATTAGGAAAGAGGATGTGTCTGCCATACACTCAGTTGTTAGATAACCTTCCTTGGACAAGTGCCCTCATTAGCAATGGAAGTTTGTAGACCAATTATTCTCAAAACAATTTCAATTATAAATAACATGTAGATCATTAAAAATATACTTACAATGGAGTTCAAGCCAAAACTGATTAAATTAATGACTCTGGTAGAGAGATCTATATTATAGTTTTATCCATGCACAATAACACATGCTCAATTCTAGAAAATAATTGTGTGCTTTGGCCTTTAAGAGGAGTTGAGGAGATATGATAGAGATGGGCTTGTCAGAAATTAATTATGAATTAAGTATGGGAACTAATGGTTACAGTTAAGTGATCCTGGGAGTATCACTTGCATTCTACAGTTTTAAGTTCTCTATAACAGAAAAGAATACTTAAAACTCCTTTAACTTTCTAGTATATATTTAGGACATATTTCCAAATGCAGCATTTTTATTTTTATAGAAGCTATGATTTATGTTTATTTATCCATATTTCCCAAATGGTATAACTTTACTGGAGACACAATATCTGTTTACACATTTCAAACAGTGAGAAAATTGGGCTTGAATTCTTTATTCTGTTTTCCAGTTCATTATTCTTTCAATGAGATGGAGATAATTTATTGAGAATAACTTTTCACATAAAGAAAGAAAGTAATGAATATTACATATACAGGAATTTACATTCTCTTTCTTAAAATATAAAATGGTAAAGGAAAAGAATATTCTTACATATGTTCCCTAAAATGTCACCAATTAACATCAATCAGAGTTATAATACTCTTTACATGGACCAGAACTTTGGTCCAATATAACATATATTTTGTAAATATATCCTAATTTTTAGATTCTATTAAATTTCAATATTTTGAAATGGTTCCAGAGCCTAACATGATGAGTTTTTGTTGTAGTTTTTTAATCCTGGGGTGATTGAATAGTGTCCTGGTAGTTTATATTTTAATATACTTTTTAATTTTTTAAAAGAAACTTAGATTGCATAAATGTTACACAAAAAATATAGGGGATTCCCATATGCTCTTCTCCCTAGTATTCCCACATTTTCCCACATCAACAACATCCTTTATGACTGTGGAACATTTGCCACAATTGACGAAAACACTTTGGAACATTGCCATAAAATGATGATTATAGTTTACCATGGAGTTTACACTCTTCTCTCACACATTTTTGCAACTTATTACAAGATATACAATGACCTATATCTGTCATTGCAATGTCATTCAGGATAATACCCAAGTCCTGAAAATGCCCCCACGTTATACCTATTTTCCTTCTCTCTTCCCTCAGAAACTCCAGTGGTGACTGCCTCCACATCCATGATAAAAGTCCTTCCATTGCTAAGATCAGAACAAGTATACAGTAGTACAACTGTAAGTCTGCTATAGTCCATCTTCCATTCCTAATCTTGAGGATTCTGTGATGGTGATGCCCCCTCCACTTCTTTTATTTATTTATTTATTTATTTATTTATTTATTTATTTATTTATTTATTTTTTATTATGGGTAAAAATCAAAATTCTCACAATACATACAAACATTTGCAAAATGATATATAAATATATATGCATATGTGTGTATTTGCTTATAAAAATGTTATTTATATATATATATATACATATATTTTAAGAGGTGCTTAAATTACCCAAAATAGTACACGGAACCCACTGGGATTCCCATGTTGCCCACCTCCCACACCTCCCACCACATCCCACACAAACATCTCCCACAGTGTGGCCCACCACCTTCAATGAACTTACACATCCTGGAGCCTTGCCACTAACCATAGACCACAGTTCACACTGTAGACCACACTCTCTCCCACTCAGTTCTGAGTGGTGTGTGCTGATTTAAAATGGCCTACATCCATTGCCACAACAGTACTCAGGACAACCTCCAACTCCCAAAGAAGCCACTGTATTTCAACTGCTCGTCCCCTCCCTACCCCAAAAGTGTCAAGTGGCCACTGGCTCCACCTCATTGTTATTAGGTCCTATGGGGCAAATGGATGGGACTTTGTTGCTTGCAGTTCCAAACTCTCTCTGTTCTTTGACATGGCCAATGTCAATCATCATCTCCTTGTTACTTGTCTTGGGTGAGTCCAATGAACTGGAGAGTAGGTGTTGCAACTCTGTTGAGATCAGGTCCCAACTGGCACATGGACAACCACAAGATTTAAATCTCTCAGACACATACCTCTCAACCCTAGTACTAACTATAGGTTCTAATAGAGGGGTAGCAAAGCCATGGGTAGGGAAAACACAACACTGGGGAGTATAAATTCCAAAGTAGGGCTCACTGGCAGCGTACCATACTCCTGAGCTCTCTGCCTTGCCTATACTGCCTGGATGTCTCCAGAACCCTCAGAAACCCTGGTATTTGTGGTTAATTTACATTGGGAGTCAATGACTTTCTGCTGATAGGTGCATAAGTGTAACCTTGGAAATTACCTTCTGACCCACTTTGAAGTCTCTTAGCCATATGAACTCATTTGTCTTTACCCTTTCCACCTTTTGGTCATGGTCTTTTTCCATTTGCTTTGCTAGTTGGTGCTTGGTAGTATTCCCTCAGTACCAGGGAGACTCATCCTCAGGAGTCATGTAACAGGATGGGAGGAAGGTAAAACATTTATATGCTGAATTTTGCTTAGTGAGAGGCCACATGTGAGCAACAAGAATCTCTCAAGATGTAACACTCAAGAACCCAATAATACTATGCTAAATTTCAATTTCAGAAGTAAAGGATCAGAAGTACAGTCATCACAACCAAGGGCTGGCCAGTGGTCCATCCTCCTTCACAAGTCACTGCCCCTGTACTCAGGGGATTCTTGCTGTCCCATTAGAGAATGTGGCAGAGATTTCCAGGATGGGAATTTGATATTCCTTTGGTTATGGTGTGAATATCCACCCACAATAACAATTCCCCATGAATGCTTAAACACATTCATATGTCTTATAGGTATGTCCCAGGTGCATCTCCTCTCATGCATCCCCCATCTCTGACAACCTGAGCCAATGATGCTACCCTGTCACAATTTTAACCATTCCATCATCCAGAACTTCTTCAAAATTGAAGCCAACACTATAAATACAATTAATAGGAAATTGATATAATAATGATAGTTTTAAAGATAACAAATAAAATACAACAAAAATTAAAATCTAAATAATAAAAAATAAAAAATTTGACATTATGTCTTTCATAACTGTAAGATCTGTTCTTTGTATATACAGTAACATTTGCCTCCATTTTATTTGTCCAATGTCTTATTTTTAAATTTTGTCTTCAAAGAAGCTTTAGTTAAAGAAAAGTCACATATAGAATATAGGTGATTCTTGTATACACAACATCATCTCCTTTTTCATCTTTTCCTTAATAATAACATTTTACATGTGGATGGTATATTTCTTACAACTGTTTTGCAAATATTGAAACATTGCTACTAAGCATGGTGAAAGACTTTCATTGTGGTTTACATTTTTTACCATACACATTTATAAATGTAAGTGAACAGTTTTTAAATTTTTTTTAATTTTTATGTAAAAATGCTGTTCATATTTGTCAACTTGTTTTCATTTTTGGCATTCCATTTAATTCCTTTTTTAAAGTTTCCATGTCTGATTACATTACTTATCTGTTCTAATTTGTTGTCTACAATTTCCATTGACCCTCACTATGCAATCATAGTTATTTGACTATCCATCTTTACATTTAGTTTGCTTACATCATATCTGTGTAGCATTCTGATGCTTTCTTTGTCATTTCAGAATGTTATTCTTGCCCTTAGGAGGCCATGTAATATTTTTTTTGAAAGCTGTGTAGCTTATGTCACGTTCATCAATGAAAGATGCATTTTAAATTTTGGTCTGTTAATATAAACACATTTGTAAAAAAAAAAAAATAGATCTTTGATTATTTTTAAATGAGCCAGGGTGTGAACTCATTGGTGAATAGGATATTTGAAGATCTAATTCAGATGTTTACAAGTTAATAAGGGTGAGACTCAAACCATATTACTGATTATCCTGAGGCAGAATTTCAGCAGGAATCAAAATTGTAGACACAAGGAAAATGATTGTATGAAAGAGTCCTAGCAGTAAGTCAAGGTCCCCCCAAGCACAAGCCTGTACCAGTGTGCTAAATACTCCAAGAAAAGCATGTTCTTGCTAACATTTTGTTAAAGAATTTCTGGCCTCTAAAACATTTTGTCAATAAATTCTGGATGTTTAAGTAAATACAGTGCATGGAATTTGTCATAGAAGCTATGGCAATCTAAGATCATTTTTTTCATTGGTCTAATCCTCTTATTGCAGTCCTTTATAAATGTATAAATAAAAAGCAACAGGCACAGAAAAAATGCAAAAAAAAAAAAATGCAACAGAGAAGGAGAAGTCTCAAAGAGTTGATGAACCAGAAAGGGAGAAATGCCACAGACAGTGCAGCCTGAAGCTAAAAGCAATGACTCCTGGAGATACTGTTAGAGATGACCAGTTCCTGCTATGTGCTTGATCACCCCCACTGAGATTGGGGAAAAAATGAGCATGGAAGAGGAAGCAGAGACTAGCAGAGCTGCCATTGTGACTTGCCATATTGCCGGGGTCTTGGATCACCAGCATCTGTCAATTGGGGAGAGAGTTTCACCTGATCCCTTCATTTGGATATTTTCCCCAGTCTTAGAGTTGTGGCCTATGAATAAATAAATCCTTTTAAAGAAATCAACTCATTTCTGGTTATTGAATTCAGAGACTTTAACAATCTAAAATAGTATATATCAGGGAATTTTACTGGACTCTCAGAAGGTGAATTCACAGATAATAGGACACCATGCAAGGGTTTAGAGATTTCCTAAGAAAATTTCATGAGTTACTCATGATTCTTTACAACCGGTTCCAAGGAAGTCAGAATTGGAAATATGTTTATACAGGAATAATCTGTGCATGATCCTTTTGTCTGATGACATGGACCCCTTTAAACTTCTCCAAATTCAAAAAGGGGTTTGAGAAGTTTTAGAAGAAGTATGGCCAGCCTGGATTGAAAGGGACAGGGATGGAAAATATGAACTAAAAATGACTTCGAGGTGGAAAATGGAAGCAGTTTTCCAGGTAGAATGGGTTTCTTAGGTCTTAAAGAGATGGTTTTCATACCCTAATGGAGACAGATGATGGACCTATGACCTAGTGTTTTAGTTTGACAAGTGGCTTCTGATGTGAAGTGCCAGAAATGGGTTGATTTTTATAAAGATTATCTATTTGTTGTAAATATTAAAGTCCCAAGTCTGTGAATAGTCCAAATGAAGGCACCATAAGAGTTGCTTTCTCACCAAAGTCAGCTACTGTTAATTCTGTTTTCCAGGAGCATGACAAAATAAGATAGCTGCCAATCCCCGATGAGTTCTCAGCCCTCCCCTCTTAAATTGCTTTGTGAGCTCAGCCTCTTGAGGACTTCATGGTTAAGAGAGACTGTAGTCCATTCTCACATGGCAGGATCAAAAATAGTGATTTCCAGCTCTCTCCAAAAAGAATGGAGAAAGTCCAAAAACCTATCCGAGGGAGCTGCTTTGGAAATATATAGAATGGGAAAGTGCTATGCATCTTCTAGGAGGGAACTAGACAGAAAAAGCAGCGAAAGGAAAACTGTGAGTTACTCACCTCAGTGGCTGGAAATGGTTCCTATACCCTACTTTCAGGGCAAATAGCCTCAGTAAAGTCCCTGACTGAGTGGTAGGGAGTATTTCCTGGGAAGAAAAGGGGTCTGTCAGAGAGCGGAGAGTGGTTTCTTTTCAGTGTGTGTGGTCAGCTGAGCCACCTTTGAGTCTTAGAGGGATACCAACAAGCAATGAGGTGGCTGTGGGGAGAGGGGAAGGGGTATCTTATCACGCAGCTATTACAACCAGTCAACTGGGAAGAGAGAGGAATTAAGGTAAAAAGAGGGTGTAGATAGGTGTCTAAACAGCCTGGATTGGCAAACTGTTAGAAGCTTAGCATGCCTGAAGGAAATGGAGGCAGAAAGACTTCAGAAGCCTACTTAAGTTTTGCAGATGATGTAGCTCAGTGGAGGAAAGCCTGCCTTGCATAGACATGGCCCCTAGTTTTATTCCTGGGTCTCTTTAGAGAAGTGCTCTGGAGAGTGACCCACTGGGTTATTCGGCACCCAGCTTGTAACTTATGACAGGGAACCTATAGACATACCTTTTTTGTTTTTGGGTTTTCTAGGGTCTGTTATTTTAATTTTTATAAAATAAAAAAATAAGAAAAATATCTTTTTCAAAAATTTTATTTGTATAATCTGGCACATCACCTGTGCAGGACAGGTAGAAAGGCAGTGATTGATGAACACTGGCAGCATGAGAACCTCCTTAGGGGCTTAAGAGGGAAGGTTGATTTCCTAGGGTTTGTTGTTGTTGTTGTTGTTGTTTTGTTTTGTTTCTTGTTTGTTTTCTTTCCCCTTTGTTTGCTTACTTTCTTTTTTTTTTTACTTACTTTTTCTACCTATTTTATTTCTTTTCTTTCCTTCATTTTTCTATTCTCTGTTTTCTGTTGTTTTTATTTCATTTCACATTTTTGTTTGGAAAATTGCAAAATTAATATATATGTTTAAGTTGGAAATATATAGCCTTTTGTAGAAATATATTTACATTAAATAATGAAATGAATTCATTTTCCATTTTATTAGTTGTATGGTACTTGAATTTTAATGGAAAGTTGAACATGTTTCACTACACTACAAATATTTTTGTATTTTAAATGAGTTCATTTTTTATTCAATATCATCTCCATTTAGATCATCTCTATTTGTGCTCATAAATTCTAGCAAAATAACACCTGTGAACATAATAAACAATGAATTGTTTCATACTTTTCCCTGAGTATTTTTAGATGTCATTCCTGTCATAGGATCAAATTTAATCATAATATATGTTTCTTTGCTTGAAAGATTTGCTAAATATTTAGAAAAAACATTTTGTAGGATCAATAATTTTCCCAAATTTATAACTGTGCTTTTATTAAAAATTATGAAATGCAGTTGAAATCATATTGAATTATCAGTTTTAAAGATGCTCACCACATTCTCATTTTATGGTTAATAGATTTATTTCATATTTTGAAATGGAGTGATTAGCTAAGAGCATATGATCCAATTCCCCTTTCCACCAACAGAAGTAAAACATGATCATTTTTAGCCTAATTTAGAGCAGAAAGTTTCCAATGTTTAAAACAGTAGAAAGGAAAAAAATATATAATTCTCAGTTGTAAAAGAAACATGAGATGGGATGGGAAAATATAAAACATAAAAATGAAGCAGGAGTACTATTGGACCATAAACTGAAACAGGAAAAGACAAATGGTTATTACCATTAACTATGGTCTATAACATAGATTTGGAATGTTTTTCCTATACAACCCCATCATTAACACAGTACATCGTTGGCATCGATACAAGAATATTACAATACTGCCGTTAAGTATAATCCATAGATTATATTAAATGCATTTTCCCATGTTTCTCCACATTCTTATCACCTTAAAAGAGTGATGTACATATGCTGTAGTTCATAAAAGGACACTCTTGTATTTGTACTATTAATCACAATTCTCATCCATATCTATGTTCACTGTGTTATTCAGTCCCTAGATTATTCTCCAGTTTTCTTTCAATTAACCTTAATATCCCTAGACTACCCTCTTCAACCATAATCTCACTGATAAATCAGCTGTATTAGTTCTACTCACTATAATGTGTTCTTCACTGGCAGTTTTCCTCTTGCAGTATCTTAAAAGATATCCTTGCACTGCCTTCTTCTTCCATGATTATTGATGAGAAATCAGCACTTAATTTTACTGGGTATCCATTTTAAATGATGCATCAATTTTCTCTTGCTGCTTTTAGAATTCTTTGTCTTTGGAATTTGACATTCTGATTAGTATGTATCTAAGAGTAGGGCTATTCAGATTTATTCAGTTGAAGTACGATGTGAGTCTTTTACACAGATATCTTTGTCATTCAATAAAGTTAGGAAGTTTTTACTAATATTTCTTCAAATATTCCTTCTGCCCCTTTTCCCTTCTCTTCTCCTTCTAAGAATCCCATGAAACATATATTTGCATGTCTCTTGCCATCATTTATTTCCCTGAGACCTTGCTCAATTTTTCCCATTCTTTTCTTCATTTGTTCTTTTGTATGTTCTCTTTCAGAGGCCATGTCACCAAGCTCACTGATCCTTTCTTCTGCACCCTCAAATCTGCTATTATATACCTCCAGTGTATTTTTAATTTCATTTCTTGTGCCTTTAATTCTGGTAGGATCTGCTAATTTTCTCTGTATATTTTCTAATTCTTCCTTGTGCTCACCCAATGTCTTCTTGATATCCTTAATCTCTTTGGTCATCTCGTTGAATTTATTAAGGAGATTTGTTTGAACATCTATGATTAGTTGTCTCTACTCCTTTATGTCATCTGGAGACTTATCTTGTTCCTCTGACTGGGCCATATCTTCCTGTTTCCTTGTATCAATTGTAGATTTCTGTTGGTGTCTTGTCATCTGTCTTAACAGATGTATTTATTTTGGGTGCAGTTTCTCTCTTTAGCTTAAGACTTTCTTGCCCTTTCCCCCTTGCTGATTGTGTAGTAGCAGCTGAGGATGTAGTTGGTACTGTAAGCTGTGGAGGCTGAAGTTGCCTGCATTGCCCCTGGTATCAGTGAAGCTTCTCCCACCCTTCTCCCCTGTCAGGGGAAGAAACAGAGCCACAGCTGTGTGCATCAATACAAACCATGCAATCTAAGACCCTCTGTAGTTGCTCAGAGAGACTGATGAATCTTCATGCTCCATCCTCCCATACCTGCATTGGGGACAAACTGCAGATGTGGACAGAAAACTAAGCCATTCATGTAAAAACTGACCACAGTTGCCCAGGTAGATTGACATAGCAATGACCCTTTTTCTTCTCTGCCAGCAGTGGGGATAGACCCTCCATAGTGCCCAACAACTTAATCTGTTTGGGTCGTAAGTGATTGCAGTTACCCGGAGTGGCTGAGAAAACACAGCTATCCTGCTAACCTATTGGGGGTAGGAATAGAGCCATAGGTGCCTGACTGTCCAATTCATGCAGTCCAAAATCGCCTTCAATTGCCCAGTGGAGGCTGGGGAATCCCAATCCTCTTGTCCATTAAGGGGTGGGGGTGGAACTGCAGGCACCCAACAACCCACTGTCTGCAGGCCTAAAGTATGTACCAGCATATTCCCAGATAGCTGAGGAAACAAAGATCTGGTCCTATCCTATTGGAGGGCAGTTATGGAGCCATAGATGTGTGAGTGTGCAGTCTATGTTCTCCTGGGCCCCCCAAACAGTTACTTTATATAGCTCTGGATAATTAGTGACTGTGCTGTTGGATGAGCAGAATCTTGTAGCTCCTTACTGTGCTACCATCTTGTCCCTCCCCATTAAAAATCTTTTAAATACACTTTTAGATTCTGTTTGCTAGAAAAATATACAAGATTTTTGCATCTACATCTGTTTTAGTTTCTTAGGCTGCTGAAAGCACATACCATGAAATGTGTTGGCTTAACAGTGGGAATTTATTAGCTTACAGTATTGAGGCTGAGAAAAATGTTCAAACCAAACCATCATGAAGATGATGCTTTCTCCCCAAAGACTAATCCTGGTGATGCTTGGGTCATCTACCACATGGCAAGGCACATGTTGGCATCTCTTGATCTCTCCCTTCTCTTCCAGGTTTTGTTGCTTTTACCTTCTTGTTTCTGTGGCTTTCTCCCTCTATCTCTCTCTCTCTGAATTCATTCCATTTATAAGGACACCAGTAAAAGAAATAACATATACCCTTAATGTGGTGAGCCACAACTTAAGTCAAGTAGCCTCATCAAATTGTCCTAATCACAATGGGTCCACATCCACAGGAATAGATTAAATTTAAGAACATGCCTTTCTGGTGTATACACAGTTTCAAACCACAGCATTCCACTGCCGGACAACAAAAATGCATGCCCTTTTTACATGCAAATGCATTAATTCCTTCACAATATGCCAAAATTCTTATATCATGTCAATAACAATATTAAGTACAAATCTCATCAAAATGAGAGTGGTCTGTCCTGGAGCACAATTCCCCTCAGGTAGTGGACCTGAGTAAATAGAGTAAGAAGTCTATTTACAATATACAAAGGAGGAATGGTCATAGGATAAATATTTCCATTACAGAATAGGAAAGCTGAAAGAAAACAGGGATCACAAGTCCAAAATATTTCTGAATTCCAGCAGGGCACTGTCCATTAGATTTCCAGGTCTGAGAGTCATCTATAGAATGAAGTTTTTTCTTCCAGAGCTGATGGAGTGGTAGCCCCAACTTTACAAGTGCTTGAAAGGAGGCTATGCTCTACCAGAACATTTGGGTGAAGATTCCTAACTCTTCAAGAATGAGGATGGTCGCCATGCTCACTCTAATCCCTGGGACATCTGAGAAAACTGGAGTGGCAGCACTTTTCCTTAACAACAGGGTGGAAGGCACAACCTCTCCAAGAACCAGGGCAAACACACCCTTTCCACACACATGATGGGCTCACTCTCTTAGTCCAAGAGACTAAGTCCATACCTCAGCTGGACTTAGTTGGTCCATAGCAACTAAGGTCTATTCCTCAGCTTCCATTTTCCTGACTTTCAAGTGTTTTTTCATTGATGAAAATCAGTGTTCTGACACTTTTCTGTCCCTTTTAGTCCAGGCAAGCAGTGGTTCCATTCATACAGATTTTGCAAAAAACAAACAAACAAAAAACAAAAACAAACAAAAAAAACTTGTTGGTTTCATATTTAATATATAGAGTTCTAAGCCATTAACTAAAGAACTCTCCAGAACTCCATTATGGATAACTGCGTTTCCAATTTTGATTTGTATTTAGCGGCCCATTGGATCCATGTTTAGTTTAACCCTCAAATGGGAACTATTTTCTGTAGACTTTCTTGATGGAAGCTCAGAATTTTCCAAATCATAAATTTCTGGTTTATTTTTTGTCCAAGAATTCAGTTCTCTGCTTCTCCTTATCCTCTCATTTTTAACTATAAGATAAAAGAATAAAGCAGGTTTCATGCTCCATATGTAATTTAAAAAACTCTGTAATTAAATATCCAAGTTCACTACTTTCAAATTCTGCCTTCCAACCAATATAAGAACACAATTTTGCCATGCTCTCTGCCAACTTAAAACAAGAGTTGAGTTTCTTCCAGTTTTCAGTGACACATTCATTCATTCTAAGGACTCATCTTAAGTATATTATAACCCATATATTAATAGAAATATATTCAAAGTATATTCAAAGAAATCTAGGTCTTTTCAAACCAAGTAGTTCACAGTTCTTCTATCTTCTACCCTTTACCCAATCCAAAGCCATTTCCACATTTTTTTTTTTTTTTTTTTTTTGGTATTTGCAATAGTAACATCGAACTCTTCTGATACCAAAATGACATTTAGTTTCCTAGGCTGCTAAAAGGCTATATCATGCATGAAATGTTGACTTCACAAAGGTAATTAATTTGCTAATTTTTTTAGACTAAGAGAAATGTCCAAATCAAAGCATCATGAAGGATATGCTTTATTCCCAAAGGTAAGCTGCCAGTTGTCCCTGGTACATCTGCCACAAAACAAGGTACATGGCAGTGTCTGCTTGTCTCTCTCTTCTTTAACAGATTTTGTTGCTTTCAACACATGGCTCCCATGGCTTTCTTTCTCAATAAGAGGATGAAGATTGTTCTTGATGGATTTAGATAACAAAGTAACTGAAGTGCTTCATAAAAAAAATCCTAATTTCAATGAGCTCATATACAGGAATGGAATATACTTAAAACAAGTCTTTCTGGTTTCCATAGAATGTCACACCACCACAATATTCAGAAGGGAAATTGGTCTATAATTTGTTTCCTTGTGATTTATTTCAACAGCTTTAAGCTTGGGGAAATGTAGGCTTCAGAGTAAGAATTAAGAAGTCTTTCTTACTCAAGAATTTTTGGTGGAGTTTAAAAAGTATTGGTTAATGAGATCCAGGAATATGTCATTGGAGTAAGGAGGTAGGGTTCAATTCTCTTACAAAAACTACAGCAGAAGGGAAAAAGCTGTTTGAGGGAGATGCTCTGGAGTTCTGCAGAGCAAGAGAGTGCTGCAGATTTCCAGAAGGAAGAGGGACAGAAAGATGAAAAGGTTGAATTGAATTTCTTGAGTAACTATCTCCCATGGCCAAGAATGACACCCAGTCCTCACAATCAAGTCAAAATATCTGGGTAAAATTCATGGCTCACTGCAACCAACTGAAAAGGGAGCAGTTGTTTTGTTCCCTGGGAGGAAGAAGGTGAGGTGGAGGGCAGAGAGGGGTTTCAATTCATTGAGTTTGGCAAGTAGAGTCCATTTTGTACCTCTGTTTTGGCCAGACCAGAATCACCTGTGAGTGGTGGTTGAAAGATATACCTCTGTGTAAAGGTTTGTCAAATTGCACAATCTGCTAGCAGACCAGCAAAAGTCAAGAAGTAAAAAAAAGTTTTTTTATTTTTTTTAATTTGAGAAGCTGTGAGTTTACAAAACTATCATGCATACCATATAGCATTCTCATACATTGCCCCACCACTACCTTAAATTGCTGTGGCATATTTGTTACAATTGATAAAAGAACATCACCACAATGTTACTGCTATCTATAGTGCATACCTTATAACTGCTTTATTTTTTCCACAAACTATCCTATTATTAATACCATGTATTAGAATTGCATATTTTTTAAAGTTCATGAGAGAATGTTTTCATATTTATACTGTTAACCACAGATGATCATTTACAATGTGGTTCACTGTGTTATATGGTCCCTTGTCTTGTAAAGTCCATCCAAAATATATACTCAGTGGCTCTCAGTTTCATCACAGATTTGTGCTGTCATCAGGTCAATCTATTTCAGAACATTTTCATTACTCCAAATGCAAAAATTCTGTACCCCTTATACACCTCGTTATTGACCTTTAGAATTGATAAAATACCTTCTTTGCTATTGCTGTAAATTTATTACAATAGTATAATATTGCCATTAACTATTGTTTATAAGTTAAATTAGTTGTATTTTCCATGATTCTCCATATTCTTAACATTGAAATAGAGGAACATTCTTATGTTTGTACTATTAACTACAATCAACATCCACCACCAAAGTCACTATGTTGTACAGTCCTTATATTATCCTCTATTTTTCTTTCAATTTGTATTAATCTTCTTAGGTTACTCCCATTAAAGTCAAAATAAAGTGTTACCATCAAATCTATCCATTTTCCCTATTTTGCAAACACCCTTATTAAAAAGTCTACACACATTCAGCAAGGAAGCTTTTATGTACAGGTACTCTTGGATCTTGTCTGTGCCCCTTTCATGAAGTCCCTGTTTTGCTTTGAAAATTTAAGCTGGATAATGGTAAAAATTTTGAATAAGGGAAATGAAACATCAAAAAAGGGCCATGAAAGAAAATCTCTAAGGAAGAGAGAGAAATTGATTGTCAGAGTATTTTCATCAACACAATTATATGTCTAGACACCAGCAAAAAATTAAAAGCTATACTAAGAAACAAGAAGATATGGCCCAGTCAAAGGAATAAATAAAAAATCCAGAAGAAGAAGAGATTGCAAAAGAGGAATAAAGAATATTTGAGGAAATAATGACTGAAAACATCCCAACCCATATGAAAGACATACATATCAATATACAAAAAATATGATGCTCCACATACAGAATAATTCTGAATAGACCTATTCTGAGACACCTACTATTCAGAATGTTAAATGCAAGGGAATGAGAGAGGATTCTGAAAGCAGCAAGAGACAAGCAATGCATCACATACAATAGAAGCTCAAGAAGACTAAGTGCTGATCTTTCATCAGAAACCATGGAGGCAAGAAGGCAGTGGTATGATATATTAATGTTTCTGAAAGAGAAAACTGCCAGCCAATAATTAATTTTCTGGAAAATCAGCCCTGTAGAAATGAGGGTGAATTAAAAACCTTCACATGAAAACAAAATCTAAAAGGGATTCCTACCAAAAGACCAGTTCTACAAGAGATACTAAAGGAAGTTCTACAGGCTGAAAGGAAAAGACAAATGTGAGATACATGGTGAAGAGTGGACAAATTAAGATTATTAGTAAAAGTAAGTAAAAGGGTAAAATGACAGAAAATACTAAGATATGACAACTGAAAGCCAAAGGATAAAATGGATGGAGTAAATAATGCATTTACAGTAATAACATTTATCCTTAGTGGATTGAACTCCCATTCAAAAATATAGACTGAAACAATGGATTAAAAAATAGTGTTATCTTTATGCTTTCTACAAGAGACCCACCTAAGATGCAAGGACACAATCATGTTGAAAGTGAAATTTGTAAAAAGATGCTCCCTGTAAATAATAATCAAAAAATATTTGAAGTAATGATATTAATATCATTAAAAGCAAACCTACTATAAGAGATAAAGAAGGTCATTATATATTAATAAAATGGGCAAATCACTAAGAAGAAATAATAATTATAATATTTATGCACATAACTTGTGTGCCAAAAAATATGACACACACACTGGAAAAACTGAAGGGAGAAATATATTTTTCTATCATAATAGTTGTAGACCTCATCCACCCTTCTCAACATTGGATAGAATATCTGGACAGAGGATTAAAAAAAAGAAAAAAAGGATTTGAAATATATGATAAATTAAATAGACCTATCAGATATTTATATAGGACATTAATGAAAAAAACAGCAAGAAATATATTCCTTTCAAGTGCTCATGGGTCTTTCTACAGGATACACCATGTCTGTTAACATGACAGATCTCAATAAAAATAAAATTGAAATTATACAAAGCACATTTGCTGATCATAACAGAATGAAGAAAGAAATCACTAAAGGGAAGAAAAAGGAAATATTAACAAATATATGGAGATTAAACAATACATTCAGATAATAGGAGTGTCAAAGAAGAAATTTCAAGAGAAATCAGTAAATAACTTGAGATGAACGAAAATGAGAACACAATGTATCAAAATCTATTAGAAACAGTAAAGCCAGTGCTTCGAAGGAAATTTACAGCACCCAAAACTTACATTAAAAAAGGAGAAAGAGCTAAATTCAAAGGCCTAACTTCACTCCTGGAACAACTAGGAATAAAAACACAGCAAACTAATCCAAAAGCAAGCAAAAGTAAAGAAATGACAAATATTAGAAGAGAAATAAATCAAAGTGAGAATAGAAAGCAATAGAGAGAATTAACAAAACCTAAAGTTGTTACTCTTAAAAGATAAATAAAATTGACAAACACTTATCTGTTGGAGAAGATGCTGAGAGTCAGAGTATAAAGGGTTAAGCATCTAAAAAGCATGCTTGCTAGAAAAGAAACATTAGCAAATGTCTCCAAGGACTCTGCACATTGCAGACATCAAAGGGAGGAAGCAGAGCAGAATGAACCCACCACTAAGAAGTTATTGTATAAATCCCTAATCTAGAGATACAGGAACCGGCAGTGCTCTTACGTGCCATGCAGAGGAACTAACAGAAGATGTCCTACTTTTGTTATCAGCTTTGTAGTATAAAAGCAGCTTCAGCCTAAATAAATTTGCCTGCATTCCACATGGAGTGAGGTCCCCTGATCCCAATCTTTCTTTGGATCGTTGCCGGCACCGTCTACCTCCACGTTGAATTACAACACTTATCTAGACTGATAAAGAAAAAAATTGAAAAGATGCAAATAAATATAAGCAGAGATGAGGTGGCTCATTACTCCCGACTACACAAAAATAAAATGGATCAAAGAGGATACTATGAACCACTGTATTACAATAAATTATACAAACTGGATTTAATAGACAATTTCTCAGAAACACATTAACAATAAACACTGACTATAGAAAAATAGACATCTTCAAGAAATTACAAAAAAATGATAGACTCCATCATCACTAACCTCATAATAGGTAAAATCCATGGCTAAATGGCTTCACAGGTGAATTTACCAATAATTCCCAGAATAATTAAGATCAATCCTGCTCAAACTCTTCCAAAAATTTTAAGAGGAGGAAACTCTTCCTAACTCTGAGGCCAATATCATCCTAAAACCAAAGACAGATAAATATAAAAAAAGAATAGAAAATTGCAGACATTTTTTTCTTATGAATATATATGCAAATATTCTCAAAAAATTATAAATTTAATAAAAGTGCACAAGAAAATAATTATACACAACAACCAAGTGGGTTTCCTCTCAGGTTTGAAAAGGTAGTTCAGCACAAGAAAATCAATTAATGTGATATAACTCAAAAAGTGGAGCCAAAAAATAAACCACATCATCATCTCAATTGGTAAAGAAAAAGCATTTGACAAATCCAGCATACTTTCTTGATGAGATCACTTCAAAAGACAGGAATAGAATGAAACTCCTTCAACATGGTATAGTAAACATGTAAAAAACACTCTGTCAATAATATATTCACTGGTACAGAACTAATAAATATTTACAAGTCATTTTGAAATGATGTCCAAATAAGAATATTAGAAGGTAAACACAGAATTTTAATTATACCTATTTAAATAAGTAATGTTTATTACATTTCTAGATAGGTCCATTTTCACTTACAAAATTATTTTTAAAATATTATAATAAAAAATGTTTGTATTAAACTGTGTTGTTAACTGTTGTACCCACATGACTTTATATAAACATGTATATTTGCATAACCTATTTTATTATACAATACACATAACTATTTATGAAATGTATATCAAGAAAAAGTAATGATATCATTGGAACCATTATTTTCACTTTTGAATAAATATTAGACAATGATTCTTTAGTAATTAGGAGTGCTATTCATGTATATATATGTGTGTATGTATACATATACACACATATATATATATCTGTATGTTCTTTTTGTTTCATAAGATGCTTACACAATTATCATGAAAAGTTCATTGGACTGGGTCATGTCTTCCTGTTTCTTAGTAAGGTTTGTAATTTTTTGTTGCTCTCTGGTCATCTTTTTTTCTTGATGGTTTTATTCAGTTGATTGGGTTTTCTCTGTACTCTAGGGTTTTATTTAGCTGCTGTTTTGGGGTGTGTTATGTTTTCTTTTTGATATTTTGTTCTTCTTCTTCTAATTCCTTGCTGTTTTCTATGTTCCCTTTACGAAAAAGTTTAAGGTCAGAGAAAGCAAAAAAATCAAGAAAAGAAAAAGGATAATAATAATAGTACAAGTTAGAAGTGGGACTGCATAAGCCCTAGGAAAATGAATTTTTAACTCATGTTAGTAGTGTAGAGTAATAGGAATAAAAAAGTGGAGTACCTACAGTGATACGGGAAACTAAAAAGAAAATAATATAGTGAATGAATTGAAAGGCCAGAAAGATGGGGAAAGAGGGAAAGAGATAAGAAAGGCAAAAAGAAAAAAGTTAATAAAAGAAAGAAAACAGAAAAGATAGAAACAGAAATCAGAAAAACTGAGGACTAAACAAAGAGAGGTGGAATATAAGATCAACAACAGAAAACAGAAAATAGAAATATGAAGGAAGAAAAAGAGATAGCCTTGGTAGACAAAATAGGTATACACTGAAAAGAAGAAATCAAGGAAAAGGAGCACAGCAAACAAGAAACAAACAGGAAGCACCTAATTTAAAAAAAGAAAAAAAGGGAGGGGAAGAAAGAGGATAGACAAACAAGAAAATAAAGCAAAGAAACAAACACGCAAGCAAGGAGTCAAACAAACTAAGGAAGAACAACATTCCCACTTAGGCTCCTTTTACCTCAATTACCCTGCAGCCTACTCTCTGCAGGTTTATAAGTGGGTTTTAGTGAGTAAATGAAGTTAATTTTTTTTTTAAGTAACTATTTTTCTTTAGGAAAAATAAAGGACCCATGAGAAGCTGATACAAAAGTAATGTCTATATTTTCCCTGTCCTAAAATATCAGTTGGATATTTGATATCCCGGTGATCACTACTTTAAGAGGAGCTGGGAATTAAACTAGGGACCTTGTATATTCAAGATGGAAACCCCTCCACTAAGTGAAACTTTCTTATTGGGTCAATTATTTCTGCAGAATGCTATCCAGTCACTTTCCCTTGGCAGGTTTAACTCTTTGCAGTTGGATAGATCCCTGCTAATTAGGAGCCTATCTGTCTCTGTCCCCTTTGTATTCTTATTGCTTTCTCCCCCAGGGTAGCAGGATGCAACAGCCTATATGAGCAGACCCCTCCCCTCTCCACATCAGGTTGTGTACCCTTTTGAAATTCAAATGGTACCCTGGTGACTGAACTCACCTAGAAATGACTCTCAAGCCTCTTCCAGACCAACTCCTCCACCCAAGGGACCCTAAATAGGCTCTTGGAAACGTAAGTGCTTCCTACTGCCTGGCTCCCTTAAGGGAGTAGAAATTTTGACAGTTTTCAGCACTAGTCAATTGCCTGACTCTGTCCTCTTCCACACCAAGGATCTCTGTCCAGGGTGGTTAGTTAAATCAGTCTGCCTCAGCAGATTTGTCTTCCCCCTTTTTTCCGGTGCCACCTCAAGCCAGCTGTTATATTCCTCAAAGCTCAGAGTGGGTCCAGACAACCAAATCTACAGAAAGGAGACCCCTCTCCACCCTTCAACAGAACCCTCCCACTCTTGGAGGATGCTTCCTCCCACTGGGTGGCTGGCATGAGTAAGGGTTCTCAGGGTTCACAGCGGCTCTGTCTTGGGAGTGGAACTTAACTGTCCTGCAGTTTCCAACCTCTGGGGAAAGAAACTCAGGGTTTTACCTTGAGCAATTTATCCCTTTGTCCATCTTCCTCTGGATAGATTCCCTGAAGCCCCCTACTTTGTGAGTTCCCCCCAAAACTCATTCCAGCAGGATCCTGCCCTCACTCAGACATTTTTTGAGAGAAAGATGGTGGATGCACATTTAAACTGATGCCATGTTGCTGCTCCTCAGCTGATGTACTCATTTTTATATTTCCTTTCATATGTTTTTAAAATTTTGTAAATTCTACCAGTGTTGATCTGTCTTTAATTTCTCTACATGGGCCCTTTGTAAATAAGTAATAAGATAGGCAGCTTTGAAAGGTCAAGAGATTGCCTGTAACTCTTTTCAGTCTCCACTAAATTTGTCATCTATCATGGACTGACTCTGAAAATTCATAATCTAATAAAGACATTTTTAAAGCACTAGTGAATAAATAACTAAATAGTAAGACACACTTAATTGTTGCAGAAAGCTAAAAATAAAAGAACAGAAAAACAAAAGATACCAAGCACCTGAAAAAATGGTAGAGTAAGACACCATTGAAAAAGAAAGTTATGGCCAGTGACATTTTTACTTGTTTTCCAAAATATTTCAAAGGCAAGTATAATGGATTAAATGAACCAAAAATTGACTTGGGAGATGATAAATTCCCACAAGAAAGAAATAAATATTTTTCAACTTAAAGATCACTGTATGCCTTGAAAAAAAATTATTTTAGAAGTTGATTAGTCATTTTGCATTTCCTGAATTTCAATTGGTTTAAAACTTAATTTCAATAGGACATCACTTAAAATTCTCTGTATCAGAGAAAGAAAAATTTTATCCTTTTCCATAAAAATTAGCATTATAATTTTTCAACTATGATCTCAATAACAGTTTAGGTGGGTCTTCTGTTATTAATGATTATTGTATCTTAAATATTAAAATTCAGAAAACCCAAATATTTGCAGAATATTTAGAAAATACACTAATTGATGTTTTAACAACATTTCAAGCAGAAATTCCTATTTCCTGTTAGAAATTTAGTAAGATAAATGGCTTAATAGTATTTTGAAATGTACTATTTTGAAATGTATTATTAGTTATAATAAAATGATTAAAATTATTGGGACAGTTTTGAAATTTTTTCTAAGATAAAAATTGCTGAAAAAATCATTAGATGGATGTTTTTCTTTGTACCCTATCATCAATGAAGTAAATCACCATTTTTAAAGTAATATATTTTCTGAAAAGTAACCTGAAACTCCTGGGAAATTTAATTTAAAAATATTTAATTTTTTAAATTATTTTTTATTGATTAAAAATTAGATCAAATTTACTAACCTAATTGATTAGCAATGTCTTCCACCAGGTGGATTTAGAGCTATAAGTTCATTAGCTAAATAAAAAAGTAATTTTACCATGTTCCTGAGAAAAATAAAGATAATAAAAGAGCTTCACTTAAAGGATAAAAAAACATCAGGGCTTCATTTACCCTTCTGTTTGAAGGACTTCTGAGAAAGAGAACTGTGAGTAGTTTTCTTTTCAGTATAGTGAAGCTACAATTATTTGCTCTCCTCTATGTATTAAGAAGAGGCCAATATATACATACAATAAAATTTTACCCAGGTTAAAAATCTCATTCAAATGTTAGGTACAGATTTAGTGGACTTAAAGCATTGGAAACCATTCATCCTTTACTTAACACCATGTTTTTATGAAAATATGTAGAAGAATTCTTAAGTTGTGGCTTATTCCTTCTTCCCTCTTTCCTCCCTTCTATTTCCTTCCTTCCCTCCTTCCCTCCTTCCCATCTTTCTTTCAGTGTTGCTTGAATTTCATTCCATGAACCATTTTCTTTGCTTTAAGCTTAATTGTGTAATTGTTGTTTGAGTTTAAAAAGTATGAGCAGGTTTATAGCAGGTACAGTATACCATCATCTCTGTACAGGAAAGCATTGTGATTTCCTTGGAGACTCCTTAGTAATTAAATATGAAATGATTCAATACAAACTGTCAATCAGTATGAAATATATGGTATAATTAGAATAAAGTTTGTAATCCAAGTGTACACTGATTTTATTTATCCCAGTTTCTTTCAAATTTTCTGAGTAATTAAATGTTGAGGAATAATTTATGAACTCAGCACAATGTCTGATCAATAATTAATATATTTTAATATTATAAATATTATAAAAATTGTTCATGTGTAGAGAGGATATACTCTTGATTTTAATTATATAATAATATTATAATTATATTATAATGTTTGTGTAAGGTTTCCAGTAATATTAAAGATGGAAATTAGAAATTGTATAGGAAATATTTAATGATTCTAGCCCTACTTCTCTGAAGGGTTTATCACACTCTATCTTATTAATATTCACACTGTCTATGGGAATATTTTTTTCTTTGAGGTACAGGGAATTGAACCTGGGTCTTCATACGTTCAAAGCAGGTGCTCAACCACTGATCTACACAGGCTCTGTGGGAAATTTTAAAAAGTGATTATTATTACTTCTTATTCAAAATTTTGTTACAAATACCATAGCAAGTTATTACCTGTCAGTTTTAGATTATTAGTTTCTAATTAGTGTTAAATCATTTTAAAATTTTTACTTTGTTCTTTTTTCCTCCCAAAAAAATCGCCTGTTACAGCATTGGGGAATAAGAAAAAGGGTGACCTTTATGTCACTGAGACATAGAGGCAAATATATAATCCAATAATAAGGATACCATATCCCCACACTAAGTGTTGACAGAGCATCTAATACATGCTAGTAAATAATGGGAATTGTTGGGCTTTCATTAATGAAACATTTCTTGAGTACCTGGTATTCATTAGATAGTAAAGTAAGAAACAGTATAAACATGTGATTCTCTAATCCCTTGGTGTTACTTGTTGTAGGAAAGTAATGTGGATTTTGATTCAGATAGGCCTGAATCATTTACTTGTTGTGTGATCTTGGATGATTAATAGAACATATTTGAGACCAAGTTTCATTATGGTGAAAGAATTGCCTCACAACACCACTGTGAGGATTAAATAAGACAATTTCTGTGAATACATCTAATAGAGTGTTGAAGCTATTGCAGGTGATCATAAAGTTCCAAGTTTTACCATATTCATTAATAGTTTGCAAGCTCTTGCCTAGATTTTAAATAGTTGCTTTCTGTCATCCTCTACGTGAACCTACGTTGAAGAGGCTACAACCAACTTTAGAGCTTAAATACCATATTCAGACACTGGAATATGTAGGGATGTTCTCTTTCAGTAATTTAAGTATCTTATAGTGGAGACTAACAGTTTGTACAAATTTCAAATATTGAAGCATTTATGGAGATGCATTGTAGGTTGCTGGTATCAAAATTACAGAAAGAGTTGGAAGATACACTTCAGGAGCTAATTATTGAGAAAGAGAGGGTGGGAAGGAGTGAGAGAGAGTGAGCAAGAGAGAGACAGAGTAAAATTTGGAAATAAACTGTTCCTACAATAACAGCACACGGTAAATAACATCAAAAGTACTTTTGGAAGACAGGAGAGCTCAGGAAAGACTTGGATCATCTGGAAGATTCTGAATGAACCCATCCTTTGTGACTTTGTGATTTTTGGAAGTGTGTTGTACTTACTTTATAGTTTAGAAAACGTCAACCCAAGCACATAAAGTAACTTTTATATCTTGAATTTATTTTTTTCTCAGATGTTCCATGGAGACCAAAGAGCAGAAGGCAGTGATGGGATTTGTTCTCCTGGAATTTTCTGACCTTCCAAACCTCTAGGGGTTCTTATTTGGAATTTTCTTTCTCATCTACATATTTATCATGATAGGAAATGGTCTTATCATAATAATTACAAGGGTAGGGTCTACTCTCCTGACCCCTATGTATTTTTTTTTCCTGGCAAAATTTACTCATTAGAAATCTGTTATATGTCAGTCACTGTTCCCAGGATTCTGGTGAAACTTTGGACTCAGCATAAAAGCATTTCTTTTATGGGCTTTGCCATACAAATATGCTTCTTCCTCATTCTGGGAGCCACTGAAATTTTCCTCCTGGCTGTGATGGTCTATAACTGCTACATGGCCATCTGTAAGCCTCTGCAGTATCCTTTAATCATGAACCAAAAGACATGTACCCAGGTGGCAGTTGGCTCCTGGATCAGGGAAACCTGGTTCAGATAGGGCAAGCATTTCAGGTCTTCTCACTGCCTTTCTGTGGTTCTAACCAAATCAGTCTTTTCTTCTGTGACATTGCCCCATTGATTAAGATGATCTGTAGTGACACTTCACTTAATGAGATATGTGTCTATATAGTTAATGTATTATTTGCCATGATTCCTTGCCTATTGATACTTTGCTCTTATATCGAAATCATCTCCACCATCTTAAAGTTGCCATCAACCACAAGTCAGTTCAAAGCTTTGTCCACCTGTTCTTCCTACCTCATGGTTGTGGTTTTTATCTTTGGTCTTGGTACCATCACTTATTTGAGTCCCAAATCAAATCATTCTTCAGGAACTAACAAAGTGTTCTCTCTTCTAATTTTTTTGACTCCACTGTTTAATCACATCAGATACAGCCTTAGGAATAAGGATATGATTGTAGCACTGAAAAAAAAATGTTAATCAAGAAAACAGAGAGAGGATCTTAATAATCAAATTTTATATAAATTTGCCTCATTGTTATCACAGAAATAAATTTCCATTTTCATATAGTATACTAACTCAAAATTTGTCTGTATTTTATGTTCCTGATCTTAAGTAAGTTGTGACTGCTTCTTTAACAAGCAAATCAATTGGTTTTCAAAAGCTCAATTCCATAGGACAATTCTTCCTTTTATACTTCAAATTATAAATTTATCCATTTTTCAAAAGTTTTCACTCTTAGAATACTCCTAGAATTTTAATTAACAATTTGTCAATTAAATAGTGCTTACCTTTGTGATTGGCCAAATATTTAGAGATGTTTTGCCTATATTCACATTTGTATCTAAAAAACTGTAATTTCTTCATTGTAGGTATACACTAATTTCTTTGAGAATGTGTGCAGAGGACTAAATAATAAGCTGTAAGTTTTATTATAAGACATAATGTTAAAACAGAATAAAGAGTTTTAATTAATCATACTCTCCTCAGCATGAATTAAGAAAATGTCTTCATGTTTATCCAGAGGGAGTTGATAATCTGGTTTTCCTTCCCACTTCTTTCCTGAATGTATTACAACTGAATATTAAATATCTGACCTGATTCCATAATCCTGTTTCAATATATTTCATCATTCTGTTTTATATGTGTCAATGATGCATTTCCAACTCCTCAGAATTCTTTATTGCTCAAAGTTGCACTGCCAAAGACAGTACAACTTTTCTCACATCTAATTTAAGATCAAATTGAGGCTTAGAAAGGTTGAATGAAAAGTTAATACAGAAATTAACACTAAATTAACTAATATCACAAATAAAAATCTATATAATTTGAAGATGCCTAGTTTTTCTGTACAAGACAGTGTAATCAATTTTATGAGTCTGAATTTTCATTTACAAGGGCTTACTTATTTTATTTTATTTTATTTTTTTGAGGTACCGGCGCCAGGGACTAAACCCGGAACCTTATATATGGGAAGTTGGTGCTCAACTCTACTGGGCTACCTTGGTTCCCCTGAGCTGTTTTTTATTCCAATTGTTTGTTTGTTGTTGTTGTTGTTTTTGTTTTTAGAAGCACTGGGAATCAAACCTGGGATCTCCCATGTGGGAAGTGGGTGCTCAACCTCTTGACCCATATTGACTCCCTAGGGCTTACTTTTTAAGCTCTCATCACATAAAGTGATACCTTATATCAAAAGTTTATTTTTATGCATATATGAATATAAATACCTTAATCTTCCTCATGCATTTTGCATTCATCAATAATTAAATATATGTTCCGTGGTGATCATAATGGTGATGTTGAATTATATTGTAATAATGTTGGAGTGCTATTCTTTACGCTAAATCTTAGACAACCAGCTGGCACAGTATAATCAAGGCCATTAGTTCATAAATCAATAGAATCAATTTTTTAATTCCAATTTACTCTAAAAACAGTGCATTCTTGAGTCACTCAATTAACTGTTTTTGTATCAATTTCACAGTCTATAAAATGATAACAAAGCCTAATAACACTGATGACCTCACAGTAATATTTTGAATATATATTGATCATCATGGATCAAAGGAGTCTTCAAATATTCAGGAACATTGTAGAAGGGGGCATTTGACAAAATCCAGTTGCCCAGAGAATTAAAATTATCCATTAAACCTTGAAATTATTTTGTTACACATTATCAATGCAAATCTTTTTATAATGACTTTCAAATTTTCCTGCATTCCTGAACTTATGTGCGAGCTGTTTAGGCTTCTTAAGATAGTCATGAATAGATATTTTCTACTGTTTGGACTGCCAGGTCCCCGTGGTGGGTGCACTTTACCTTTAAACTGATTCTCCATTGACCACTTTATTTTCTTCTATTTCTCATCTCTTAGACTGCTTCAAAAATTTTTCAAAGCCCTTTGAAATATTTTTTCCAGCCACTTATTTTTTAAAATATGTTTCTCATATTTTTCTGCTGTCATTCCTTGTTACAGTGGAGGAAATCAGATAGTTTTTATAATTAATGATTTTATTTTACTCACAATTTTAAATGTAACCCTACTGCTTTTATAAGAGAAAATGGCAAACATTCCCTCAAATCTCTTTTCCTTTTACTTGATATAAGATATGAAACAGTTTTCATAAGTTTATATATATATATATATATTTTATTTTTTCTTTTTTAAACAATTTATTGAAGTATACCATTCATACATGAACATACATAAACTATAAGTGTTCAGTAAACATTGTGAACTTACAAAACAAACATGCATAACATCATACAGGGCTCCCACACATCACCCCACCACAAATACTTTGCATTGTTGTGAAACATTTGTTAACAAATTATGAAAGAGCATTGTCAAAGTATTACCACCAACTATAGTCCGTCTCTTACTTCCCTATACATTTTTTTTAAGGATTTATTTATTATTTATTTATTTTTATCCATTTTTACCACCCCCACCCCATTTTTGCTGTTTTTGTGTCCATTCTCTGGGCAACTCTCTGTGTCCATTTCCTGCCCTCTCTTCTCATCCTTCTCTTACTGTCTTCACTGGGATTTGATCCTTGGAACTCTGATGTGTGAGAGAGGCATCCTACCACCTGTGCCACCTTAGTTCCTGGTTTTTCAGTGCATCTCATCTTGGCTCTCCCTTGTGTCACTCTCCTGCTTTGTCATCATCTTGCTGCATGGCTCATGGGGCCTGAAGGCTCACCTGTGCACAGGGCCTGGTGGCACACCTACACACGGGGCCTTGGGGGCTCACCTGCTCATGGGACCTGGTAGTGCACCCATGCATGGGACCTGGAGGTCCACACACCTTCTATATTTTTCTTTTCTTTATTTTTACCAGGAAATCCCAGGAATTGGACCCAGGTTCCTCCATATGGGAGATGGTTGCCCAACCATTTGAGCTTTGGTCTTAAAGTTGACCAAAGATAACTAGAGTTACAGTCTTTTCCCATACAGAATGATCATATAATAAATCAGGCTTAATTTATCACCAGCATTCTAAAAACTAGACATAGGAAGAAAAACTCGGTTTTTGGACACATGCATGGTTTCTAATATAGCGAAAGTTTAGCCTATCCTGATTGTCACAAAATCAGGTCTGAGAGAATATTCACACTACATATACTTCTAAAATGAAAACTAAATATATGGACAATCTGCAGACTAATTACTAGATTCACCATTTGTTGAATATTTTCACTGTCACAGAGTACTAAATCTCAAAGATACATCATATATGTCACTATTTATTTGTGACAATCTTAATCAATATAAATATAATTATTTGAATGAAATCAATTAGGAATGAAAGTCCACAAATATATTGGCAACTTACATTTTCTACCTTAATCATCTGTCATCATCATCTAGCAACTAGCTATCATCTGCTTGCTTACAAAGAGTAAACATGTATACATTAAATAAATATTTCTTTTGAGTGTGATGCTTATTATGACAGAGTAAAACAGTTTTCCCTCTTTGAACTTTTTCATCACCTTTCCACACACTTTAATTCTTATTTATATCATTTCTGTTGTCTCTGATCTCTTAATTTAACTTTAGTCCATATGATCACGTTTCCTTTTTATCCAGTTCTATTATTCTATTTCCTTATATGTGTTCTCTACTAATTATTGAACTTCTTAGAAAATAAGCTTTATTTTCAATGTTTTTACATGACAGATAAAGCAACATTTTATAAACATAAGAGACCTATATAGTACATTACTATCCCAAGAATATGTATATCCTACATATTCTTTTCAAAAAAGTACCCATAAGTACTAATCCAGATTAAAACTGAAGATAGTTGTGGTAATATCAAATTTGTAATCTTGTAAAGACTCCACACAGATTGTAGAACTCTCCCCTGCCCCTTATCAATTGAAGGCAACAATATCTGTGTTTGTATTTCTGAAGAAGTCAGTTTCTTAGTACTGTAGGTGAATTGGTCTATGAATATTTCATTCATAATAACTAGGAAAAAATATTATCTTGATAAAAAAAAGTCATTTATAATTTCCAAAGTCCTTATATTACCTGAATACATTTATTGTATTTTATCAGTGGTGGTGCCAAAAAAAATTTTGTTACATTTTCATCACTGAAAGTGATGATTGCTTTAGATTTTTTGCTTATGTCACCAAATTTAGTGATAAAATAGCTTTTGAATATCTGTTGATTGATTTTTTTGAAGGGTGGGGGAATTTATTTTCCATTAAACTAATAGTGCTTCAAGAACACAGCTCTCATTTGCCTTCTCTGAAAAAAAAAGGCTAAACTCGTTCACATCACTTAGAGTGATTAATATTATTAAAATGTTATTTTAGCCCTTGTTAGTTATCTCTTTTCTAACAACTAATTTTTTTTTTCCATATGTGACAATTAGGACATTGAGAACGATAGGATTTCTCAGTTTCTCTCTCACACCATTCAACATTTAATAGCTTCAAGAATGATGCAATTTATGCAATTTATGCCTCCAAATTTTCTGGGCATTTTCTTTGTTATTATCATGTAATTGAAAAAAAATTCCCTGTTTCTAATCATTTCCATTATCAATTTTTAATTTTGTATGGGTGTATTTTCCAAGATCCATAATGATTTATTCATTGTTCGCTTTGCAGTTGGGCAAAGTAGATAATTTCCTCTTGAGTTGCCCATCAGGATGGATAATGCATATTCTGCCTGTATTGCTCTGAGTAGAAAGTAGTCATATACTTCCCTATGCACTTGGAGTTAGATATGTCCATGTAAACGTGAGCACCACTGACTTGCTTCATTTCTAGGGAAAGGCCTTAAAAGCAGGTATATGCTTCACCACATTATTTTCTATCTGTATTTTCTCATAACAGTTCATGGCCTCTTAGAAATCTGTTGCCTTCATATATGAACAATTCATCTGATCAGTATGGAATACCACAAAAGCATGAGTTCAATTATATCTATTTGAAATGGGATATAACACATACAACAAACAACTACCATTTTCTTTATCCATAATAAATACAGATTACTTCTTTAATTATATGGAGATCACAGATTCATTGTAGTAAACACCAAAAATTCTGAATAGAAAAATACAAAAATTCATTGAAAAATTTGCAATAAAATATCCACTATTAAAATTTTATGATTATTTTTACATTCATCATTGTCAATATATATGTCTGTGTAAACCATGTATAAGATATGTGCATGACATCTTTTTATAGCAGATAGCTAACTATATTTTAAATTTATTCAGTTTGTCCCAATTTTCCCATCCATTTTATCATCTCCAAGAATATACATGTAAAAAAGTATGAAATTTCCCATGTCTCTTCTTATTATATCCATATATTTTAAATGATAATATTAGTTTGATAAAATCAGAGTATTACATTTTGTAGAAAGCTTTAATATAAGTATTAAAATATCCACTATTCACTTGTATTTTGTTTTATCATCTTTATAAAACTACATCCTCATTGAAAGTTCCTTAGGTCCTTTTTTTCCTACAAGGAATTCTGGAGAGTCATTGCTGAGCAAAACTGCATGTCTATTTTTTTTTAATGCAATGGCCAACCAGGTTTATAAAATGGCTGTTACAACTATTGAACAATCAAAGATATCTTTTGCAGTAAGTGATATAATAGAGTTTACATTACAGTTAATTATATTACATCAACCATTATAAAAATTTTCCATTTAAAGGCGTTGCTGCACAATAAAATTATAGAATTATCAATGGAATAGTTTGCCATGTGCTGATACATATATAATTTGGATAACAATATAGAATTTTCTCTCAATATAAAATTCCATACACTGGAAATAATTGCCACTGTATTGTCAGACAACAAATATATTTAAAGGTAAAAATCTGTTGGAACTTCATTACAAATATATGAGTAAACGTCTCGTAAATATAACTAATTCTTTAATAAATTAAATTATTTACATAAAATTTTTGTCAGTGCCATTATGACATCCTTGTTCCTTAAACTGTATATCGTGGGATTAAACCTGGGAGTCACAATGGTATAGAAAAGAGAAAGCATTTTGTCAGTTCCTGATGAGTGACTTGTTTTATGTAACCATTCCTGATCCATAGAATAACATGGCAAACATAAGATGAGATGAGCAGGTGAAGAAGGCTTTGGCTCGATTTGTGGCTGAAGGTATTGAGAATTGTACATATGATTTTGGTGTAGGAGAAAAGTATGAACAGAAATGGAATTGTGACAAACAAAACAGCAGCTATGTAGAACAGCATTTCATTCACAAAGATGTCTCCACAGGCTTGTTTGAGTTTTGGGGGGATATCAAAGAAGAAATGGTTGATATGGTTAGACCCACAAAAAGATAGTGAGAAAATCTGGCAGGTCTGCCCTATCTGGACAGGAATACCAATGATCCATGAGCCAGCCACCAGTCAGATACACACCTTTTGGTTCATGACTAGAGGATAGTGCAGTGGATTGCAAATAGCCACGTAGTGGTTATAGGCCATCACTGCCACAAGGAGGCACCCTGTGGCTCCTAACATAAAGGCAAAGCACATTTGTGTAGCACAGGCAGCTAAAGAAATTCTTCTTCTCTGGGTGTGAAGATTCATGAGCATTCTGGGGAGAGTAACTGATATATAGCAGATTTCCAAGAAGGAAAAATTGCCAAGGAAAAAATACATGAGGGTCTGGAGAGTATTATCCAATTTTGTTGTCAGATATATGGCCCCATTGCTCATCAGTAAAATAATATAGATGACCAAGAATAATCCAAATAAAAACCACTGGAGATGAGGAATATCAGCAAAGCCCAAAAGAACAAATTCCATCAATTCAGTTAGATTTTCTTCTGATAGTATTTCTTGGTGTTTCATCTAAAGAAAAAATAAATTTAGAATGAGCATTTCACTTTACCCTCCTGGATTTCATAGCCTGTTATATAAATTGTATTTGGGCTGAAGCACAGACACTGCAGCCATTGGAAACTGCTGTAGACAGACCTATAATGGTGCCATCTGATCTCACTTTTAATGAATTACACTTCTTGACATTCTTATTGTGTTTCTTAGTGCATTTTCACAATCATGCTCCAATAGCATTATGTCATAAATTGTCTTCTCACATTCTTTTTCAGCTATGTATTTCAGCCATTTTACTCCCCTCACTTGATGATCTAGAACATAGAGATCCCATTATTTGGTTGATATTATACAGGTTACATATTGAAAATTTAGAGAATAGTTTATTATGGATAGGAAAATAGTTCAAATATATTTTGGTAGTATATTAATTGAGGATATAAGAGAATTTTATGCAGGAAAAAAATAGCCTGGGAATCTTGAAAGATTGAAACAATACACAGGGCAACTTTAGGAAAAGAAGTATAGCATGGAGAGTGTACATTACCTGTTTGTATAGGTATGGATCAGGAGAAGAAGAGATATGGTCTGCTATATTCTACTCATGGTGCTGTGTGCACCCTCCATTATCTTTGTGGTTCCTCAAAATAATAAAATAAAATTTCAGATGGCCATTTCTAAAATAACTTTTCTTTAAAGATAAGGGTATTGGGCTGCACTATGTTGAAGAATTTGATTTATTTCACATAAGTTTGTGATGGCAATTTACTTCCTATCTTTTCTTAATGTACTTTAATCTTCCATGATTGATTATCTGGGTTATATTTAGCAATTATTTAAACTTTCTAAGACTTGATCCCTTGTTTGTGAGAATTAATGGGAAAATATTGTCATATTTATAAATTTCTATGGTCATTTATGATTTATGTTAATATAAGTATGGTTATAATATTATATTCTTTAAGTATGTAGCTGCCAAAGTTGTAACATGTTCCCTACTATATATAATAGGCATTTAATAATGATTTATTAAACTGTTGATAATTACTTCTCTCTACATTTCTCTTTATCAGGTCCAGAACTTGGGTGAGGCTCCAAGATTGCACAATTTAAGGAGGTGCTCATTTTCATGGCAATTCCTGTACTTGCACAGTCTTGAAAGTGAAAACTTCCTTAAATTTTGCACCTCAGGTGTCTCTTGCCTCACCACTAGTAATGTACTGCTAGGTTTGTATGTGGTCCACTAAACAAAACATCAGTAAAGTGTCTTGTGATGGTTAAAAAGCACTGCCTTTCCCAGAAGGACTGGAATTGAATTATGATTCTGCCACATCTGCTAACTGTGTGAAACCATGCGAATTACATTATGCAATTATTCTCCCTGTGATGGTTAGGCTAATGTGTCAACTCAGCCAGGTAATTGTGAACAGATGTTAGGTCCAGCAAACACTGGGCTAATTGTAGTACAAGAGCATTTATGAACTTTGATCACCAGTACGTTTACTGCATGGATGGCTGATTGCATCTGCATCAATCAGGGAGATTGCATTAGCAATGGGTGATGCTTTTATCCAATCAGTTGAATGCCTTAAAAGGAGATGTGGTTTCAACATTCAGAGAGAATTTCCCAGGTTGTCTTTGGACAGCCAACTTCTCCCAGAAACTCATGAAGGACCTTGCATTGGACTTTCATCAGAGCCCCTGGTTTGCTGCCTGCCTGCGGAACTTGGACTTATTCATCCCTATGGTCGTGTAAGAGACTCTTTTAAAATGTCATTATTGACAGATATCTCCTGTTGATTCTGTTTTGGGAGAGAACCCTGACTAATACTTTCCCTGTGCCACAGTTTGATTAACTATGAAAAAGGCCAGGAAATGTCAAGACTTAGAGTTATTAAATGATTTATATCATTTAATATAAGTAAAATGCCTTGACTATGCTGTGGCATTTATAAAAGGCTATGTAAGCACAAGCTATTATTACTCTTAAAAGTTAAATATTATTTAGTCTTTTGAATTTTTTTTTTTTTTTTTTTTTTACCAGGAGGTCCTGGGGATCGAACCCCGGTCCCTCCATATGATAGATGGACGCCGAACCCCTTGAGCCACATCCATTTCCCATTCTTCTGAATTTTACTCAGTGTTCTACACAGCATGAAACATAATCCCTCTCCAGTTATTTTCCTGTATGTAACACAATTATCACGGGAAAGAAGTGAGATTTTAAAGCAATGATCAAAATTCTATCTCAAACTATTCAACTCTAAAGTTGTAAATTCTCCATGAATTATTTGCCTATATTTTGTTTACATTGTTTTCTGAACTCTGAGAACTCAACAATTCTGTTATGTCTCACTGCTCTACACTTAGTAGTACAAAGTGGCTAATATTTTCCTATGCTCTTTTTTCCCATGAAAATAAATGATCTGAGAGTTGGAGACTACAAACAATTTCTTACTTGGAATCAATTCAGATCCTAGAAAGCAGGTTGTGAGCCTAATATGTTGCTCAATATTTGTTTTTGAACTGAAATAAAGAAGTTGACACTATTAAGCTGAAGTCATCACTTTTTAATGAGAGAATAATGTAGATTACAAAAAGCCAAATTTTTATGTTTCAGATTTATGATTGGCAGCATTTAATACAAATTATTTCATTCTTATTGCTTGAATAAAATGACTTCCAGTGCTAAATAAAATATAATTCTAATTGTACAAACCAAATTGTTTGGTGATAAAATTATCAGTGTGTAACATGACATATGTAAAAGTTTTGTATGTTTTTATCATTAGGATGACAGGGAATAAGGAGTAAAACCATCTATATTATTCTTCTTTCTTATAAATTGTTTAGGTTCTTTTTAATGAAGATTAATAAAACATAATATTCTCATTTTTATTTCAAACTCAAGCATCTGAGTATTCGCTGGAAAAGTATAAATGATTAAGAGACTATCTAACACTACTCTAATTCAGTTAGATATTACTCACTGTCAATGCCTCTAATCTACCTAAGTCTCAGCTATGTGGTATATTTGACAGAAATTATCAATTTCAACCCTAAGGTTAATTTAAAAGACAATATTGACCTTAAAATAGTATGTCTTTAACTTATTTAATATTTGCTTTTAGTAAAGTAACTTTTTCTTCCATTCCCCAAAGGTTGTAAATTTATGCCATGGGTTATTTTACTTTAAATATCATATTAGGGCAGTGGGTTCAGCCCAGTGATTGAGCACCTGCTTTGCATGTATGAGTTCTTGGGTTAAATCCCTGGTACATCCTAAAAAACAAGTCTTATTAAAATAATATCAATGCAAAAATACATGAATCAATATTTATGTGTTACAAATTCTTAATTCATAATGACGTATTTTATAATATCTTTACTATATGTTCAAAAATGTTAAGTTTTTCAAAGTTTCACTTTTTGAGATTGATATAATATATTTAATATCGAAATTCAATTTTAAATTATATTTAATAGAATCAGAAATATGTAGGACGTACTTTAATAAAAACGCATTTATGATTCTGAAAAAATATCAAATTTGAAAATATCATGGAAAGTTGGATATCAACATAAAATAGTCCTTATTTATCTTTCTTATTTTGAATGATGTTTGTTCTTTCAGTGAAAGGAGCCTAAATATTTAAATTACTTCAGTTGAAACCAATTGTTTCATCAAATATATTCAACCAACCTTCAGAATATTCTATTATCTCTTTAAATAAAAAGTAGTTAATTTTACCCCATGGGATCCCTTCCACCTGACACGTTGAAATTTCTAACTGAAACTATCTTTTTGACTTCTTATGATTATTTTTTCCCAGTAGCCCTCACTCTAACCAAAATAATTTTCTCTTCACCCTCTAAATGGAGAATAGAGTGCTTACCATATTGTAATTTTGAGATATGAATATGGTTCTGAGCAATACCATTTGAGACCATCCAAAATTGACACAAATCCAATTCGTACATTGTCTATTATGAATACTTTGTATGGATTCACTGCTCTTATTATCTCATTTTCCTAAACATATTTTATTTATTCTTTCCTTTGTAATAGGTGTCTAGCCATAGTCAGGAGCCAAACTTTGTAACTGATGTAATAAATATCCTATAACAAAGAATATATATTACCTGTAAATTATATGATCATTAATTGATTGCTTCATGGCACCTGGGCAATCTATGTGTTAACTCTTGGATGTATTAAATATAGTTTAATATTTATTTCTTGACCAAAGATCATTATTATTAGGCAGAAATTCTTCTTTTACTTTCAGCATTTTGCCATCTTTCCCTGATTTCATTCCTTTTGAAACTCATCTTTAAGGTTGAATACTACCAGCTAAACTTAGGAGATATTGGAGTAAGTGAAATTATGGGAAAGTTGCCAGGAAAGTAGTCTGTCCCTTTGCAGCCTTTGAGGAAAAATGATATTTTTAAATTAGTATTTCATAGTATACAATTCTCTAAATGGTATGCAGGTTTAAATATTTAGAAAAAGAAAAAATAAAATAATTTCTAAGAATTTTTTTTTAATAATTTTATGTAAAGAAGGTTTTCAAACTATGACTCAAAATTTAAAATGTAGGTCAAAGAAATTGAAAAAAAATCACTATGTAAATATAAATAGTTCTACATGGTGAAAAGAAACAAATATCAAAAGTAAAGTGAAAAGGAAATTGATAAAGTGGTAAAAGTAAATAGAAATCATATCTCAGATAAACAGCTAATTTTCCTTAAAAATATATATTCTTACATATGAATGAGGAAATTGATTATGTATAAGTCTCCTTCTATGCCCCAGAAGGGTGGAGACTCCTCCCAGATCTTTCACAATATGTCTTCTTTTTTGTTTTTTCCATATTTGTATCCGTTTACTATAATTAAATTATAATCATAAGTGAAGTCCAAAATCCAAGTAGAAAATTGGATCAAATACATGAATTAACAGTTCACAGAAAAATGAGTGAAATCATCCCTTCAATCCATGAAAAGATACTCAACTTCATTGTGAAAAAAAGGAATTTAAATTTAAAACTATATAGAAATTTCTTATGCAATCTCTTAGTGAAACATATAAAACTGTGAATATTTGGAAGGTCAGGTGACTTCTGTAATACTTCTTGCACCCTCGTCAGCACCTCTACATGTTGAGTGGATGAGGTGTTAATTGCTTTTGTGTCTTAGTTATCCTATACTATGGTGCCTTAGCCTAATTGCCTGAGGAAATCCAGACTCTAGACCAACTGATGGAGGAGGAAGAAGTTGATACATTTAGTTTTGAGGCAGAAATCACACAGTTGATGTCATTTTTCATCAATCCTTTCAATCTGAGAAAAATAATCCTTGAGGGAACTTCTTTCAAATACATCAGATGTTCTGAACAAAATCAGATATGAAAACTTGGCAGATCCCAGTGCCATACTCTGGGAAAGATTTACACCTAAATCTCATTAAAAATAAATAAGATCAAACCCTCCCTAATGTGGAGACTAGAATTGGAATGACAAGGCTGGCTTGATCAATTATCTTGGTGCTATCACCAAGTCTTGGGCCAAGGTATTCCTGGAAGCTTTGTAGACTTGTGCAGGCATCTCTATAATTGACCAGTTTGGTGTTGGTTTTTATTCTGCATATTTAGATGCTGAGAACATTTGGTTCACCAAACACGATGAAGAGCAGAATACCTGGGTATCTTCAGCAGCAATGTCATTCTCAGTTAAGGCTGACACAGGTGAAACAATGGATCATGAAACAGATGTTGTTTTGTACCTTAAAGAAGACCACACTGAGTACTTGGGGGAAAAAAGAATAATGGAGATTGTGAAGAGGAAACATTCTCATATTATTAATTATCCAATTACACTTTTTCTGGAAAATGTGACAAAAAGTGAGTGATATTGAGTCTGAGGAAATGGAAGATGAAGAGGGAAAAAAGAGGAAAACGAGTCTATGATAAGCCAGAAATAGGAGAGATTGGTTCTAATGAAGAAGTAGAAGAAAAGAAGGTTGGTGACAAGAAGAAGAGGAAGATCAAGTAAAAGTTCATTGATCAGGAATCATTAAGCAAAGTCTATCTGGACCAGAAATGCTGACAATATGATTAATGAAGAATAGGAAGAATTCTATCCAAATTTGACCAATTACTGGCAAGACTACTTGGTCATGAAGCATCTTTCAGTTGAAGGAGAATTGGAATTCAGGGCCCTTCTCTTTCCCAAGATGTGCTCCCTTTCACCAATTTGAAAATAGAAAGACTAAGAATAAAATTAAGTTTGATGTATGCAGAGTTTCCATCATGGATAGTTGGAAAACCTAATCCCTGAATATGTGCATTCAATTAGAGGTATAGAGGTCTCTGAGGATCTCCCAGTAGTTAGTTTGCTTGAAATGTTGCAACAAAGCAAAATTTTGGAAGTTATTGTGAAGAATTTGTTCCAAAAGCATTCTTCACTGAACTGGCATACAATAAAGAGAACTACATAAAGTTTTATGAGCAAGTTATTTAAAAATATTAAGCTGGAATACATGAAGACTTGCAAAATTGTAAGACGCTCTCAGAGCTATTAAGAGATTACATGTCTGCTTCTGGTGATGAGATGGTTTTTCTCAAGGACTACAGCACCAAGATGAAGAAAAACAAGTAGCAAATCTATAACAACTCTGATTAAACCAAGGATTAAGTTGCAAACTTGGCATTTGTGGAGCATCTTCTGAAACATGGTTTAAAGTTATCTATGTGATTGAGACTATCAATGAGTACTGTGCAGAGTAGCTGAAGGGATTTGAGTAGAAGATGTTAGTCTCTTTCACCAAACAAGTATTGGTAATTCTAGAACATGAATTAGAAAAAAGAAGCAGGAAGCGATAAAAAATTTTGCACAATCATGAATTTTTTTTTTAATTTGTCATAAGCCCTCAGAAACAACTTATCAGTGAATTATATGGCAACAAATAAACACCAGGAAGTCAACCCTGATCTTTCCATTATTAAAATCTTAAGTCAAAAGGCAGAGATAGACAAGAATTATAAGTCTTTGAAGGATCTGATCATCTTACTCTACTAATCTACACTCCTTTCTTCTGCCTTCGTTTTGGAAGATTCCTAGTTACATGGTAACAGGATTGTTTGGATAATCATATTTGTATTGATGAAGATGACTCTACTGCTGAGGATACTATAGCTATTGTAACTGAAGAAACCCCACCTTGTGTAGGAGATAACAACATATCACACATGGAAAAAGTGGCCTAAGTTCTGCCTGCAGAATACTAGTATACTTGTTCAATGTTTTCTCTTCATTACTGCTGATAATATATATATATTTTTTTTAATTTATTTTTTTATTATGGGTAAAAATCAAAATTCTCACAATACATACAAACATTTGCAAAATGATATGTAAATATATATGCATATATGTGTATTTGCTTACAAAAATGTTATTTATATATATATATATACATATATTTTAAGAGGTGCTTAGATTACCTAAAATATTACACGGAACCTACTGGGATTCCCATGTTGCCCACCTCCCACACCTCCCACCACATCCAACACAAACATCTCCCACAGTGTGGCCCACCAACCTCAATGAACTTACACATCCTGGAGCCTTGCCACCAACCATAGACCACAGTTCACACTGTAGACCACACTCTCTCCCACTCAGTTATGAGTGGTGTGTGCTGATTTAAAATGGCCTGCATCCATTGCCACAACAGTACTCAGGACAACCCCTGATAATATATTTTAAAGAATTTTTTGTGAATTTTGTTAACATTTTAAAAACCTGTATGCCATGACATATTTAAGAAGAAGATAAGGTTATTTTCTAATTTTAAGCATGATATAATGTAATGCTTCAGAAACTGAAGTAAAATTAGTAACTTTCTCATTCCCTGTTGGTTTATTTTAATAGCTTTATGTAACGTTTTCTGTAATATTAACTTTTCTGTCTCAAGTGTTTAAGATCGGAGGACTTCCAAGAAGATGGCATCAGAATAGGCAGGCAGGGCCCAATTCTCACACAAGAACAATGGAGAAAGGGCAAAAAGCTGTCTGAGGGACCTACTTTAGGGGTTAGGACAGTACAAGTCCCAAGAGGGAGACAGACAGAGAGATGAAGAACCCAAAAAACCTACCTGAGTTACTGAACTCTGCCACATCTGGGAATGGCACACCTCACCCATCCCCAAAGCCTGCTGCCTGGATAAAATCCATGGCTAACTGCAGTCACCTGAGAGGGGATCAGACATGTTCTTCCTTAGGAAGTGGTAGGGTGCAGCAGAAGGTGGAGAATGGTTTCTCTTCAGTGAATTTGGCCATTAAAACACACTTTGAATCTCAGCTCTGACCAGATCAGGATCACAGTCAAGCAGAGGTTGAAAGATACACATCTGTGGAAAGATTCTTCCATGAGCACTATTTCTCACCAGCCAGAAAACTGCAAGGAGAAAAACAATTTTAAGTCTTTCTTGCCTGGAATGCCTGGGAGAATATTTGTGCCCCACTAGTGAGTCCCTGGCCTGATTTTTATGCTTAACACAGACAATTTTAAAGAATCAAATTCAGTTGAAACAAAAAGGAAAGAATAGCCATTAAACAAAGCCTTAGGCAAGAAAGAGAAATTGACTGTCAGAGTAAATTCACCAACATTATAAGATGCCTATAAATCAGCAAAAAAAATTACAAACCATACTAAGAAACAGGAAAGGATGGTCCAGCCACAGGGAAAAACCAAATAACCTGACAAGATACAGGATTTAAGACAACTAACCAATGGTAATCACACTAATCTCGTGAATCAATTTAAAAGGAGGGAGGAAAATATGGCTAAAGAGATAAAAGATATTAAGAAGACATTGTGTGAGCATTAAAAAAAAAAAAAAAAACAATTTTAAAGCATGAAAAAAAAAAAATAACCAAGCTCATGGGAATGAAGACACAATGAATGGGATTTAAAATACATTAGAGGCATATAACACCAGATTTGAATTGATGGAAGGCAGAATTAGTGACTTGGAAGACACAACATCTGAACTTGAAAAGAGAGGAGAATAAAAAGAGCAAAGAATGGAAAAAATGGAACAGGGTATTGGGGACTTGAATGCCAAAGTGAAATACACAAATATACATGTTATTGGTATCCCAGAAGAAGAAGAAAATGGAAAAGGGGCAGAAAGAATATTTGAGGAATTAATGACTGAAAACGTCCCAACTCTTACAAAAGATTTAAATAGAAATATCCAAGAAGGACAACACACCTCAAACAGAATAAATCTGAATAGACCTACTCTGAGATGCCCACTATTCAAAATAACAAATATCAGACATAAATAGAGGATTCTGAAAGCAGCAAGAGAAAAGGAAAGGATCACATACAGGCGAACCTTAATAAGATTAAATGTAAAACTCTCATTTGAAACCATGGAAGTAAGAAGAAAGCAGTATGATGTATTTAATGTACTAAAAGAGAAAAACTGCCAGCCAAGAATTCCGTCCTTCAGAAATGAGGGTGTTTAAAGTCTTCATAGATAAACAAAAACAGAGAGTATGTTACCAAATGAACAGGTCTACAAGAGATACTAAATGGAATGCTGCAGCCTGAAAGGCAAAAAGCAAGGGCAAGAGACTTGTAGAAGAGTGTAGAATTGAATATTATTAGGAAGGGCAAAATAAAGGTTAAAAAGACAGACATTAGTAAGATATGACAACAGAAAACCAAAAGATAAGATGCACTAAATAAGTAATGCCTTCACAGTAATAATATTGAATGTTAATGGATTGAATTCCCCATTCAAATGACACAGGTTGACTAAATGGATAGAAAAATATGAACCATCTGTTTGTTGCCTACAAGGTACTCACCTCAGATATAAGGACACAACCATGTTGAAATGAAAGGTTAGGAAAAGATTTCCCATGCAAATAATAATAAAAAAAAGATCTGGAGTAGCAATACTAATATCCGACAAAACAGATTTTAAATTCAAAACTGTTTTAGGAGATAAGGAAGGTCATTACAGATTATCAAAAGGAGCGATTCACCAGGAAGAAATAACTATAATAAATATGTATGTACCTAACCCGGGTGTCCCAACATACATGAAGAACACACTGGCAAAACTGAAGGGAGATATAGATATCTTTACAGTAATAGTTGGAGATTTCAATACATCACTTTTAGCATGGGATAGAACATCTGGGCAGAGGAAAAATAAGGAAACAGAGCGCTTGAATATAGGATAAATGAACTAGGCCTTAAAGACATTCATAGATTTTTACACCCCAAAACAACAGGATATACATGTTTGCAAGCATTCACAAATCTTTCTCCAGAATAAACTGTATGATGGATCACAAGATAGGTTTCAACAAATTTAAAGAGTTTGAAATTTTAGAAATCCTTTCTCTGATCATTATGGAATGAAGCCTGAGATCAAAAATTGATAAGAAATGGAAAATTCACAAATACATGGAGGTTAAAGAGCACAACCTTTAATAATCAGTTGGTCAAAGAAGAAATTGTAAGAGAATTCAGTAAATATCTTGACATTAACGAAAGCCATTCACAACATATTGAAATGTATGATCACAGCAAAGGCAGTGCTGAGAGGAAAATGTATAGCCCTCAATGCTTACATTTATAAAGAAGAAAGAGCTAAATTTGAAGAACTAACTGGACACCTGGAGGAACTAGAAAAGAACAGCAAACTGATCCCAAACTAAGCCAAAGGACGGAAATAATAAAGATCAGAGCAGAAATAAGTGAAATTAAATATAAAATAACAAGAGAGAAAACCAACAAAACCAAAAGGCAGTTCCTTGAGAAGATGAACATAATTGGCAAAGCTTTGAAACTGACAAAGAAAAAAAGAGAGAAGATGCAAATAAATAAAATCAGAAATGAGAGGTGGGATATTACCACTGACCCTGCAGCAATGAAAGGAATTATAAGAGGATAGTATGAAAACCTGTATGTCACAAGACTAGACAGCACAAATGAAATATACAGATTCCTAGAAACACATGAACAACTTACACTGACCCTAGAAGAAATAGGCCTCAACACACCAATCACAAGTAAAGAGATTGAAACAATCACCAAAAGCCTCCCAAAGATGAAAAATTCAGGATCAATTGGCTTCACTAATGAATTCTAACAATCATCAAAGATGATATAATACCACTCTTGATCAAGCTCTTTCAAAATATTGAACAGGAAGGAATGCTACCAAATTTGTTCTGTGAAGACGGCATCACTTTAATATCAAAACTAGCCAAAGATACTATGAAAAAAGAAAATTACAAACCAATTTCTCTAATGAATACAGATGCAAAAATCCTCAAGAAAATAATTGCAAACTGAATCCAAAAACACATTAACAGAATTATACACCATGATCAAGTGGCTTTATCCAGCTATGCAAGGGTTTTTCAACGCAAGAAAATCAATTAGTGTAATAAACCACATTAATAAATTGAAAAAGAAAAATCACATGATCCTCTCGATTGATGCAGAAAAGGCATTTGCCAAAGTACAGCATCCTTTCTTGATAAAAATATTTCAAAAGTTAAGACTATTAGGGTATTTTCTTAACATGGTAAAGTGCATATGTGAAAAACCCATAGCTAGCATTGCCTCAATGGTGAAAGACTGAAAGCTTTTCCATTGAAATCAGGAACAAGACAAGGATGCTCAATTTCATGACTGTTATTCAATATTATGCTAGAAGTTCTAGGTAGAGCAATTAGGCTAGATAAAGAAATAAAAGACACCCAAATAAGAGAAGAAGAAATAAAACTTTTTCTATCCACTGATGATATGATGCTATATCTAGAATGTCATGAAAAATCTACAACAAAGCTGCTAGAATCAAAAGCTGAGTTCAGCAAAGTGGTGGGATACAAGATTAATATGCAAAATGTCAGTAGTGTTTCTACACACTACTGATGAACAATCTGAGAAAGAAATCAGAAAAAATAATTCCATTTACAGTAGCTACTAGAATAATATTAACCAAGGACATAAAGGACCTTTGTTCAGAAAACTACAAAACATTGCTAAAAGAAAACAAAGAAGACTTTAAAAAATGGAAAGAAATTCCATGTTGATGGACTGGAATACTAAATATCATTAAGATGCCAATGCTACCCAAAATGATTACGGATTCAATGCCATCCAAATAAATTCCCAAAAGCTCTTTTTTTTTTTTTCAGAAGTGAAAAAGCCAATTATAAAATTTATTTGGAAAGATAATGGGTCCCAATTAGTGAAAAATGTCTTTAAAAGAAGAATGAAGTTGCAGGACTCTCACTTTCTGACTTTAAATCATGTTATTTAGCTATAGTGGTAAAATCAGCACAATACTGGGATAAAAATAAACAGAATGACCAATGGAACCAAATTGAGAACTCAGAAATAGACCCTCACATCTATTGTCAAGTGACTTTTTTTTTTATTGTGGGTAAAAACCAATTTTTTCACAATACAAACCAATATTTGTAAAATGATATATAAATATATATGCATATACGTGCACTTGCTTACATAAATGTTATATATATATATATATATATATATTTTTTTTTTTTAAAGATGCTTAGATTATATAAATGTTACACAAAAATTATAGGGATTCCCATGTTCCCCAGCTCCCACACCTCCCATAACATCCCACATAAACTTGACGAGGCTGTCATTCCCACCCACCTGGGCCAGAAAAGCCTATTCAACCAATAGTGCTGGGAGAACTGGATATCCATAATCAAAAGAAAGAAAAGGACACCTATCTCACACTTTATACAAAAATTAACTCAAAATGGATGAAAACCCTAAATATAAAACCTATAACCATAAAATTCCTAGAAGAAAATATAGGAAAACATCTTCAAGATCTTGAAGTAGGCAGTAGTTTCTTAACCTTTACACTAACCAAAGCACAAGCAATGAAAGAAAAAAAATAGATAAATGGGACCCTCTCAAAATTAAACACTTGTTCTTCAAAAAACTGGCAAAAAAGTAAAAATGCATCCTACACAATGGGAGAAAAAATTTGGAAACATCATATCTGATAAGAGATTGATATCCATATTATATAAAGATATCATACAACTCAATGATAAAAAAGCAAGCAACCAAATTAATAAAATGGGCAAAAGATTTGACAAGACTTGTTTCCAAAGAGGAAATAAAAACGTCCAAAATTACATGAGGAGATCATCAAAATCACTAGCTATAAGGGAAATGTAGATCAAAAACTACAATGCGATACTATTCCACATGTTATAGAATGGCCATTAGTAAAGAGCAACAACAACAAAAAACCCAAGCAAACAAAAAAACCAGAAAACTACAAGTGCTGGAAAGGATGCAGAGAAATAGACAAACTACTGTTGGAGAGGATGTGAAGAAATAACATGTGGAAAACTAGTGTTGGATAGGACATGGAAAGGATGTGGACAAATAAGAACACTCCTTCACGGTTGGTGGGAATGTAGAATGGTGCTGCCTCTGTGGAAGAAAGGGTATTAGTCAGCCAAAGTGGTGCTGATCCAAAATACCATAAATCTGTTGGCTTTTATAAAGGGTATTTATTTGGGGTAGAAGCTTACAGTACCAGGCCATAAAGTGTAAGTTTCTTCCTTCACCAAAGTCTGTTGCCACACATTGGAGCAAGATGGTTGCCTACATCTGCAAGAGTTCAGGCTTCCTCTTCCTCTTAAGGCTCCATGGTCCCAGCTTCTTCCAATATTAGCTGTAGACTGGGCTAAGCCTCATCTCTTTTGCCTCATTTCTCTGTGGGCTCAGCTGCTCTGCTCTCTACACAAGGAGAGCTGTAAACTATTCGACTGATGGCTCATGTCTCTTCCCAAGGTCTCTGCCCTATCTAAAGAAGTCTTCTCTCTTTTCTCACATATCTGCTTCTCTGTGTATTTATTTCTTGGGGCTTCAGCACTAAAAATCCAACTCCCCTGCTGTGTAGTTTTCTCTGTGAATCCCCACCCACCAAGGGGGTGGGGAATCGACATCCTCCTGACACAGCCCAATCAAAGCCTTAGTCAAAATTCAATCAAGAAAAGTGAAATCTATGAATCCAATCCAATCTAATATTCCCAGAGGAACTGACCAGTTCACAAACATAATACAATATTTATTTTGGGAATTCATAAACAATATCAAACTGCTACAGACAGCTTGTCTGTATCTCACAAAGCTGAATATGAACTGCAGTGTGATCCAAAATTCCATTACTTAGGGATATATTCATAAGAACTAAAAGCAAGGACACAAACTGACATTTGCACACTGATGTCCTTAGCAGCATTATTCACAATTGCTAAAATATGGAACCAGCCCAAGTGCCCATTAACCTATGAATGGATAAACAAAATTTAGTATATACATAAAATTGGATACTATTCATCTGTAAGATGAAATGAATTCAGAAAGCATATGTTACTATGTTGAATGAAATAAGCCAGACATGAAAGGACAAATATTGTATGGTCTCACTAAGATGAACTAAATATGAATAAACTTATGGAAGTAAACTCTAGCATATAGGTTACTAGCAGATAGAATGTGGGTTGAGAATCAAAGCTGATGCCCAATGAATGTAGATTGTTTAAAATTTTTATTGTAAAAGCGTGGAAATGAATAGAGTTAGTTGTAACACACTGTAGTGAGTATAACTAACACTGCTGAATTATAAATATGATTGTGCCTGAAAGAGGTATTCTGTGGATGTAAATGCCAATTGAAAGGAAACTAGAGAATAATCTAGGGAATGTTTAACAGTGATTTCAGTGGCAGATGAAGATTATGGTTAATAGTATAAGAATGTTCTTCTTTTACAATGTGTCAAGAATATGGTGATACATGAGAAAACTACAACTAATGTAAATTATGGACTATAGCTAACAGTAATATTGTTATATTTTTGTAGCAATGGCAAGTAGATATTATTTCAATTTTAAGGGACCACAATAGGGGAGGTAAAATTGGGTGCTGGAATTTTCTTTATGGAGTAATGAAAACGTTCTAAAATTGACTGAGGTCATGGGAGAAAAACTCATTGATAATAATGAAAGCCAATTAATTGTAGAACTAATTCTACAGGGCATGGGGATATATAACAATAAATCTTATGGTGGAAAATGGACTGTGGTTAACAAAACAAATATGAGAATGTTCTCTTATGAATTAAAATAAATATATAATACTAATACAGGGTGCTAAAAATTGGGTGCATTAAGAGAAAACATAAAAAATAGTAATAATTTGATGCTCTTTCATAGTTTGTAGCAAATATTTTACATCAATGCAAGGTGTTGGTGGTGGAGAGATATAAGGGAAAATTGTATGACACTTTGCCTGTTTTTTTTTTGATAAATAACTACTTTTAGTATACATAAAAATAAAGCATTTAACTGTCAAATGAATTCATTAATTGACCAAATATTTTCTCAGTGAAGTATGTATTCTGCATTATACTTTGAGATTTAAAGAGAAATCTTTGCTAAAACAACTTGAGTTTCATTTTAGAGGATCTACTTTTTTTTTTT
>JAKSZT010001178.1:2497542-2653612 GCA_026826555.1 Tolypeutes matacus | reverse complement strand
CACCTCCCACACCTCCCACCACATCCCACACAAACATCTCCCACAGTTTTTAAACCTTCCATGGCCTCTAGTTAACAGCTCTGCATGTACTAGGCCCTAGAAATTACTATGTTAAACTACCAGTTCAATGGGAACAAATATCCACAGAGATTGTTTTCCAAAGTATTGTTAGGGTAGCAAAATATACCTGAGCTGTTTAAAAGCAGTGAAACATATCACAGAGTTAAGCTTTGAATGGAAATGTAGTGCCCAAATCCCATTCTCCTTAAATAGCTTATAATAAATACAGTTGAATTAAAAAAGAAAAGCTTCATGGAAAAAAAGTACAGTATTTTTATCTTGCCGATGTCTTTATGAAAAGTGTAAGTAAATGATACCTAGATAAAGAAAGAGAGAAACAAGAAACATTTTTATTGAAAAAATATGATGACATCAATTACCAGGTAAGAGATATTACATTATTCAGTGAGCAATTCAAAATCAACTGTTAATTTATGGAGGCAGTAAACTAGTCCATTAAATATGAGATTTTTTGAAACATTAGTTTCTTATTGACACCATATGGCTGTTTGATATTATTGATTAATTCCAAAAAGAAATATTGCATTATGTTTGTAAATTGGTCTTTTCCTCTGGATATATTAGAGTGTATTGGATTCAGATGTTTTACTTTTACTTGATTAAATAATGATTAAATCTTTGATTGGGCCATGTCAGTAGGACATTGCATCCCTGCGTCCTTAGTGGGTGAGAACTTACAGAGAAACCGCATCACAGAGAAGGGAGTTTGTAATTTTAATGCTGGAGCCTGGGGAAGTAAGCACACATAGGAGTTTGGCCGTGAGAAAGGAGAGAAGGCCCGGGAAAAGAGATGAGCTGTTCACCTGATAGTCTACAGCTGGCTTTGTGGAGGGATGCAAAGCCTGAACCTGGAGGAAAGAGGAACCAGGAAAGAGAAACCCAGGAAACCTGAACTCTTGGCAGATGCCAGCAGCCATCTTGCTTCAACATTTGGCAACAAACTTTGGTGAGGGAAGTAACTTATGGTTTATGGCCTGGTAACTGTAAGGTTCTACCCCAAATAAATACACTTTATAAAAACTAACCAATTTTTGTTCAGCACCCCCTTTGGCTGACTAATACACACCACAACCACTGAGGTTAAACATTTTGTATTAGTCTGCCAAAGGGATGCTAATGCAAAGTACAGAAATCTATTGGCTTTTTTTTTTTTTTTTTCCTTGTTAAGGGCTAATGCACCTGGTGGAATTTATTTATTTATTTTATTTTTATTTATTTATTTATTTATTTATTTATTTTTATTGTGGGTAAAAATCAAAATTTTCACAATACATACCAACATTTGCAAAATGATATATAAATGTATATGCATATATGTGCATTTGCTTACAAAAATGTTATTTATGTATATATATATAAATATATTTTAAGAGGTGCTTAGATGCCCAAAATATTACATGAAACCCACTGGGATTCCCATGTTGCCCACCTCCCACACCTCCCACCACATCCCACACAAACATCTCCCACAAGTGTGGCCCACCACCCTCACTGGACTTACACATCCTGGGGCCTTGCCACCAACCATAGACCACAGTTCACCCCATAGACAACACTGTCTCCCACACAGTTCTTAGTGGTATGTGCTATTTTAAAATGGCCTACATCCGTTGCCACAAAGGTACTCAGGACAACCTCCAAATCACAAAGAAGCGCCTGTATTTCAACTGCTCATCCCTTCCCTGCCCCAAAAGTGTCTAGTGGCCACTGGCTCTACCTCATTGTTATTCTATTGGCTTTTATAAAGGGTATTTATTTGGGATAAAAGTTACAGTTACAAGGCCTTAAAAAGTACATCCCAAGATTGCTTTCTCACCAAAGTCAGATGCCATATGTTGAAGCAAGAGAGTCTCTAATCTTTGTGACTGTTCAACCTTCCTTCTAAGCTTCCTTTCTCTCAGCTGTAGGCTGGCATACAGCTTGCCTCTCAGGGCTTCCTCTCTCCTGGTATAGGGCTCATTTATTTCCAGGATTTCTTTATCAGTCTTGGCTCTCTTCCCATGGTCAGCTACAAACTATCAGGTAAATGGCTCATCTCTCCAGGGCCCAGGATCAAATAGGACAGAGCTCTCTATTGGCTCATGTGTCTTCTTGAGTGTCCATTTATATCAGCCCACCAAGGGGGCGGAGACTCAACCTGAGTTACACCTTACTGATATAGACCGATCAGAAGCTCTAAATTGATTTTATCAAGTAAACTTAATCAGAGGCCCCTCAATGAATTTAACAAGATCAAAGGCTATTACACACAGAAGAATAGATTAGTTTACAAACATAAACTCTCTTTTTTTGGGGAGTCACAAAAATAATCTCAAACTTCCACTCCTTGATATTGAAACAAGCAGCATCAAACGAAAAACTGAAGAATTAGTAAATATTATCCATCTGTACTAACATAGAAAAACAAACTAAAAGTTAATTTCTGATAGTAAAAATTCAGAAGTAAAGGAACAAAGGCCATTGAATACAGATGCATTATAAGCTTAGGTAGCAGTTTTTTCAAGGCCATCATGACATCTTTATTCCTCAAAGTGTATATCATTGGATTAAACATTAGGATGACAATGTTATAGAAAAGAGAAAGAAATTTGTTCCAGAAGAATGCTTATATTTGGGTCTCAGATATGTAATGCTCCCTGATCCAAAGAACAAAGTCACAATTATGACATGAGATGAGCAGGTGGAGAAAGCTTTGGCTCTTCCTGTTGCTGATGGCAAACTCCAGATGTTGGAGATGATTTTGCCATAGGAGCCCAGGATTAACAGAAAAGGAATCATAATAAACAGCACAGCCCCTCTAATGATCAACATCTCATTCACAAAGGTGTCCCCACAGGCCACTTTAAGAATTGGGGGTATGTAACAGAATAAGTGATTGATTTGTTTAGATCCATAAAATGTCAGAGAGAAAATCTGGTGGGTATTCCCGATCTGAACTGGAAATCCACTGATCCAGGAGCCAGCCACTAGCTGCATACCGACTTATTAGAGCATGACTAGAGGATAGTACAGGGGATTACAAATGGCCATGTAGCAGTCATAGGCCATCACAGCCAGGAGGAAGATTTCTATGTTTCCAAGTATAAGGACAAAGCACATTTGAGTAGCACAGGCAAAGAAATAAATGTTTATGAGCATTCTAGGAAGAGTGACAGACACAAAACAGGTTTCCAAGAAAGAAAAATTGCTGAGTTAAACAATACATGGGTGTCTGGAGTACCCAGTCAGTCCCAGTTATGAGGATAATGATGTAATTTCCCAACAGGATAGTCACATAGACAAAGAAAAATATCACAAAAAGAAACATTTGGGGACTAGGACTATCAGAAAATCCCCCCAAAACAAATTCCTTCATTGAAGTGAGGTTTACTTCTGGTGAGATTTTTTGCTATTCCATCTGTGAAAATAGTGAAATCAGTCATTTACTTTTTTAAAAAGGGAGAGTAAAAAAAAAAAAAAAAGAAAGAAATCAGTCATTTATGTTTGACCTGTCTTTTCCCAACTTTGTGCTCTAGAGTATTGGGAGGAATTAGAAAATATAATTTTAAACTCTCAATTCAAATTCCAGCATTTCATATCCTACAATCAAACACAACTGAGGTACAGTGGTGAATGTATGCTAAATTCTCATCATATCAACATATCTAAAATTAGACTTGCATTTGAATGGAAGTAATGAACTCAAATTACACATTTTCATGTTTTCATTACAGGCAGATCAAAATGATTCTTGCTTTAGTCCAATTATTAACAAAGAGAATCCAGAGGTAGATATATTTACATTTTGCACATTATCCCAGGGCTAAGCCCACCACCAAATTTTGAAATGAATTTTTCCATAATGCTTCAACTCTTCCATGAAGCCTTTTGCAAATAAAATGAGTGCAAAACTTTCCTTGTATACTAACTCTTATTGTTTGTGCAAGCACTTTAATATGAAAAAGTATCAAAATAAAATTAACAGCATTGTGATTAGGTATTATGTTTCAAGATCTTTCATTGACTATATCCCATCATTGAGAGATGATCAATAGGTATTTCTTGACATATTGGTTGCCTGATAACAACAATGTTGAGTTAATTGCATTGATGATATGATTTCATATCATCAAGTGCCTCACTATCTGCCACTGGTTATCATTTCAATTCTTATTTTATGATATAGCCAAGATGGAACTCATGGAAATCGAAATATGACAGTGAAAATTATTATAAAATGTAATTATTAGACAGTTGCCAAAAAGACCAAAAGCTCATCAAGCAATTTATCCCAATTTCTTGCATAATGGGATGATGATGGATATATGCTATTTTCATTGGCTCTGAAAACTTTTGACTTAGGCACATCTCCTTGCTCCTCTAGTTTTACCTATCTCACAATCTCTGGATTTTCCATTTTCATTTGGGATGTGAGGAATTCAGATTCTGATCCATTCTGATTCAGTGTATTATCTGATACCTAAAAGAAGTGGTATTCTTCCATGCTTCTCAGTCATCTATCTTATGTATATTAGAAAATATTTTATATATTACATGATAGTTAAATTTAAGTCATTTTAGTGTTTCCATAAATATCAATTTTTTAAACAATCAAGTAAGATGACCTTCATGAATCCCCTAGAGAGTATTTTAAGTGTCAGTATGAAATCAACATTTATACCTTAGCTCCTACATCATGTATCAATTAATATGATTTTAGAGGATTTTATACCTGTGTAATATTTGCCTCGCATCATATAAAACAGGGACTGTGTTTCATAATTCTTGGTATTTCCCAATTGAAACTAACAGAGTTTTGGACACATAGTATTTTTGTGAATGACTATTCTATATTTAATGTAAGGGATACATAATATAAGAATCCATTGTCTATGCTTAAAAGAGAAAAGAATACAAGGTCTTGGCAAGATTGTAATGTCATATTATAAAACCCAAGTAAGTACTTATTCAGATATGAAAAAAGCAAATTATTTTAAAGTGTTAATTATCATAAAAAATGGAAACAAAGAATTAAAATATTTATTTATAACCTTTCACTGTCTGTATGATATCAGTTAGCTATTATTTATTCTGTCCAATGACAGCTGTAAGTAGAAATGTGGGATATAATCTCCGAAACCTTCAATTCCAGCTCTCTCTCTCAAATTCCATATTTCTCAATACTTCTCAAGAAAACTGAAATATTGACTTAAAGCTATTAGCATTTCTTTTATGACATCAAGAATCATTTTGTGGGGGAAAAATAATTTTGAAAAATGATTAAGAAATTAAAAGTTCCATGTTTGTGAATTATTATCATTTTTAAATTATATCATTTTAAATAGGAAAATCTCTTCTAGGAAAGTATATGTTTGGGAGAAAAAGATCAGAAATTTATTCACCCTTAAAATAGCATGCATTTTTTTCTGAGTGAGTCATAGAAGCATCTGAAAATTTTGAGCATAAATTCTTCTTTACATGTTGACATGTTGAATCTTTATTTTAGTGTTCTAAAATAAATATAAAATATCATTAGGAAAACCATAACAACATAAAAGAGTTCATACTTTGTTAGATTAGTTATAGCTGTTTTTTCCCTTCAGTAGAATAGTATACTTACAAAGTTTAAGATTAAACATTTATATTGGTTCAGTAAGACACTTTTATATTAGTAAAAAGAAAAAACCAAATGGAACACACATCTTTCAGAATATATGTGCTTTCAAATTACTAAGTTATCTGTGAAGAAATATAGCTCTTTTATGCTACCAGATTATTCCTTTCTCACATTTGGCTTTAATATTTAACTTGATGCCTCTGCTTACAACTCATTCTAATTTGTTTTTCTAGGCACTTGGGCTAAATCCTCTTAACCTACAGCATCCCTATGGAATTTGGGTTTCCTCCCCAACTATATCTTGGCAAGAAGCAAGAATACACAAGACAGAGCAATACCATTTAATTGTCCACTATTACTCATTGGAGAAAATACAAACTCAAAGTTGTGTATCTGAGGCCCTTTCTTACCACCACTTTTCTTAAAGTTTTTTTCACTTGATTTCTCTAGCTGGACCTTAGAATATAGCAACACTAGATTTATTACACCATTATCATCACTATATGTCAATGCTTTATTTATGGTATTCTAATTTTTTAACTATTAATTACAAAACCAGCTGAAGAACTAATCAATTAATTTTTGTCGTGGACATTAAACATGCTATATCAAGGCATACCTTTAGTCTGTGTTAAATATAAGCATTTTAAATCTGGAGTATTTTGGAGCAGGGTAGTTTAGGGAATGAAATGATGAAAACCACAGCTGTGAAACACATGGCCATGGAAACCTTCCCTCTGCCGGACAAGCTGGAAGTGCTTGCCAGGGCACACCTGAGCCAGGGCCATGGGACCCCAGCCACCAGGCCAGGGCCTGCAGTTTCAAGGTGGGAGCTGGGGTTCTGGAGCTCGGAGCCGGTAGGTCCCCAAGAACTTCTCTGAGCAGTGACCCTGGGCAGAGGGAGCAGGACTCGGGCGGCTGGTGCCCTGGGAGTGTGAGAGAAGTGACCAGCTACAAACAATGCACAAGACAGCTGCTGGAAGAACCTTGTGTGAATTCCCCATTTGGCATGGGATTTTGTCTGGGTTAAAGGAAAAGCCCTGGATAGTCTCAAAGGGCCTTGCCATTGGGCTCCTCAGAAGATTGACAGGTGGGGTAATCAATTAAAACAGCAAACAACCTGGACACCTCCCTGAAATTAGCAAGTGGGAGGAATAGTGAATGGTTTAAAAAGCTAGCACAGAGACTAAATAGATCCTGTTGACCTTTTTTGCCCCTTTTTCCTCTCTCTGCCTGGACCAGTCCACAGTATATCTGTTATTTTCTCCCATTTCTCTTTTCACATTTTCTTAATAAACTACTGGCCTAACATAGTAAAAAACTAGAGAAAATACAGCAACAATATCACAGGAAAATGAACAATACAGGGTCTGCTCTAATTTATACTCTACTTCCCTAATCTGCATGAAAATAATTTATTAGATATAAGTGAGATTTATGTGCTCATTCCTCTATCATATTCTAATTTGCAACAAAATGCTATTTGTTCATTTGCCTTTTCTCTCTCTCTTTCTATTTGATTCTAAGACTAAACTCACCATGCTTGCCCCAGTTTCTCCTCTTCTTGACTGTCTAAAGATATGCAGCCTATATTTTCTACAATTTAATTTAAACTTATATTTTCTTATAATGTTCATCAATGTACAATGGAACAGAATAGAAAGTTCAGAAATAAACCAAAATATATATGATCAACTTATTTTCAACAACATTGCAATGGCAGTTCAGTGGAGAAAAGATAATCTTCAACAATTTTTACCGAACAATTAAATTCCTATATTTATGAATGAATTTAGATCTACATCACAGACCACTATAAAAATTACCTCAATTGGGATTATAAACCTGAAAATAAAATCTAGAAAGCTTAAACTTCTAAAAAAATACAAGAGAAAGTTTTTGTGGCCGTGGGTTAGGCAAAGTTTCTATGTACAACAGGGTATCACTGTTCTTCATGATTAATTTTCAAGGTCTTCATAGCTCTGGTTCTATGTATTTTGTCTATTTTATAAGTTGTTTCAGTCTTGAGGTAAATCAGGTCTTATTACTCCATCTTGGCTGTAAGGTAGTATTGGTATCATAAATTTGTAGCTGAGGGGTTAAGACTTAACAAATGATTATGATTACTGAAGCATTATATAGCTGCCTTTTTACTTTCTAGTATATTGTAGAAGAGCCAAAAGTAAATACCTGGAATTACTGAAACTTGCTGAACTAGAATCCAGATGCCTTGAGCTCTGATAATGATTGTAAAACTATAGAGCCTTTATCTGGTGATTTTAAAATCCTTGGGACTGATCCTCATTTTGTATCCACCCCCATACTGTTTTCAACTTTAAATTCTTGTGATCACTTGATGGCCCCTTAATGTTATTAATGAAGGAAGTGCCCTGATTACTCAGCATAAACCTGCCTGTCTTTGGATACTATAAAACTTCAGAATTATTGCTATTCAGGGAGACAGATTTTAGGTCATTATGCCATCTGAACTTCTTTATATGTTCTAGCAACAAAACTTTTTCTCTCTTTGAAGTCCCTGTATCTCAGGAATTGGTCATTGAAGTGAATCGGGCAGAAAGAACCCTGCTTTTGCTTGGCCACAATTTGGTGACACTGGCTGGACCAAGGACAAAGAATCCTGAAGAATGAGTCCAACTGCCTGAGGTCCTGGGAGAGGTAAGCATGGTTATATTGAGCTTTTTGCTCCCACTAGATCTTGTTGGTCTAAAAGCTCAGCAGTTGGGTTTTTCCTACCTTTCTGGCACTCTGGACCTTTTGGTGCTTTAAAGCTTCAAAGAGAAAAATGCTTCCAGCTCTAAGTCTGTACGTCTTACTGGGTGACTCCTCATCAAGGTAGAAGTGGATTGGGAAGTTCATTCAGTGTTTCAAGCCCTCTAAACCTGGATTTTAAGAACCTGGGTCCTGCTTCCAGAATGATCCCCCTCACTCTGACCTCTATACCTGTTTCTGAGTACCTGTCCATATAGGGTTTAGGCCATGACCTAAGTCTGTTGAGTATACTCCTGAGAAATAAGTACCACAGCAATGAATTGGTATTTAATAAATATAGTAAGTGTTAAGTGTCTGTTTGTTCCATTGTTACTTAGATATAGTGTTAAGTGTCTCTTTAAATTGCTAATTGGTATCTTACTGCATTTGTATTGCTCAAGTGTTCTTAATTGTTTACTGAATACTGAAATACTCTAAAATGTGAAATTCTAATTCTAATAGCTTTCTTAGATATAGACCTTTAGGCTGTATTTGAAAAACTGGAAAAATTTTAGCCACAAGTCTATGAAAAAGCAGGAAATAGTTTATAGCAAATTATAGCAAATTCTGGCTTCAATGTGATTTGGAATCATGAAAGAGATGGCCAGAGTACAGTTGTCTTGCCAGATGTTGCTGGATTTTCTCTAGGTTCTTGGCTATGTTATGTAGATAAATTTAAGTACATGTCAGTTTAGTTGGGCCAGTAGTTAATTAAGAATTTGAGAGAAGAGAAAGAAAATAGCAGATTATGGGTCCAAGGTATACTTACATGCTGGTCCAGGCAGAGAAAGGAAAAGGGCTAAAAAGGGTTAAAAGGGCTGATCTACAGACTACAAATCCCCATTACAGATTACAAATCCCCAGGTGTACTTGCGTGCTAATCCAGGCAGGGAGAGAAAGGGCAAAACAGGTAAAAAGACTGATTTACAGACTACAAATCCCCATTACAGATTATAAGTCCCCAGGTCTATTTGAATGCTGATCCAGGTAGGAAGAGAAAGGGCATACAGGAGGAAGAAGAGGGATTGATTTAACTTCTGTGCTTGCATTTTCAACCATTAATTACCCCTCCTCTTGTTAATGTTTGGGGGAGTAGTCCTAGCTGTTTGCAGTTTTGATTTGTTATGCCATCTGTATATTTCCCTGGGGGGCCCAAAGGCAAGGTCCCTTGAGAATATCTGAGGCTTTTCCTTGATCCCTTATGAAATCCCATTCCAAATGGGGAATTCTTACAAGGTTCTTCCAGCTGCCATCTTGTGGGGTCTTTCCCTAAGAGATGGTTCCCATGGCCACATGTTTCACAGCTGTGGTTTTCTGCCAGGTCCCAGATTCATCTTTTTATTCCCTAAGGTAGTCTGCTTCAGTTGTATAGAAAAGAACACTGTATTATAATTAGATTTGTTCTGTAGAAGAAAACAGAAATGGAATGAGATCATGTATTTTTCTCTCTCAAAAGCTGGTATAAATGAGAAGATATAAAATTTTACCTGTAAAGGCTTGGAGAAAAGAAAAATGTCCTCTCTGATTCAAGTCCAGAAAATTAAATAGAGCCTTTATTAACTCCTCCCATATATTTCCCTTTACGAGAGGTAGAAAAACCTGACATTGAAATAATCTCCCCCTCTCATAACACATCAAGGTACTCAGTTTGGCCAGGTTGCTCTTTAAAATCAGCAGCTGAGCTGGCAAAATTTCTACTCCCCTGGGAAGTGCCTCCAGGAATACATAAAGAGTGAGGCCCAAAAGAATTTGTCTATATGTGTATCCCATTGCCATTATCACATTTATTTAACTAGAAAATGATATCTGACTGCAGATAAGACCCAAAGAAAATAGTTTAATTACTTTAATACTTGCAACCTATAACCTAAATTGGGCTGGTATTCAGGCCTTGCTAAGTACAGGAGATGACTGGAGAATGGTAATTGAAAAAGCAGAGCAAGAAGCAGATAACAAACAAAAAGAAAATCCTGGTAATCCAATATATGCTTAAGCAAATTTTGCAGCACCTATAAAGAATATTAAATGGAATTGAATCATCCTGAGGACTGGACTAAATTAGATAAAAAAGGGGTACCTAAAACTATAAATGTACAAAGTATAAGCGAAGTAATTAAAGAACCAAAAGAAAGTCCTCATTTTTCGTTAAAAGCCAAGTTAAAGATAACCAGGCAAAGAGCATCACTCAAAACTCTAATGAACAAAAGACAATTTGGACAAGATTACAGCAAAAAGTTACCTCTCTGCTTACCTCCCTCCCCTTGAGAGAGGGTAAAAATTTTTAAGAAATTAGAAACCATCCAATAAGTATATTACAAGGAAGAAGGATAATGGAAAAAGGATTGTCCTAGGTGCTCCAAGGGAAAATCCCAGAGAAAACTGGATGATAATAGTCAGAAACCTGGGATAAAAGGGCCCAGGGGGAGGAAAGCTTTACTACTGAATTTAATGCAAATATTTAAAACATAGCCTCCTGTAGGTACATCCCTGGCTAAAAACCTGCTAACCAAGTAAATGCCTAGATAACTGTTTATCCAATTTTTTGATTTGGACATGTCTTCAAGACAAACTAGCATACTGCAAGCAAAACTGTTGTTGCTCACTAAGAAAAGTAAGCAAATCAACCTTATCCCAGAGGAAATCTTAAAAACCATAAAAACCAAAGGCATGGACTGAGGGAAAATCTGGAAACAAGGCAAACCAAAAAAAAAAAAAAAAGGAAGAAAATTATGTCATATTAGTGCATGTTTGTTCATTGCATATTTTCGTACCTTTGTATGGTAATACCAAATTAACAAATGAAAATTCTTAAGAAAGCACTATTCAAATTGCTAAAAATTAAATACGTACTTATGTATGTAAATGAGTACTCCTGTAGCCCCAAATGTTAGAAATGCCCATCGTCTAGTTATTTTCCTGGATTTCTCCACATTTTTCTATCTCACCTATTCCTGCCCCCAGGGCCTTCTCTTAAACTTGACTGAATTCAGGACTCTTCTTAACCTTGTAAAAGAAAAATAAACTGGTAAGAGGGGCTATGGGAGGAGGGCTGAGTGCAGAAAAAATGGGACAGTGTGAGTTTGGCTTAGAATTCTTTCTATTAGTCCTAGATTGAAAATGATAGGGATAGGGTGAATGTTAAAGAATAAACCTTGTTTTGCATAGTTTGCTTTGTAATTCCCCAAGGTAAAAAACAAAATTAACAACCTTGAGATGAGAATCATTAAAAGTCCAGTTGTCAAATTTCAGTAAGTAAAGGAAAATGTCCTTGAAATTTATGAAAAGTTTTCTTTAGATTATGTTTGAGACAAATTAAGCAATTGTAGTATATTTTCCAGAGCCTAATAATCAATATGCTTTTAAGGTTATTAATAATTCTAAGGTATTATGGAAAGAAAGGTTTTAACCTTCTATGGAGGAAGAGAAAAATATATTTCTTAAGTAAACTATCATTGTTTCAGTTTTATTCTACTTGGGTATAATCTCCCTAGGTTTATATGGATACTGATAAAAGAAGCTAGCATTATATCTATTAGCTCTTTATGACAATTAAAAAATGCAAATTTGTGTTTAATAAAATTGTTAGTTTAAAAATGTTATTGTGTTTTACAGAACATATGAAAGCAGTTCAAAGATACTTTTTAATAATTTGATATATAGAGGTATATAAAGTATGCACAATATGCTTTGTTAAAGAAAAGCACATGGTTTTGTCCTAAAGTGAAATAGCTAGTTTTCACAGAATGAGAGGTAGAATATATAATATGAGACCTGAGTAGCTGTGGAAATTTGTCAAAGGTTGATGGGAGTGAATTATGTTTTATTCAATGCTGATAAGAGAGTGTGGTTTTGTATAAGAGAGTGTGGTTTTGTCCTAAGATAAGATGGCTGATTTTCACAAAATATGAGGCAGGAATATGTATAAGACATAAATGGATATGGAAGTTTGTAGAGGGTTTGCGGAATTATATTTTGTTTGTTTTAATAAATGCCAAGTATAATTTATAATTTTATTTAAAGATGTGGTTTTGTGTTAAGGTGAAATAATTGTTTTGCACAGAATGTAAAGCAGAAAGGTGAAAGAATGTAAAAAGCTACAAAAGGTGTGTAGAAATAAATTTTATCTGTTGTAATCAATACTAACTAAGGTTTGATAAACTTATTTATCAAATGGTATATTGATACAAAACTAAAATTTAATTGTCTCTGGTAAAGTAACAAAGTTTTCTTAAATTATTAGTCATTCCAGGCAAGAAATTATAATATTTTATTCTAAATAATCAACATACAAAGCAAAAAGCCTGTGTTTTTATCAAAATAACTTCTTGTACTTCATGTTAATTTAATCATATCCTTAGTGGTTATAAAAGAAAAATAAAACCAAAGCCTTTACTATTTTAGAAGATATGTCTTCTCACATTTAAAGAAATAGAGAACAAAATATTGTTCGTTTTTAAACATAATTTTCAAACCTAACAATTTTTGACATTTTAAATCAAACCGTAAAGGATATCTTTTATTTCAAATTTCAGCAAAAATAAAATTGTTCTTTCACCTCATAAAAACTGACGTCCTGAAAATTTAATATATTATGAATTGCATGAGAAGCGTTTGGGAAATATTATAAAATTGAAGGAAATTTTCTAATTTTCTGTTGGATCAATCTGTAGAAGTAAAATATTTTTTTAATGAGGGAGGGCGCAAAATCGTGGCAGAGTAAGGAGCTCCAAGAGTCAGCTCATCCTACAGGGCAGGTAGTATTCACCCAGAGCTATCTAAAGCACCTGTTTGAGGGCCCTATGAGACCATATGAACATCCTGCAACATCCTTGAAAGTATGGAATGAGGAGACTGCCCATCTGAAATAAGATTTGTGAGTAGAACACTCCACAACTCGTGTTGTGTGACCACAAAGCAAGTTGCCTTGGGAGCTATTCTGTGGCTGGAATTGGAAGCTCCATTTCCCAAAAACTGGGGAAGAAGAGCCATTTAGTCACTGACTCCAGCTACTGATAGGTAATTTCAGCTGGCTAAAGTATAATCCTAAAAACAGCTAACGTTTAAACCAGTCCAAGTCAGAAAGAGGCCAGTAGCCACCATATTTAACTCTGCCCCCAACATGAGGGGAAGTGGTGCTGATTGAAAATCACAGTGCTGATAGGGACCAGCTTCTTTCCACCTGGATAAAATTTCAGCTCTAGCCTAAACAACAACCCTACCTCTGGTAGGTAGTTGGCAGGACCTGCGCCAGCCTTTCCAGGAAACAGTAGGCCATGCCACAGATGCCAGTGCTCATCTTACTTTGGTGGCCCAAGCCACCTCAGGAGCTATTCCATGGCTGGAATTGGAAGCTCCATTGCCCATAATCAGGGGAGAAAGAGACAGTTGGCCACCAACTTCAGCTACAAATTAGTAAACTCAGCTGGCTAAAGTATAATCCTAAAAACATCTAAAATTTGAACATTTCCAAGTCAGAAAGAGGTCAGTAGCTACCATTTTAACTATGCCCTTGTCATGAGGGGAAGTGGGGTTGATGGAAAATCACAATGAAGTTAGGGACTGGCTTCTTTCCACCAAGATTGGATTGCAGCCCTAGCTTAGGCCCCAGCTCCACCTCTGGCAGGGAAGAAACTGGGGGGACCTGTACCAGCCTTTCTGTGTAACCACAAGCAACTTTAGCTGGCACAGACTGAGTAGTCAGACACCTGGGGCTCCATCCTTACACCCCAATAGGATAGGAGGGGAGCTGAGTTTCCTCAGCCTCTCTGGGCAACTGCAGGCTCTTTCAGCCCACGTGAACTGGTTTGTTGAGCATCTTCAATTCCATCACCACCCTTCCACTCCCATAGGACAGGAGGGGACTTGTGTTTCTTCAGCCTTTAAGGGCAGCTGCAGGTGCTTTAGGCCTATGCAATCTGGACTACTGGGCACCAGTGGCTCCACCCCCAACCCTGATAGGACAAGAGAGGGACTGTGTTTCCCCAGCCTCTCTAGGTAACTGCAGTTGCATTTGTTTCACACAGACTGAATAGTCAGACACCTATAGTTCCATCCTGGCCCCAAAGTAGGATAGAATGGGAGCTAGTTTTCCTCAAACTCTCTAGGCAATGGCAGGCACCTTCTGCCTGCAGTAATTGGACTGTTGGGCACTTGTGGACTCACTGTCATCCCCTAATATGGTAAGAGGGTCTGGTGTTTCTTCAGCCTCTCCAGGAAACCTCAGATACTTTGGCCTGCATGGACTGAATTGTTGGGAGCTTGTCAATTTGCTGCTACCCCTTAATATGATAGGACAGGTCTGCTGTTTCCTGAGCCTCACCGGGCAATGGAAGGTACTTTTGACTTACAGGGACTGAACTGTTGGGCCCATGGATCCACCCACCACCCAATAAAATAGGAGGGGACTGGTGTTTCTTCATCCTCCCTGGGAACCCTCAGGAACTTTCAGCCTACTTGGAATGAACTGCTGGGTATCAGTGGTTACATTACCACCCTGTAAAAGGCAGAAGGAACAGTACTCCCTCAGCCTCCCATATTTGGCCCACTTGGATTAGATTGTTTGGTACTCTAGAGGGTCCATCCCCACCTCTGGAAGGGAGAGTGGTTGGTCTGGCTATGTGGGCAACTGTGGTCATTTTGGACTTCCATGACATAGATTGTTGCCCACACCTACTGCTCCATCCATGCCCCAGGCTGGGGAGGAAGGGGTATGAAACTTCATTGGTCTCTCTGGATGAGTATAGAGAGTCTTGGACTGCACAACTTTGATTATTACACATGGATGCAGCTGTGTCCCAACTTCTGGCAGAGGAGAAAGTTGGGAGAAACTTCATTAGTTTCAGGGGCAACATGGGCATTTTCATCCTCCACAGATGTGGCAGTTTGATATTATTTATGAATTCCAAAAAGAGATACAGATTATGTTTGTAAACTGGTCTATTTCTCTGGGCATGCTACTCTTGATTGTATTAAATTTGAAAGTTTTATGTTTGCTTGATTAAATTAAGATCAGGGTTTTGATTTGACCATGTCAGTAGTGCGTGCGCCCCTGCCTTCTTTGTGGGCTATATAAATGGACATTCACACAACAGAAGATACACATGGGAAGAGCGAAGCTCCATACATACCAGAGGAGAAATCTTTGTCAGCTTTGATCCTGCTCCACAGGAAGAGAGATGACAGTTTGCAACTGAAGAGACCAGAGAGCCCTGAGGAGCTGAGAAGGTCCTGAAATAAATAAGCCCTCCAGCCTACAGATGAGATCAGAAGAAGCTAGGCCCATGGAGCCTTAAAAGGAAGAAGGAAGGAGAGACCAGGCAGAGATCATCAACCATCATGCTTTAACACATGGCAACATACATTGGTGAGAAAATACCTCTTATGTTACCTTGAGCTGGACTCTTTAGGGCCTTGTAACTGTAAATGTTTACCCCAAAAAAATACCTTTTACAAAAGCCAACAGAATTCTGGTATTTGCATCAGCACTCCTCTGGCTGACTTATACATCAGCTTACAGCACCAACTATATCTGCAGCTGTACACAACCAGAAATGCAGAAAAGTCAAGAAAGCCCTAAGGAGAGAAACATAAGCCAGAATGAATACACCGAGTAAGCCAGATGCCAAGACACCAACAAAAAATTACAATCCATACCAAGAAACAGGAAGATATGAATCAGTTAAAGGAGCAAGATAAGACTCCAGATGACATAAAAGAGTTGAAACAACTAATCTAGATGTTCAAACAAATCTCCTTAATAAATTCAATGATATGGCTAAAGAAATTAAGGATATAAAGACATTGGGTGAGCACAAAGAATAATTGGAAAGCATACATAGAAAAAGAGTAGATCTTATGGGAATGAAAGGCATATTAAATGAAATAAAAAATACACTGAAGGAATATAACAGTAGGTTTGAGGAGACAGAAGAAAGGATCAGTGAGCTTGAAGACATAACCTCCAAAAGTGAACATACAGATGAACAAATAAGGAAAAGAATGGAAAAAAATGAAGAGTCTCAGGGAAATAAATGATGGCAAGGGATGTGCAAACATATGTGTCCTAAGAGTCCCAGAAGTTGAAGTGAAGGGAAAAGGGGCAGAAGGTATATCTGAAGAAATAATAGTAGAAAATTTCCCAATGCTACTGAAGGACATAGATATCCATGTCCAAGATGCACAATGTACTCCTATCTGAATAAATCTGAATATACAACTCTGTGACACATAATAATCAGAATGACTATTTTGAGAGAAGAAAGAAAAACGACGCATAACATATAAGAGAAACCCAATAAGATTAAGTGCCGATTTCACATTAGAAACCATGGATGCAAGAAGGCAATGGTATGATATATTTAAGATACTGCAAGAGAAAAACTGCTAGCCAATAATCTTATATTCAGCAAGATTGTCTTTCAAGAATGTGGACAAGTTTAGGATATTCAGATAATCAGAAACTGAGAGAATTTATAACAAAGAGACCAGCCTTGCAGGAAATACTAAAGGGCGTACTACAGCCTGAAAAGAAAAGACAGGAGGGAGAGGCTTGGAAGACTGTCTAGAAATAAAGAATATATCAGTAAAAGTAAATAAAAATGTCAAAAAAGTGTTCAAAAATAAAATGACAGATAAAACCCAAAGTTGAAAATTGGTGGAAAAAAACTGCTTTTACAGTAATAACATTGACTATTAATAGATTAAACTCCCTAATCAGAAGAAATAGACTGGTGGAATGATAAGAAAATGTGAGCCATCTAAATGCTGTCTGCAAGAGACTCACCTTAGACCCAAGGATACCAATAGATTGAAGGTGAAAGGTTATTAGAGATAAAGAAGAACATTACTTATTAATAAAATGGGAAATCACCAGGAAGAAGTAACATCATAAATGTATATGCACCTAACCAGGATACCTGAGACAAGATTGGGCAGAACTGAAGGGAGATATAGGTATCTCTATAAATGATAGTTGGAGACTTCAATACACCACTCTCAGCATTTCATAGAACATCTTGGCAGAGGATCAATAAAGAAACAGAGAGCATGACTAATATTATAAATAAACTAAACCTAATAGGTGTATGCAGAACATTGCACCCCAAAACAGCAGTATATACATTCTTTTCAAGAGCTTATGAATCTTTCTCCAGGATAGACAATAGGTTGTGTCACAAAGCAGATCTCAATAAATTCAACAAGACCGAAATTATACAGAGCACTCTGATCATAATGGAATAAAGTTGGAAATCAAAAGAAGTGGAAAAAGGAAAAATTTACAAATATATGGAGATTAAACAACACACTCTTAAATATTCAGTGCATCAAAAAAGAAATTTCAAGAGAAATCAATGAATATGTTGAGACAAATGAAGATGAGAGCACAACTTATCAGAAACTATGGGTTGCATTGAAGGGATTGCTGAGAGGGAATTTTATAGCTTTCAATGTGTATACTTAAAAAGAAGAAAGGGCTAAAATTATTGACCTAACTACACAGATGGAATAACTAGAAAAAGAACAGCAAACTAATCCAAAAGCAAGTAGAAGGAATGAAATAAAAAAGATCAGGGCAGAAAATAAATGAAATTGAGAAAAATTTGAATTAACAAAATCAAAACTTGGTTCTTCGAGAAGATTAACAAAATAGACAAACCCTTAGTTAGACTGACAAAGAAAAAAATAGAAAATGAAAATGAAGGAAATAAAAAATGAAACTGGGGACATTACTACTGACCTCACAGAAACAAAAGAGATCAGAAGAGGATAATATAAACAACTGCATGCCAAAAAACTAGATAATGTAGACAAAATGGAAAAATTCCTAGGAACTTCCAAACAACCTACACTGGCCCTGGAAGAAATAGAAGACCTCAACAAAGCAATCACAAGTAAAGAGATTGGGACAGTGTCATCAATCAACTACCCAAAATGAAAACCCCATGACCAGATGGTTTCATCGGTGAGTTCTACGAAGTATTCAAAGAAGATTTAATAACAATCTTACTCAAGCTCTTCCAAAATATTGAACAAGAAGGAACACTACCAAACTCATTCTATGAAGCCAATGTCACCCTAATACGAAAGCCACATAAAGTTATTATGAAAAAAGAATATTAGAGACCCATTTCTCTAATGAATACAGATGCAAAAATCTTCAACAAAAAGCTTGCTAATTGAACTCAACAACCCACATCATCTCAAGTGGGTTTTATACCAGGAATGCAAGGGTGTTTCAACACAAGAAAATCAATCAGCATAATACAGCACATTAATAAATTAAAGAAGAAAAATTATATGATCCTATCAATTGACACAAAAAAGGCATTTGAAGAAATATAACATCTTTTCTTGATAAAAATACTACAAAATATAGGAACTGAATGAAACTTTCTCAACATGTTAAAGGCCATTTATGAAAACCCATAGCTAACATTGTACTTGATTTTGAAAGACTGAAATCTTTCCTGTTGAGATCAGGTACAAGATAAGAGTGGCCACTGTCAATATCATTGTTCAATAGAGTGCTAGAGGTTCTATCTAGAGCATTCAGGCAAGAAAAGGAAAAAAAAAGGGCATCTAAATCAGTAAGGAAGAAGTAAAACTTTTGCTATTCACAGATGATATGATTCTATATCTAGAAAGTTCCCAAAAATTGCAACAAAGCTGATTGAGTTAATAAACTATTTCAATAGAATGTCAGGATACGAGATCAATATGCAAAAATCAGTGCTGTTTCTATATAATTATAATGCACAATCTGGAGAGGAAGGCAGGAAAAAAATTCTATTTCCTATAGCAATGAAAGAATCAAATATTTAGGAATAAACTTAACCAAGGGTGTAAAGCAATTGTAGTCAGAAAACTACAATGAATTGTTAGAAGGAATTTAAAAGAGACCTAAATAGTTGGAAGAACATGCCTTTCTCATGGCTTAGAAGACTAAATATCATTAAGATGTCAATTCTAATTGACATTTTATCCAAACTGATATACAGATTCAATGCAATCCCAATAAAAATTCCACCAGCATTTTTTTAAGCAAATGAATAACACAATTATTAAATTTATATGGAAGGATAAGAGGCCCCAAATATACAGAAACATCTGTAAAAGAAAAAAGCAAAGTTGGAGGGCTATCACTTCTGGATTTTAAAACATATTACCTAGCTACAGTGGTAAAAACAGTATGGTATTGTCATAAAGATAAACACACAGATCAATGGAACCAACCTGATGATTCAGAAACAGACCCTCACATCTATGATCAAGTGATTTTTGACAAGCTTGTCAAACCTCTCCCCCCAGCTGGGGAGGAACTCTTTATTCAAATTGTTCTGGGAAAACTGGATATCCACAGCCAAGAAAAGAAAGAGAACCCCTATTTCATGCCTTATACAAAAATTAACTCAAAATGGACCTAAATATAAAAGCAAGAACCATAAAGCTCCTAGAAGAAAATATAGGAAAACATCTTAAAGACCTGGTGATAGGTGGTACATTCTTAAACTGTACAGCAAAAGCATGAGCAATGAAAGAAAACATGGAAGCTAGACCAACGGAGGCAGTGCCGGTCAGATGGGGCACCATCATTATGGCTGACCCCAGTGACAGTGGCAGTGTTTCACGATGTGCTGGGGATCAAAGACTTCCAATATGATGAAGACTCAGAGATGTATTTCTACCCCTGCCCATGTGAGGATAACTTCTCTATCACCAAGGAAGATTTGGAGAATGGGAAAGACCTGACAACATGCCCTACCAGCTGTTTAATTATAAAAGGTATTTATGGCAAAGATCAGTTTAATGTGTGGAGAAACAATCCCAACACCTTACACCAACAAAGAACTGATTACATGCCGAAGGTCTTAAGAATCTAAACTTGAATCGTTAGGAATGAGCTAAGATGGAAAAATCAAATGCAAAGTTACAGATATCCTCACAAGGACAATCTTTTTGTGATTTGTCTTCTGTAACAAAGTGTGGATTCTTTCTATCAACTGTCATGTTCGCCTTCAAATAAAGGAGCAGTGCACAGAATGACATACCAGGATTTCATGCAAAAAAAACTTTAAATTGCAAGTGTTCTCAATTTTCCATCCAATATTTTTAAAAAGATAATTTCAATACAGTACTTTTTCCCCCTCAGTTGTATCATTTTTGTATCTTAAACTTAATTAATTCAGAATTTGATAACAGAATCCTCTACCTCAAAGTGATTAGTATCCCTTGACAAAAAATAAAAAAAGGGATTGTGTTTTTACTTGGTCAGTATGATTATTAAAGTTAGCCCTTCCTTTGAAATTTGACATCAAATTTGCTATTCTAAACTTTAAGAAAATTACTTGCTTTGTCAGTACTGCATTTCTAGTTCCCACAACAGACCAGTCTCCTCTTTGTTAAAGACTGTTCATGTCTTGCTAAACAGGTTTCTTCTCTCATGCTTCATGCCTTGAGTACTGGCTGTGGAATTAAAGAGAAAATGCAGTGAGGTCATAATATACCCAGAGCTAAAAAGTTTGTAAGAAAGAAAGAAAAGTAAAAAAGTGAAATGTTCAAAAAATGTTGTGTTCCATTTCAATATTTTGTATGTTTCTTGAAAATCGGGACAAGATAAAAAACAAGTAGCCAAGGGAAGCAAAATTAATAACAGACTGAGAGGAGCCAAACACGTCAACTTAGTAAATGAGATGCTTGAATGATTTTGCCAGATCAGAGCAAATAGCATTTTTTAATCTGTTTTATTATTATTATTATTATTATTATTATTATTATTATTATTATTTTTTTTTTTTAGAAAAGGCTAATGAAATTGAACTCCAGATGGGGTTATTGTTCAGTCTTTATGGCTGAAGGTGATACTTTCAGCTTATATACCATATCATGGCATTACTCCTTAAAGGTGAAGCCTCTACAGGGTTTGCCTATGGGGACACATCTAATTTGCCATAACCTGCAGCCAAACCAGAAATGCAGATTTACAGAGAAATGTTGCCCCAAAGAAAAATAAATGTGTAAAGATAAGCCATTAGTCTTCCTTTGCGCTAGTGCTGAGAAGAAGCACAAAACTAGGATCACTTATGTGGAATTCAAAATTCCCTATTATACATGCAACTTTCCTGTGTTTATATAAAGTTGAAAAAATGAACCAATGCCTGGCAGGTGGTTTGGGAAATGGCTCCTGCAATTAAAGAGAAAAATGGCTTGCTAGAATTTGAACCTTCTATTACTGATTGATAAATATGCTACACATACTCACTGTGGGTTAAATTAAAACAAGTATGTAGCCTTCTGCCAGCCTGCAGCATGGCTATATGCAGCGATTAGGCTGAGACAAAATAAATCACCATGGTACATCATGGAGTATCACATGGCGTGTTCTTCATGTACTGAGAAATCTCATTGCAATGTAGACATTGACAAACTTGAAATAATCCATAACTGCTTTGCTAAAGCTGGTCTCAGAACCAGTTTCTTTCCAAATGAACAGAGCAGGATACGTGATATCTGACTGAAGTGAACTGCCCCAAATTCAAATGGTGATGGGTTTGTAGATATTGATGCAATGTGAGTGCTCTCTGCTGCTTTTGAATTTCAAACAAGAACAGACAACCTTCACATAGGTCTATTATGAGTACAGAAGTACAAGAAAAAAAGCTGCCAACATCAGAACATCCCAGGAGAAAAGAAAACTGCACTGACAAACAGTGATACATGATAACCTGCTTTAATGTGAATAATTTTGTTTCCAAACCAGCTGAATCACTAAATTTGTTTGTGAACCACAAAAAGAACCATTAGGATTCAATCCTATATTAAAGAGAAAGTAAAACCAGGGCCATTTTAGATATGACTAGAGTTCTGTGTGATGCATGTGCTTTATTTAGCCCAACAGACATTTCTGGAGAATTCGAAGAACCTACTTATAGTCCAAGCTCTGCTTCTTAGTAGCTTGTAATCTTTGACAATGCCAATGGATTCCTTAGCTGTACAATTAAGTTATTGGATCTGATCTTTTCTGAACTGTCAGTTCTATAATGTCAGGTTTATTAGCTTTCAGGAACTTAAATGGCATAAGAAACCTTATAAACTCAAATGACCTAAATCATGAATAACAGAGGAAGAGACTCTATTCCTCAAAAAGTTGATGACACTGTTGGATTTGAAAACTGTAAAGACAGCTGTTTAAATGTTTCTACATACACTTGAGTGTTCACCGCAGGAAAATTTTCCTTGGAAAATGCCCAACATTATTTTGTAAGTGTACATATTAATTTATTACTGTGATGAACTATCTGTATGCTAAATAAAGTCAGAAAATTAAAAAAAGAAAACATGGAAAATGGGACCTCTACAAACTTAAACACTTTTGTGATTCAAAGAAATTCACAAAGAAAGAGGAAGGGCAGCCCCCTCAATGGGAGAAACTATTTGGAGACCACATTTCTGATAAGTGTTTGATTTCTATTCTTTATAAAGAGATCATGCAACTCAACAATAAAAGGGAAAGCAATGTTTAGAGAATGGAAAGCTGAGGTTTAATCTGTGCAGAATCGGTAAAAAGATTGTAAATTTCTGTAAATGAATCTTGATTGTGAACGCAGGTCATAGGGTTTGTAATTAGTAGTATTAATATATGGGTATGATAGCAATTAAAAGGCAAAGTCTAAGGATATGAATATCGCCAAAACAGAAGCTAAAACTGAGTCATGGGACTGTGCAGCATACTAAATTTCTTGTGAAAAATGAGAATAGTTAATAGTGCATATAAAATTGATTAAAATGATAAATACATAAATCTGTGATTATACCAAATGCCATTGATTGTATACTTCAGATGAACTGTATAGTTTATAAATATGTTTCAATAAAATTGATTATAAAATTTTAAAAAAATGGGAATAAAGGTTTAAATAGATATTTCTCTGAAGAGGAAATACACATGGCAAAAAGGACATGAAAAAATATTCCATATCACTAGTTACTAGGGAAATGCAAATTAAAATGACAGTGAGATATTATCTGTCACCACATAAAATGACCATTATTAAAAGACAGAAAACAATAACTACTGAAGAGGATGTAGAGAAATAGGAACACTCTTTCACTATTGGTGGGACTGTAAAATGGTGTAACCTCTGTTGAGGCTTCTTCAGGGAGTTAAATATAGAGCTGCCACATTATCCAGCAATTCCTCTATTAGGAATATATCCAGAAGAACTGAAAACTGTGTCACGAACAGACATCTGCATACCTATGTTTATGGCAACATTATTCACAATTGCCAAAAGATGGAAACAACCCAAGTATCCATCAACCAATGAATGGTAAACAAATGTGATATATACATATGATGGAATACTATGTTGCAGTAAAAAGAAATGAAATTGGGACACATATGATAAACTGGATGAATCTTGAAGACATTATGTTAAGTGAAGTAAGCTAGACACAAAAGGACAAATATTGCAAGGACTCACTAATATGAACTAAATACATAGAATAATTGCATGTAGTTAAAATCTAGAATATAGGTTATTTGGAAATAAAAGGAGGGCTGAGAAGGACTACTGATGCTTAATATATGAAAAAGTTTTAATCAACTTTACTGTAAAAGTGTAGAAATGGGTAGAATTAATGGTAACACATTATATTGAGTAGCAGTGGATTTACAAATGGAATTGAGACTGAAAAGGGTGTCTAGTGATTTAAATGTCAATTGAAGAAAGATAGAGGATAATCTAGGGACTGAATAACACAATGAACCCAGAGGTAGATAAGAATTGTGGTGTTTGGTTAAGATGTAAGAGTCTCCACTATTGCAGGGTTGTGGGAATGTGGAGAAGCATGGGAAATATACAATTTTTGTGACCTATGTACTGTGGTTAACAGCAATACTGTAATATTCTTGCATCAGTGCCAAAGATGTACTGTGTTGATAACATGGGATTATGGAGAAGTTGTGACAAATGTACACTATGGACCATGGTTGGTGGTAATAGTCTGATGATATTATCTCATAATCTGTGATAAATATTCCAACACAGTGTCATGTGTTGGTGAAGGGCTGTTGTATAGGAATTTGACACATGTGCATGATTATTTTGTAAGTTTACAACCTCTATAATAAAAGTATATTAAAAATAGGGTAGGTTAAGGGAAAAATACAACAAATGTAAGGTACAAGCTATAGAGTTAGTAATAATATTTTGACAATGCTCTTTCATAGTTTTAACAAATGTTTCACAACAATGCAAGTTCTTGTTGGTGGGTTGACGTATGATTCCCCTGTAAGATGTTATGCATTTTTATTCTGTAAGGTCACAACTTTTACTATACACTTATTGTTTATGTATATTCATGTATAAATGATATACTTCAATAAAATTAAAAAATTAGAAATGTTTTTTTATGTATTTAGAGGTTGTATAAAATTCTCAAAGATTTAATGTTTTAACCTTCCATATTATGTACTATTACTGATCTGCATGTGAATAGTATTATTAGTTATAGTTCTACTTATTCTTGGAAGAATGTTACATTTCAGGAAAACAACCAAATTTCTTTATGAATTATCCTGTTTGTCTCTGATGTGTCTCTAAAAGAGCATGTGGTCCTGTCATCATCAGTGAAAACAGAATTTAATAGTGAAGCATGTGAGTCTATATGTTATGTTCTACCTGTTTATTAACATTATACTGGTAAAAGTGTAAAAGTAAAATCAAAAAAATTTCTGCAATTTGTCTGTGGTTAATTATCACAATACAAATTGTGAAATGTATGTATAAACAGCTTTACCCAAAATACTCACTAGGGAATTAAGGCCTAGTTTTTAAGCTCTTGCAACAGTCACATTTGTTCCTGTGCTTTAACTGTTATTTCTAAATAGTGAGATGGCTTTAGTTGTTTTGTATAACCTAATATCTCCCTAGATATTTAAGTGTCGCTATGACAGTTGAAACTCAGAGCTAAAGTTTGCCGGCAATAATCATGCTAAAACAAAAGCAGCATTAATTCTAAAAAAACACCCCAGTTGAAGAAGCTAAAGGAAGAATCTGACTCCAGTTAAAAGGTAAATGGGGTAATCTAGTTAAAGACTAAGATGATTCTAAATACAAAGGAAAAAACTTTATGGTATTGGTATGTTAAAACTTACCAAAAAGGATAAATTAATTTTGTTGAGAAAATTTTTAAATTTCTTTGCTGCACTATCTAGTTTAACCTGTATGGTAAGTTTATTTGAACAGCCTACCTAACATGGAGCCTAAATAGGAAATGAAATTATGACATTTGTTAAGAACTAATAGAATATTTATTTATATTATGTTAGTGTCCGAGGAGAAGAGAATGGAACAGGGGCAGTAAGAATATGTGAGGAAATAATGACTGAAAACTTGGCAATTCACCTGGAAGAAATAACTTGTAGTAAATATTTATGCACACCTAACATGGGTATCTCAAATTCGTGAGGTACACACCTGCAAAACTGAAGGGAAAAATAGATATATTTACAATAATAGTTGCAGACTTCAATATACCACCCTCAGTATTGGAGAGAACATCTGGACAGAGGATAAATAAGGAAACAGAGAGCTTGGATAATTTGAAAAATGAACTAAACCTAACAGACATTTATAGAACAATAAATCCCAAAGCAGCAAGATACACATTTTTTCAAGTGCTTTTGAACACTTCTCCAGGATAAACCATATGTTGGATACAAACCAGGTCTCAATATTTAAAAGATCAAAATTATACAGAATACTTTCTCTGATCATAATTGAATGATACTGGAAATCAAAAACTGACAGAAAAATGAAAAATTCACAAATATATGGAGATTAAACAATACACTTATATAATCAGTGTGTTAAAGAAGAAATTGCAAGAGAAATCAATAAATATGTCAAGAAAAATTAAAATGAGTACACAAAATAGCAAAACCTATGTAATACAGCAAAGGCAGTGCTGAGAGGGAGATTTATAGCCTTCAATTCTTACATTTAAAAAGAAGAGCCAAAATTGAAGACATAACTACATGCCTGAACACACTAGAAAAAGAACAGCAAACTCATCACAAATCAATTTGAAGGAAAAAAATGAAGATCGGAGCAGGAATAAATGAAATTGATAACAAAATAACAATAAAGAGAATCAACAAAACCAAAATTTGCCTCATTGAAAAGATTAAAAAATTGACAAACACTATTAGACTAACAAAGAAGAGAGAAGATACAAATAAATAAATTCAAAAATATAAAGGGAATATTATTATTGATCCCACAGAAATATGAGAGATCATGAGGATACTCTGAACAATTGTATTCCAATTAACTAGACAACATAGATGAAATTGACAAATTAGTAGAAACACACTATGACTGTTTTTGATTATTTACTAATTCCAAAAAGAGAGATTATGTTTGTAAACTGGTCTATTCCTCTGGGCATGATACCCTTTGATTGTATTAGATTCAGCTGAGGTGACTGTGATTAATTTATGTTAAAATTAGGTCTTTGATTAGACCATGTCATTAGGGCAACTCAGTATGATCCCCACACCTTTGTGGACACTCAATCAAGCAGACCACAGAGGTAGATACACAGAGAAGATACACAGAGGAAGAGTGACAGCTCCATAGACATGGCAGAAGCCCCAGGAAGAGAGATGAGCCATTCATCTGATAGTTTATATCTGACCTTGTGAAGAAAATAAAGCAGCTGAGCCCAGAAAGAAACAAGTCTTGTGAAGAGAGATGAGCCCTATGCCATCCTGCAGCTGAGATTGGAAGAAGCTGTACCCACTGACCCTTAAGAGGGAAGAGGAAGGCTGAATCTTCATAGACATCACCTGCCATCTTGCTTCGACATGTGGCAACAAAGTTTGGTAAGGAAATAACCTTGAGTTGGACTCTTTAGGGCCTTGTAATTGTAAGCTTTTACCCCACATAAATACCATTTTTATAAAAGCAAAAAGATTTCTTGTACTTTGCATTACCACCCATTTAGCTGACTAATACAGAATTTGGTACCAAGAAGTGGGATGGTGCTTTTGCAATTACCAAAAATGCTGGAATGGTTTTATAAATGAGTGAAAGGTATTTTTTGGAGGAATTGTGAGATGTTTGATAGAAAATGCTTAGATTTCTTTGTAGAGACTGTTGGTAGGAATATCTACACTGAAGAGACTTTTGATGAGGACTTAGAAGTAAATGATGAAACTATTATTAGAATCTGGAGGAAAGGCAATCCATGTTTTAAAGTTGCAGAGAACTTAGCAACTAACTCCTGATGTATGGAAGGCAGAATTTGAAAACTACGAGCTTGGACATTTAGCAAAGGAGATTTCCAAACTAAATGTGGAAAATGCAGCATGGCTTCTTCTTGCATATTGTAGCAAAATGTTAGAGGAAAGAAATAAGCAGATAACTGGGTTTTGGGGCCCAAAGAAAACAGAAACTGATTCCAGAAATTCTAAGCTTCTGAAAATCAAGCCCCCAGATAATAATGCCCCATTTTAGGACTTAACTAAACTTAAACTTGTAAATTAGGATTGAAAATGCAGTTATTCAGGAAATACTTGTGGAAAGTCCAACTGTCTGATGGCTTGGATACCTGCTTCCAGCATGCTAAACCAACAAGCTTTTTTCTAGAGCTGTATGAACAAAACTGATGTCAGCCTGGACTAAAAGGGGCATGGAAGAGAGAGATGAAAGGGAAAATGGCTCTAAGAGGAAAACCACGGAAGCTAAGGTCTGGAATTAAGACATCTCCTTGGGCCAAAAGAGGAACCCCACACATGTATACAGAGAGGGTGAGTTAGCCCCAGCAGTTGAAGAGGGTGGATGTTCCAGCCCACTGTTCAAGGATAGTTTTGCCACCCCAGGATACAGAGAGAGTGGAGCACATTCCTTAACGGTTGGGGAGAGTGAGGTTGACACCTCATAGTTCTGAGATGGGTGGACCTGTCCCCCATAGATTAGGGAATGCCCAGTCACCAACTCATTACTCTGGGAGGGTTGGGCCTGTACACTAGAGATTAGGGAGAATTTTGCCTCCACTTCACTGTACTAAGTTGGTTGAGATTCTACTACAGAGATTAGGTGAAGTGTGGCCATCATCCCAATGTTCTTGGAGGATGAGTTCTGAAGCCTGGTTGCCACCGAGATGCTTGATAAGTGTGGAATCAAGAAAATGGTCATTGTGCAAGCCTGTGGAAAGGGTGGGCCCCCATCCATGAGGTAGCAAGGATGAGAAGAAACCATCATCTTAAGAATTACTGTCAGACTTTGAAATCTAATGAAGTATGGCTTTCAGAACTTTAAGAGATCTGTGACATATTTTTCCCTCCCTAATTCTCCTCATGGTAATGCAAAAGTTTATCCTATGTCTGTCCCTTTGTACATTGGAATCACAAATTCTTTTGTAAGTTTCACAGGTTTAAGCCAGAGGGGATTTTTGCCCCAAGACAAACTGTATTTCTTTAAACCAGTTGTGATATGATTTTGTACTTACCATTGTTAATTGAAAGGATTTAAGGTTTTTTGAATATTGTTATGTCTTTTTGGAATTCGTAGGGTGGAGTGTGGCAGTTTGAGATTATTTATGAATACCAAAAAGAGAGATTTGGTTTGTAAACTGGTCTGTTCCTCTGGGCATGATACCCTTTGATTGTATTAGATTCAGCTGAGATGCCTTTGATTAAATTATGTTAAGGTTAGGGCTTTCATTTGACCACATCATTAGGGCTACTCAGTTTGAGTCCCCACCTCATTTGTGGGCTATATAAGTAGCCAATCAAGGACAACACAGGGGTAGATACAGAATGAAAAAAGACAGCACCATGGACATGGCAGAAGCCCAAGGAAGAGAGATGGGCCATTTGTATGACAGTTTACATCTGACCTCATAGATAGAACAGATCAGCCTAGCCTGGAAAAATGAGTCCCAGGAACAGAGAGTAGCCCTTTGCCCTACAGCTGAGATGGGGAGATGCTGGACCCATGGACCCACAGAGTTTTAAGTGGGAAGAGGAAAGCTGAACCCTCACAGATATTGCCTGCCATCTTGCATCAACACATGGCAACAGAGTTTGGTAAAGAAGTAACCTTGAGTTTGAGTCTTTAGGGACTTGTAACTGTAAGTTTTAACCCCAAATAAGTACCCTTTATAAAAGCCAACAGATTGCTGACACTTTGCATCAGCACCCATTTGGCTGACTAATACACCCACCAACAACCTACACAAACCAATCACAAGTAGAGATTAAAACAGTCATCAAAAACCTTTGAAAAAATGAAAAGCCCAGGATCAGATGGCTATGCAAGTCAATTCTACCAATCATTCACAGATTTTCTAATACCAATCTTGTTCAAGCTCTTCCAAAAATTTGAAAAGGAAAGAATGACACCAACTCATTCTGTGAAGGTAACATCACCCAAATACCAAAGCCATCTAAAGACACTACAAACAAAGAAAACTACAGACCAATTTCTCTAATAAATAAAAATACAAAAATTCTCAAGAAAATACTTGCAAACTAAAGTACATTAAAAGAATTACACAACATGAACAAGTGAGTACTTTAATGGTATACGGCAAGCTAAATAAGTTGCATTCAGACACTCAAACATATTTCAGTGAATACCTAAGAATGATTATACATCATTATCACAAGGCTGATAAACAGATGTTTATTGGCATTTACTTTGTAATTATGTAAAAGACATGCCCAATGTCAACAATTCTAGGTAAAAATTCACTGAAGGCTATAGCTAGCGCTGGAAAACAAATGAAATTTTGAAAAACATAAGGATTAGAATAGACTCTTGTGAAAGAGTGCATTGACAATTATGAGGATTAATAAAGGAGTGTGTCTGGTTTGCTGAAACTGGGATCAATATCTGAATATTAGTTACATTTCTCTACTCTTGAGAAAAATATTTAGAATGTAATTTTTAAAGGATAAAAATTTTAATATTCAAGTTCCCACAGGAAAATTTATATAATGAATTTATATTAGTCAGGCAAAGGGGTGCAAAATACCAGAAATCTGCTGGCTTTTATAAAGGATATTTATTTGGGATAGAAGCCCACAGTTACCAGACCATGAAGCATAAGTTACTTCCATCACCAAAGTCTTTTGTCATGTATTGGAGCAAGATGGCTGCCAACATCGGCAAGGGTTCAGGCTTCCTGGGTTCCTCTCTTCCCAGGGCTCATTTCTCTTCTCCAGGCTCAGCTCCTCTGCTCTCTCCTCAAGGACAGCTGTAGACTATTAGGCAAACGGTTTGTCTCTCTTCCAGGGGCCTCTGCTGTGTCCAATTGAGCCTTCTGTCCTTCCTCACATATCTGCTTCTTTATGTGTTTACTTCCCAAGCTCCAGGATCAAAATTCTAAACTCCCTTCTCTGCGATGTGCATTCTCTCTGTTAGCCTTGGTGGGCGGGGACTCAACATCCTGGCCCAATCAATTCCTTCATCATAATTTAATCAAGCAAAAGTGAAACCTCTGAATCACATATAATCTAATATGCCCAGAGGAAAAGACCAGTTTACAAACATAATCCAAGGTCTATTTTTGGAATTCATATATAATATCAAACTGCTACAGATACTAAAAATTTTTGTGGGGAAAAACTAAAAACATCAAGACAAGATATTAAAGAACAACCTAAATAATTAACATGATACCATGTTTTTAAAATATACGTAATAATTTCAAGATATAATTTTTTAAAATTTGACCTGTAAATGCAACATAAGTCCAAACAGAATTTCAAAATTTTTCTAAATGAAAGTGACAAGGTGATTATATATTTGGGGATGTGGAATAACCCAGAACATAAAGAACCATGCCATCCCTAAAGAAATGCATATCAAGACCACTGCATGAAGGAAACTTGATGAATGAATAATATTTATCATTAATAGAACAAGATAGAGTGTCTAGAAATACATATACACATCAATGAAAAATTTATTATAAGGATGTCATGGAAGTTGAATAGGGTATATTTTCCTTTAAAGTATATATTCATATCTATTTCCCTTTTCTATACTTCCCACTAATAATAACAGTGAGGAAATATGCTTTCTACATTTTTTAAAATAAGAAAGATCTCTACCTCATAAAATAAACATGTTTCAATTCTACTAGGTTCAGAAAAATGTAAAATTTCTCATTATTACAAATCTTAGCAAGGATATGGATCCTGACATATTATGCAATGATGTTGAGGGTTTAAATAGAAACAAAAAATTTAGAGAACAGTTTGTTATATTTTAAAGATGAATTTATGTGTACCATATATCCAATCAATTCCACATCTAGGGATGGCCCTAAAGAAACTCTTGGACATGTATACCAAACAATGTGCACAGTCATGTTCATAGCAGCCATTTGTCCCAATAGAAGGTAATAGAAAATTTAATTGTGGCACATTCATGAAGTATAATTCTATAAAATACTGAAATTAAAAGATGCAGGACCATGCATTAACATGGAAGACAAAGAAAAAAACAATAAATATATGAAGACAAATTGTATGATATCACATTTATAATGTTCAAACATAAAGCAATTGATGTATAAAAATATAGGTATAAGAATACAGATGATTTATTTATTTAAAAGCTGAAAGGGAGCAATAAGTGTCTTAGAGAACTTGATATATGTGAAGCAGATTTTCTGTGAGAAGATCTTCAAGCTCTCTTGTTTCCTGTAGCTCCTGTCAGCTTTCTCAACCTAGTTTTCCAGCTTAATTGTCAGTTATAGGAGCTATCCAATATCCTTTCAACAAATTAATTTTCTTAAAGTGAATGAAGGTTTTTTTTTTTTTTTTGCTTTTTATTTTATTTTTGTTCTCTTTGCAGCCAACATTCCTATTTATAAAACATAATGTTACCTTTATAGTTAAGGATAATCCAAGGTGCTGAGTACTTAATGTGTTGAATCACAAAATCCTTAAAAGAATCTTATGAGATAAGGAGTAATTTTTCATAATTAAAAAAAAAATCAAATAAGTAACTCAAGCTTTCCCATGTAAAATGGCAAAACTAAATTTCAAACTCAGGTTGCCTGAGGCATAAACTATTACTTTTACATGTTATCATTCAATTCATATTTCCTTCCAGTCTCTGAGATGATTGAGAACAACAATTATGGTGCTTGGAACTCATCTTAGTAGTACTAGGCTAATACCTTAGCATTCCCTCATATAACTAAATGCTGTAAATTTCCTCTAAGTCTGTGAATAGATAGTGGGAACTGATACAAATCTTAGAATTTGAATAAGAAATCATGTTTTCACTATAGGTTGGGGAAATTAAAGGTGTTTTTTTTGTAATGAAAGATCTTCCAACAATGGTTACTTATGGCCTAATTGGTTTCATCACAGTCAATTGTGTAACCTCACTTCATCTTTTTCATTTAAAAGAAATCAGTCTTATTGGAAAAGAAGTAATTGCTTATTCAAAATCCTCCTGAGATTGGGGTTTATCCTGGGATATTGTCCCACTAGTAACAAACTAGAAGATAAATATGCATCTCTTATAAGACCTATTTCTAAAATGTGGAGGGAAAAGCTGTTAACGTCTTGGACAAAATATATTTTACAATTCAAAATTCTAGATGTTACTAAGATAGGTGACCAATTCCCTAAAGTTTCAACAAACTCTTGTGAATGTAGCAATGATAATAGATTGTCCTTAAATTTAAAGTATTTTTGCTGAACCTGTGGGTTGAACCTGTGTTGAACTTCAGTCTTTGTTAATGTTAGTGGGTGAGGGGAGAGGGTGAGGGTGGTGGTAGCATAGATTTCACCTGACCTTATCCATGGCATTTTCAAAAAAATGCTCCCCAATTTGTTGTGCACCTTATAGCTGTGAGAGGCAAGCTGATTAAGCCTATTTTAGAATTTGGGGGAATCTAATGGTCTAATTAATTCCATGTGTCAGTAAACTTAACCTCAGAATCTATGAGCATATAGCACATACTTACCCACAGTGTGTCTGATTATTTTGTGTTTGTTCTTATAAGTATCAACTCAGAGAACTTAGGCTTTTAAAGCCAGAGATTTATTTATTTGAAAAAATATTGTGGTTAACAATAATTGATTAATTAGATTATGTAAACACTTTGATGCATCTACAATGTAATAAATCCTCTAAAATAAGTTATCATAACTTAGTTTAATACTGATTTCAACCTTATGATATATCACTACACTACTTAAACAGAAAAAAAAAAATTGAAGCATGGAGAAGTTCAATGACTTGTAAAAGATTAGATGTCAGTCCTGATATTAAACTCAGGTGTGCCTAATTCTAATTTCTGTATGCTTGACCACCACAACACAATGCCATTTTTTTCCCTTTTTTTTTTTATTATGGGTAAAAATCAAAATTCTCACAATACATACAAACATTTGCAAAATGATATATAAATATATATGCATATATGTGTATTTGCTTACAAAAATGTTTTATATATATATATATATATATATATACATACATATATTTTAAGAGGTGCTTAGATTACCTAAAATATTACACGGAACCCACTGGGATTCCCATGTTGCCCACCTCCCACACCTCCCACCACATCCCACACAAACATCTCCCACAGTGTGGCCCACCAACCTCAATGAACTTACATCCTGGAGCCTTGCCACCAACCATAGACCACAGTTCACACTGTAGACCACACTCTCTCCCACTCAGTTCTGAGTGGTGTGTGCTGATTTAAAATGGCCTACATCCATTGCCACAACAGTACTCAGGACAACCTCCAACTCCCAAAGAAGCCCCTGTATTTCAACTGCTCATCCCCTCCCTACCCAAAAACTGTCAAGTGGCCACTGGCTCCACCTCATTGTTATAATTTCTTGCATTGCTAGAATCACCATATGTGAGCAAGAGAATACCATCAAATCCACTCTAGTCCATAGTTCTTCCACCAATCCAGAGGTGACTGGGATGGTGATGTCCACTCCAACTCCAAGTGAGAGAGGGCTTATATCCCATGGATATGGTGGGTGGGATGATCCTGCCTGCAGATGCAGGCCCTATCCATTCCCTGGGATGGCCATTTCCCATCGTTGTCTCCTCACCAGGCGACTTGGATGAGTCCATTGAGCTGTAGGGTAGGAGTTGCAGCTCCACCTAGATTTCATGCACACCTGGCACATAGGTAGGTGGAAGGCTCCAGTCTCTGGAAGTATACCTAAGAAACTCCAGCATCACATGTAGGTTTGAATAGAAGGGACTGGTGAACCATGTGCAGGGAGGACTTATTTGAGTCTAATTCTGTCACTCTCAGGAGCACAGATTCCAAAATAGAACCCACTGATAAGGCATCAGTCTCTGGGGCTATCCCCCCTTATATAGGACCAGGGTGTCTCCGGAGCTCTCAGGAACCCCACTGAGTGGGGTGATGGGCACTTAGATGTTCTATGAGCTCCTACTGAGGTGTGCATAAGAGTTACCTCTGGGATGACCTCCCGACTCACAATGCCATTTGAAAAGAACAGAGATTGAATTGAGTGTGGTTAGCACGAATTTCTCTCTCTCTCTTCTACATATATTCTTCCCAGTGTGAAATAAAATTCCATTCATGGGAACCTATTAAAAATAGCAGCTTTGTTATGTGAGATTTCCATGTGAACCCATGAAGATAAACTCATTTCAGGAGATTTCTCTAAGCTCAGAGTGGCCTGAAATGAATCAAATATAAGTGAAATTGTTCTCTTATTCAGCATATGACTGCTGAACCCCATAAACAGTTTTCAAGGTATGTGGGGATTTGAGGAAGAAATTTGAGCTAAAGAAATTTACAAGTAGTTTATGAATATAAGATTCACAATCATTAAAACGATTAATGGACATGTCACTGATTGATCTTGTGAATGTGACTTAGCCACCTTGTCTGAAAAATAAGGGTGCAGATAAGATAATTGCTGAGGTTCCTTTCTGCATTAACATGTACAATTAAATAACTTGTCATACAATCTTGAAAAAAGTAGAAAATATTTCAGTGTCATAGGCAGTAGAGTTTTTGATTAATAAATGAGACTAAGAGTCTATCTATGTGAAGTTGGACACCTTAACTGGGCACCTTAGTTACATTCTCTGTGCTCCAGTCAAAACAGAAATAATTATATCTACTTTATAGGATAATTATGGGATTAAACAAAATGTTTTATATTAAGTGCTTGGCAAATATCTTGACACATTTTCCATTATTTTTAGATATTATTTTATTCATCATCGTCGTCATCATCAATAAGATAACTAGGTATTTTATCACAATATACCAAAGTCGTGCTTGATTTAAAAACCCAAATGAAAACTAGTCAAGGAAAGGAAAAGTCAGAATTTGCCTTTTTTGTTATTTCGTTGTGATGGTGTTGTTGGTAGTCATAGTATTGGTGGTAGTGATGGTGATTTTCTATTTCTGTTTTGTGAAATTTTATGAGGTTGCTAATTTTTCTTTGTTCATGTTTTTGTTGTTTCCAGTGAGGAAATAAAACATGTTTTGGTAAACATGTCTGATTTTAATAATTTATATCAATAATCACTAAACAAATATAGAAGCTTGCTAAACAAATATAAAAGCTTCAATTACGGAGCTTTAAAATGTGTAAGCCTCATTAATCTCAGAGGACAGCCTTGCATAATTAACAGAGTAGGTACCATTCTCAACTTTATAAATAAGGAGATGATAACATAAAGGCAAAATGATTTGGAGTAGTAAGGCAGAATTAGACCAAAGACCTAATACTCTTATTTACTTAATTCCTATTCTTTCAAGCTATGGCCTTTCTTGTGCTATTGATACCAAATACAAGCCAGATAAGCAGGTGAATGTGATGAACTGGAGATCTTAGTGCAGAGTGTTTCTTTGTAATAAAAAGGATGATACTGATACTATCTCACTAGATGTACTCTTTGGGAGTCAATAAAAATAATCTTATAAATTTCGTATATTTAGAGTACTTAATTATTCTTTAATGTTAAATCTTTAGTTATAGGTTTGATGAAAATGACTTCAAGGAAACTTTTTTCATACTGGTTAGGCAACTATGTACATATTTCAAGCTATTTAATCAATACTTACATGTTTCTTATAAAGTGGCAGTTACATAAATCTTTAAGAAATATTTACTCATTTAATCCTCTCACCATCACAGAGTTGTTTAACAACTTTAAAAATGTCACATGACCATTAAGTCACAAAGCCAAGATTTGAGCCCATTCATTCTTGCAAAATAACCACACTTTTAATTCTTAAGTTAAGCTACTTCCCCAAATCACAGATTTTCTACTGTACATTTATTTTGTTTATCCGAGGGAATTTTTTCCCAGAATTTTTCTTAACTCTATATTATTTTACATGAAAGGATATGGCTTTAAGTTTGGAAAAAATGGAGATTTTCCTCCAAAGATTCTGCCAATTCTTGTAATTTTACCAGGTCTCATCAACTGAGTTTCATTCATCTCCTTTGAAATCGAAAGGAACTAATATCATTTCCTAATGCACACAACCTATAAAGAGTTACTAATTACCTCCTTTAAAGAAAAATACAAAACAACCAAAAAATAAACCACAGAAAATGCCAGGTATATATATATATATGATTTTGTTAACTTTCTCTTTGTTTTCTAAGAAGGGAGAATAAAGGTGTTCCTGGTTCTTCCACCAGCCAAGCAAAATTACATCTTCTAATAACCATCTATCTTGGATGGGAAAAGCAAGAAAACCGAGAAGATGCTGGAGAGTAATTATACCATGCCAAATGAGTTTTATATTTGTTGGATACACAGAGTATCTACCTCTCAGAGTCACATTATTCCTGGTATTTCTCATAGTATACACATTAACTCTGGTGGGAAATATGGGCTTAATGATCTTAGTTAATATCAGTTCAAGCCTTCAAATCTCCATGTATTATTTTCTTAGTAACTTGCCTTTCTTGGACATCAGCTATTCTACAGCAATCACTCCAAAATGCTGGTGAATTTCTTAGCATCCAAGAAGAGTATCTCTTCCTCTGGCTGTGTAATACAAATGTTTTTCTTTGCTTGTTTTGCCAATGCTGAGTGCCTTATCCTGGCAGCAGTGGCATATGACCGCTATGCAGCCATCTGTAACCCATTGCTCTATTCTACATTTATGTCTAGGAGAGTCTGTATTGGCTTCATTGTGTTAGCATACATCAGTAGAAGTCTGACTTCAATGGTGCATGTCTGCTTCACATTCAGGCTGCCATTTTGCGACTCCAATCTTGTCAATCATTTTTTCTGTCATATCCCATCTCTCCTGGCTTTATCATGTGCAGATACCCATATCAATGAGCTTCTACTCTTTGTCTTGTGTGACTTCATCCAGAGCAGCACTTTCATAGTCATATTTATTTCTTACTTCTACATCCTCCTCACTGTTTTGAGCATCAAGTCCCTAGGAGGCAGAAGTAAAACATTCTCTGCCTGTGCATCCCATCTCGTAGCAGTCACCTTAGTCTATGGGACCTTCCTGTTTATATACTTAGGTTCTATGACTAGTTATTCTCCAGACACTGATAAGATGGCTGCACTGTTCTATGCAGTTGTTTTTCCCATGTTTAACCCAGTAATCTACAGCTTCAGAAACAAGGATATGAAAAATGCACTAAAAAAAAAAAACTATTAGAAAGAAACTGGACCTTTCAAATGAATTAGAATTTAAATCATTTCAAACATCCAAGGCCTACCCTTTCCTTCCAATCTCATCATGTACAACTACCCCACATGAACCTCATGCCTCAACTATTTTAGGTTTACCATCATTTACCAGAAGTAAAGAGACCTATTCATCATCAAAGTCATAAAATTCTGTGTCCCCATTTTCCAGGAATATTCTATCCCAAATTCTTCTCTGTAAATATTCCTGAATTACAAAATGAAAATGTAATTTCTCATCAATTAGTGTTCCTGAAATACATTGTACTTATTATATTCTTTATCATGTTTCATGGAAGGTATGTAATGATTTGTCTGTTAATCCACTTACATTGAAAGATTATTGACAGCATGGGATATATATTATTGGTTTATTTTCCAACACCCATAAAAAATCTGGTACCTGGCGTGTCCTCATTAATGTGTGTTAAACAGATGGAAAAATGGGTGAATGGATGAATGTATGTATGTATGGTTAGAGCTAGCCCTCTGAGTTTGTGTTCTGCACTTACAGAACATTTATCACCAGGGAAGTTTGATATTAACTATGGTGGGTAGTGGTGATAGTGGGGGGGGGGGTTCATTGGCTTTCAGAAAATCAGAGAGAAGGCACATAGAATAATATAAGGTCAGAATGAAGGTCTTCCACATTATCTGTCTTTGTGGTAGATTGATTTGTTGGAAGAGATCCATTCGCAAAGAGTATCTGTGAAAATCAAATAAGATTGTGAAGATGATCAAGATTATAAACTCCATAAATTAGTATTTCCACATATATGTTACTTACATTTTCTTTGAGGTCCTATATTCAAGAAGAGGGAAAAAATTGCACTGATAATTTTATTCTGTAAATTGACAATGCAAACAAATTGCACTAAACTCTACAATTATGTTTGATCATGAAATTATCTGATGTCCTCCAAGGTTGATTTTGATTCTACAGTCTTTGTTTACTTTTTATTCTGCCTTGAAAGTAGAAGCATTAATTTTTTTTCCTCTTAATGTATAATATTGTGCATATTGAAGTAATTATGAAAATATAAATGCCTTGATTAGTTATACTAAATATATCCTGATTCTTAATTTTTATTTTTTTCATTTATTTTTTTTTGTTATCCCTTGTTAATTTAACATGACAATTTAGCCAAATAAATTTGATATGAAAAAGAAGTGTCATATATTTGAATGCCTTAAGTTTCCTCTTGAAATCGAGACAACAAGTTACGGCCTAGTGAAAAAGGGGTTGTTTTGAAGCCTAATTGAACGAATACATGTAAAGCTACTAGTATGTGTATAATTTGAGGATTAAACAAACTAAAATGTTTAAATCTTCTAAAAAATATGTAAAACTTTTAGAACAGTGCCTAGAATGTAGTAATAGCATATAATTGTTGACTATTTTACCACTATTTATGATTATTTGTGTTTAAGTAAACATCCAAGGCTTAACTCCTTAAATAAAATACACATTTTCTGAAGCATATAATTGTTGGCTATTTTACCACTATTATACTATTATTTGTTTTTAAGAAAACACTCAAGGTTTCATTCCCTAAAATAAAATACACATTTTCTGAAGCAATCCAAATATTCTGGGATGTTGCCAGAGCTGAAAATTCAGCTTAGTCACTCTTTGTCATATTAAATTATTCACCCTTCTAAGAAAACCTTGTCAGAGTGTAGGTGAGTTGAAAAATGTTATTTATTTGTTCTTTTTTTTTTTTAGTAGTTCTTGAAATTTATAAGGTATATTGAACTGTTCCTGCAACTTTAGTGTACTCTCATGTTAAAAACATGATCCCTGTGGTTATTCATTCATTGGGTTAAGGGTCATCAAATTATAAGAAGCAGTTCAGGAGCTTTTTAACAGGGAGATATCAAATTTAAGGCTTATATTTCAATTTCTGAAATAAGTTAGTTTAAGTTAATTAAAGTCTAATGGATTTGTAAACTATTAAAATTGTTAAGAGTTCATCTATCCCTGGGTTTCTCAAAAGTAGCACTGTTCACATTTTGGGCCGAGTAATCCTTCATTGGGGGCTATTCTGTGCATTATAGGTGATGAATAAACTCCATTAGCCCATGCTAAGCCCCATGTCAGCAAAACCAAAAACCTAAGCTAGTTTTTATTTCCTGTAAATGTCTAGCTTACCCAGAACACAACATTTAAATAAAGCAGATCAGTTATCACCAGCTAATTTCCTCATTCCTAAGCAACCAAATGCTCTCTACTTCTTAAGACTCCTTAAGAAAATGGAAATGTAATGTCATCCAGTTATATCATTTCCTCACTGGTTTCCTACATTTGCCCTATATGAGCTTCTCCTTTTCACCCCCTTCCTTCTGAACGAGATGCTGCCTGATAAATTGCTCAGCTTAGTTGTGAGATCCTAAACTGCATGAAAATCTTTCTTTAATTTCAGGATGTTTAGCAGCATCTCTTGCCTCTACTCATTAGATGACAGTAGCCTATTACCTATTTTGTCACTGTGAAAGATGTATTCACATATTGCTAAATGCCCATTGGGAGGACAAAGTCATCCATGCTTGAGAACTCCTGATCTAGCCCAAATCTTTTTCTTTGTCCATAAGGCAAAATTAAGCCCATAACAATTAGGCTGGTACCTTAAAATTTGTCAGAATAATAATTTGGTAAGAAAATCTTAGATGTGATCTTATTTATTTTGTTCTATATTATTTACCTATTTGCTATACATTTTTATGTGTAAAATAATAAAATTAACACATAATAAGATAAACACAAAATATTAAAGCCAAATTATATGCTTTATGAAATGGAGCACAGTAGAGAAGAAATAAGAACAGAGTAGGATATATTGAAGGAAGTTTATTTTTCTGCTTCTGTCTATGCTGAGAAAGAACTCTGCCTGAGAAGTTATATTATATTTCAATCATAAGAAAGTAATACAATATTCAAACTTAAAATACACAAACAATAGTATTTTTTCTGAAATAATATCTGCATTTTAATGAACAACTCAAATTGAGGTAAGAAATAATGTTTATGTAACAATTCTACATCTTTATTGCCCTTACATTGACTGTTAGAGGTAAAGGGCAAATGATTACTATATCATGAGGTAGAAAAGGACAATTTTTCTAGTGACATCAGAGAAAAAAAATTTATAGGTCACACAAAGTAAATCAATATCTTCAAATGAATACATTCATATTTTTTTTCCTCAGAGATAAAATAAAATATTTTCTTGTAATACTATCATTAGATAGTCATTTGCCATATTGTGGGCATAAAGATAAAGATTGTGATTGAGTAATGATCGACAATCCATGTTTTTCCTTACTCACACACAGACACTGTCAGGTATGTTGGAGTAGGCATGCCATAATTGATTACTAACATGTTATGAGTTCCACTTAAGTATCCTTATGGGCCATTGCCTTGTTATACAGATATGATCATCATAGTGTATCGTGAGGATTTTACCTTAGATAACAACATTTGTCTTTTTTACACTGTATGAGAAGATAAAAGATTTTAAGTTTCATAAAATCACCATTTTCGTTTCGTATTTCTTTCTTGAACAAACTAAAGGTAAATGACCTGACAAACTTCCCTGATATATCCACCCAGAATCTCTCTCTCTCTCTCTCTCTCTCTCTCTCTCTCTCTCTCTCTCTCTCACACACACACACACACACACACCCACACACACAGTCTATTGGAAGAGTGCTTTTGGAGGAAAATTCACAGAAATCATAGCAGTATCGTTCGTTATTCTAGTAACACATGCCTTTTTTTTAATTGTCATTTCCCTTCATTTTATTATTTTTTAAAAAAGATTTAGATTACATAAATGTTACATTGATAATATAAGAGGATTCCCATACACTCTGTCCCCTCTCCCTCTCACACTTTTCCCCATTAACCATATCTTTCATTAGTGTGGTACATTTGCTGCAATTGATGAACACATATTGAAGCATTGCTACTGACAATGGTCTATGGTTGACATTATCATTGACACTTTGCACTGCACAATTTTATAGGTTTTGAAAAAATGTATAATGGATTGTATCGGTCATTCCAATGTCATGCAGAACAATTCCAATGTCCCCCAAATGCCCCATGTTACACCTATTCTTCCTTCTTCCTCCTCAGAACCTCTGGTGACCACTACCTTTATATCAATTTTACAAGTTCTTCCATTGCTACAATAATAATGTCTACTTTAGTCCATAATTGTTTTCCTCCTTAGCTTATCCTATTTTGATGTTATGCATATAATCTGGTTGTATCACCTATAATTATTGAGAAGCAGGCTATGTGCCTTTTAATGTGTGTTATTAAGAAAGAAAAATTCCTCATTTAATGTTATCAGTTGGTGGTACCCAGTAGCCATACGTGGTGACCAAACTCTGCATTCTAATCCTTTTTTGTCACCTCAAAATTCTTCAGTTTGGAGAACACACCAGCTTCTTCTCTGTTTTTATCTGGAGTCTGTAAAAAACAATCTTTGCACCTTAGACCATGCAAGGGAATAGAATACTGACATTGCTACCAAGGAGCATCACTCTACCTCTTGAGTGAGCTATGACTTGCATTCAAGCCTTGCAGTGACAGCTGTACCAAGTGCCAGAGCCTGTGATCTAAACTGGCACATCAGCATTTGCTCCAGTTATCTATTGATATGTTACAGAATTTAGTGCCAACAAAAATTTTTAAAAAATTATTTATTTTGCAATTTGCAATTAAATCTGTGATTTTTCAGGGCTTGTGGGGAATGACTTCTTACTGCTCCGACATGTCCTGGGTCTCATTTGGAATCACTTGAGCAGCTGGGGCTGGAATAGCTAGAGTTTGACTAGGCATCTCATTTTGGTCTCTTCAAATGTTCTCTTCAATAAGGTGGTCCCAAGGTAGTCCAAGGGTAAGTGTTCCACAAGACCAAGCATCCTATTGCTTAGATTTAGAAGTATCAGAATGTCACTCTCAATAACTTCTATGGGTAGAACAAATCACTCAGATTAATACCGATTCAAGGGCAGAAGAAGAATCTACCTCTTGAGAAGGAGCTTTGATAAATTTACAGCCATCTTTAATCTATCACATCATTAAACTATAATTGATTTTCTTAAACACTCAGTTCTATGTAGTGATAAAATTATGTAAATCAAGTCTTGAGTAAAAAAAAAACAAAAAAACATCAAACTAAAAACAAAAATAAATCCGTACTGTACTTCTTCTTTGAGCTTCTTCTTGAATTTTCTTTTGATATAGTCTGAAATTAGAAATCCTGACAAGACTGTTTGTATGCAACAGTCCAAATTCCATGTGGCAGGCTGCAAGCTGTGAAATCTAGTGAAAGTTTTCAATGAACTCCCTGGGAGAAGCTGGCTGGCTGAAGTAGAGATGGAAATTCTCTCTTGACTGCTGGAATCATCACTTCTCCTTTTTGGATGAGGTATCTCTCATTGTTGAAGGCAATTTTCTCAGTTGGTTGTAGATGTAATCAGCCATAGATGCAATCAACTTTCTGGTGTTTTAAGTCCATTCAAATATCTTCTCAGTAACAATCGGGCTAGTGCTTGCTTAACCAAACAATTGGACACCATCACGTGGCAAAGTTGATACATGAACCTAACCATCACAACCACCAAACACCTGACCCAGATAGACAATCAAGTTCCTAGTTCATTACATTTGACCCAATACAAATAAAGTCCACCTGTCCTAACCCTGCCCCCACCTTTATAAATTAGAGAAACTCTGTCTAAACAAAAGGACTGAAGTTAAATTATTTACCATCCTAGAAGATTGAACTTACTTCTGTTTTTACACATGCTCAGGCTTCCTTTCTGCAGCAAAATGATTGATGTCCTGAATAAAATGTTGTAATTTGCAAATTTGACTCTGATTTGACTTTTGACAAGTTTGAAAACACCACCAAGACATAGAATGTGTCCCTCTGGGGCTGTGGGCTCGAGTGACTGACCAGGTGAAGTGTCCACAACAGATTTCTTGTGGCTATTGTTTTACTCCAGAGACTCTGCATCCCCAAGGTAAACTACTCCTGTATCTGAACTACATGGTTTGCCTCAAGTTCAATTGCCCTTTACTTGGGACTTTGGTTTAGGTTCCTGTGATTTGGGGTTCTGTCGCTAGATCACTTATTTGGTTTTACTTTACTCCTCTCTCCTGTTCTCTAATTTTCTCACTGTCTGTCTTGGAGCCTCCTTTTGCTGCCCATAGAGTTGCTTCTGTTCCAGTCTAGATGTCTGTCTGGTCCTTCCACTCCCTGAAGGACTATACTGAGATCAGAACAAATCTTGCTCTCCTCCAATTGCTAAAACTCCAGATTCTAAATGGACCTGCCACATGTGACTTTCTCTGTGTATGGTTGATTCTGATGAAGCTACAATCTGTCTTTTCATTGACCACTTTGGGAAACTTATGATATTAACAAAATTCTAATTTTGAAGATGCCTTAGAAAAGGAAGACTCTAAAAGCCCTCAGAAATAAATGGGAAGCATTTTTTGATTGGGATGCAAAGGGTGTTAGAGGACAATCTGCATCCACAATAGCCTCACTTCATTAGATTCATTAAGGAAAGTACCAAAAACAGAACAAAGGGAAATAAACTCCAAACTGAATTTATATCCCCCAGCTCCCCTTAACTCAACCCTTCCCCCATATTCACCAGAACCAGGAAGCCTTCAGACCCTCTTTATCTTTCTGATCCCCTGAAGGGAAGTGATTTAGTCTAAGCCACATTAAAGTTTATGTAACATGGTATGTCTGCTAGGACAGAATTTAGAGCTATCATAAAGATCTCCTGAGAAGCAAAGAAAATTAAAACCAATTTGTGGAAGTATTTAGAATTTCACTAGGAACTTATGATCCTGCTTTGTCATATTTATAACCAATTGGTTCAAATGTTAGTTGGTCCAGGAGATGCTAAACATTGACGGGTAAGGCTGGTTGGGAAGGTCCAGAGCATGACACAGGACCTTCCCCATGCTAGGCAAGATAACATAAAAAGTGTTGGAAAATAGGCAAATTCCTGAAAAATTTCCTGTTAAATTATTTGAACACCATTCCAAACTTATAAACAAATACAGGATAAAACTGATACCAAGCAAATGTGAATCCTTTCTCCTGATGCACTGTGAAGACCAATTTCTGAGACACCCATGTTTCAAAGACAGAAAGAGTTTGTTTGCAAAAGCAAAGGGGTCAGTGGCCTTGTGGCCCCACAAACTGTCTTCTGGATTTGCAGATATTCGAATATTTTTAAACAGCAGGGTGCTAATGAATAATAGGGATGGAGCTGGCACACATTCCTTCATTAATAAACATAAGGGGGTTGAACAGAATGCGGTTACCAAATCAGGGTATGTCACAAGGATCTGGGATAGGGTTATATATAACAAAGGTCAGTTACAAGTTTTTCATATGGATATTAACTAGAAGACTGGTGGAGTGGTTACTATCACAATAGTAAGCATATACAAGGGTGAGCCTAGTACAGAGTAACCATAAACAGGGTTGAGATTTGTTCAGAACGACCATTACAACAGCAGGTCTAGGCAAAATCTAGCCATTTTCAGTAATTTCAGATATTAACTAATACCTTTAGCTATTGGTAATATACAGACATCTATATAATGATTTGGTAATAATAATTATTTGTTCTTTCTTAACCCTCAGTTACAAAACTATTTCAGATTACAAGGACAGGTTAAAAAGCACTTTCTGGAAACACTCTTGAATTAAGGAAGGTGTGGAAATAACCCATTCTACCCTCATATTTTATTAATGGAATTAAACCAGAGAATGGGAATTGTGGTGGGCCACACTTATGGGAGATGTTTGTGTGGGATGTGGTGGGAGGTGTGGGAGGTGGGCAACATGGGAATGCCAGTGGGTTCTGTGTAATATTTTAGGTAATCTAAGCACCTCTTAAAATATATTTATATATATATACATAAATAACATTTTTGTAAGCAAATGCACATGTATGCATATATATTTATATATCATTTTACAAATATTGATATGTATTGTGAAAATTTTGATTTTTACCCACAATAAAAAATAAATAAATTTAAAAAAAATAAAAGAAGCAATAGACTGAATGGGAAATAACTTCCCTTTCTGAATACTTGGCAGAAAAATTTGAAAGACTTGCAACAAAACCCATGACCCTGCAAATCAAACAACTAAATATTCCTCTGCCCCAGCCAGTCAGCAATTGTAATAAAGATATATGTGGGTATTGTAAACAAAGGGGACATTGGAAAAAAGAATGCCTTGCCCTTCAGAAGAAAAGGGAATTATGTCAATCAGATTTCTTAATACACCAATTCTGAAGGGAGTCCCAGGGAAAAGTGGCCTCTTTCCCTCTATTGGACTAGTTGAAAAAGGAGAAATTTGAATTACAATTAAGGGGCGAAACAGACTTTTTTTCTTTTATTTTTTAATTGAAGTTTATCATTCATACAGGAAACAGAGTTTCTTAATTGATAAAGAAGCCCCACTCTCAACTATTAATCTCCTACATGTCAAACACCTCACCTCTTGCTTAGTGACCAAACTGCTAATGTAGCCCTTTGTCTTAACCATTGACTGTAACTATAGGATACTTTACAAGATAACCATCCATTTCTTCTCTGTGAGAGCACACTAATTAATTAACCTCTTAGGTAGAGATCTAGTAAACAAATTATGTTGTGAAATAGAATTCAAACCTGAGGGACTGTTCCTTGAAATTCCAGAGTACTCTTTGTTTCACCATCAGTTAATAGCTGACTTTGATTACCAGAGTTAGGTTGGGCAGCTTCCAATACAACTCCTCCCCCCAAAACTGCATAAGTCCCGGAGGACTTTTGGGCAAAAAATTCACCTGATCTGGGTAAAATAGTTGGAGCTGACCCTACAAAAGTCCAGATAAATTTGACTAAAGCTTTACCATAGTTGCCTCAATATCCCCTAAAATCAGAAGCTAAAGAAGGGTTAAGACCAAGAGTAAGAGTTTCATAAAAAGATCCAGAGGCTAATAAAGGAAAATCTGCATCCACAATAGTCTATTAGATTCATTAGAAAAAGAAAGGGGCCAAAAACAGAACAAAGGGAAATGAACTCCAAACTGAACTTATCTCTCCCAACTTCCCTTTATCCAACACTTCCCCCATATTCCCAGTTAAGAAACCGGAAGGACATAGTTATCAGTTTGTCCAAGATTTAAAGGCAATAAAGAAAATAGTAATCCCATGATTTCTGGTAGTTCTTTATCCAAATATCATCTTTTTTCTATCCCTCATATTCCACCTATTTTACTGTAATAGATTTATGGTTAGCATTCTGAAAGTCAATACCTATTTGCCTTAACTGGGAAAATAAAAATCTACCTGGATAGTCATGCCTCAAGGATTTACTAAGGCTCCCTCTTATTTGTCTCAGGTTCTCTTTCAGGATCTATAAGGCTTAAACTTCCCACAGGGGTCTACTTTAATCCATTATGTTCATGACCTAATAATTTGTTCTAAAACTAAGAAGACTTGTGAGGTAAATTCCCTTTACTTACTAGAGACATTATGCAAAAAAGGACATAAAGCACCCAAGGATAAACTATAATTCTGTCAAAGGATTGTAAATTATTTAGATCATGAACTATTTCAGGAGGGGGAAAGATTAACTCCTTATAGGATTAACACCATTCTAAACTTCCCTAGGACAATTACAAAGAGGCAACTTGGGGGCTTTTTAAAGTTAGTAGGCTATTGTTGGTAATGGATAGTTAAATTTTCAGCTATAGTAGCCCCACTTCATATTCTTATTACAACTAGTATTCCAGAACCCCTCCCCAAGACTGATGCAGAAAAGGCATTTATCCAACTAAAGACACATTTATTCTAGCCACTTTCTCTGGGACTCCCAAATTATGGTAAGAATTTCTTCCTATTTGTACATGAAAGGAATGGAAGTTCAATGTGAGTCCTAACTCAGAAGCATGGGGACAAGCAGAAATGTATTGCTTATTACAGTCTAAACCTTGACCCAGTTGCCAAGGCCTATCCTCCTTGTCTGAGAACTGCCATTCCAGCACCTAAAATGATCGAGACTTCAGCCAATATGGTTCTCAGCACTCCCCTACATCTAATGGTCCCCCATGCAGTAGAAACTCTTCTTCTTAATGTAAATACCCAACATGTTTCTGCTAGTTGATTGACCTTATATGAAATTCATATATTGACCCCTCCCCACATAACTATCCTTCAATCCAGCAAAGCTCCTTCCTTTCCTGAGGTAGATGAAACCTATGACTGCTTTTCTTTGTTTATTAAGTTTCTACCCCTAGACTGTATCTCAGATACAACCCCTTTAAAAACTTGGATCTGGTTCTTTTCATAGGCAGTTCCTACCTTGGAACTGAAAATGGTAACTGTCAGGGGCATATGTAATAATTACATCCCTGGAGCCTCTTGAATATAAATCCTTACCTGAGGTTATATCCACCCAAATGGCTGAATAAATAGCTTTGACCAGGGCTTGTAAATTGGCAAATTTTTAGAGAATGAATGTTTATTCAGATAGTATATATGGATTTGTTGTAGTCCATGAATTTGGCATGATTTGGAAGCAAAGGGGATTCATGGAATCTGAGAGACTCCCATAAAAAAAAACGGCATCCTAATAAATTATCTCCTTGAGGTTCTAAAATACCTAAGAGAAAAGCAAACATAAAAACAGAAGTTTACTCAAGAAGATACACTGATGACATAAAGGAAATACTTTGATCTCTATGCTAAAATGGCAGCACAATCAACATCAGATCACCAGTTTATAATTTTAAAACCTGTAGACCAGATTAAGAAGGATTTTCAAGGAAACTTGAGTACAATTCAACAATCAGCTTCTGAAATTGAAAAGCAAAATTGACTAAGAACTTGATGTTTCTTCCACTGTGATGGCCTCTCTTGGTCCCAGGACAGCCACTTGGTAGCACCTGACTCCCCAAATTAGCCCATACCCCAGACCTTATATGAGCACAACCACCGAAGTCTAGAATCACTCATGTCAACTCTAAAAAGTAATTGGTGGTAAGACTTTTAACAAGAAGCAAGGAAAATACATGAATCATGTTCTATTTACTAATTACTTAACCTTGGCAAAGTTGTGAAGGTGGGACAAAGTCAAATACCACAATTGACAGGGCCCTTTGAACATCTTCAAAAGGTCTTTATAGAGCTACCCTCTTCTATGGTACATATCCTTGTTATTATACTTCTATTCTCTGGGTGGATAGAGGTTTTTCCTTTTCATAACTTGATTGCCTTTACAGTAGCTAAAAAGCTTCTTTGTTTTTGTCATCTTGAATTTCTGCTATTTTCTCAAGGAATAGAGGCACCCATTTCACTGGAACTCTAATCAAGGAATTTTGCAAGGTTTAACACATCATCCAAAAGCTTCACTGTCCCTACCATCATCAATCATCCAGAAAAGTATAAAGAACAAATGGTATCTTAAAAATTTAACTAGCTAAATTATCTGAATCTCTTTATATTGCCCTAAGATTCTTCCCTTAGCTTCGATGGTCATAAGATCTGTTCCCTCAGGAAAACATTAGTTGTCCCCCTTTGAAATGATAATGGGGAGACCCATGAGGCTTAATTTTTTCTATTATACCATACCCAATTTATTACAATCTGAAATTGCTAATTATTATAAGGGACTAATGGCATATACCCAGTTTCACCATTCAAAGATCAAGATTCCTCTGCAGAGGACTTTTCATTTCTTCAACCAAGAACCTGGTATAGTGGAAGAGACATCAATGAAAATCTGCTTTGGAACCTAGTTGGAAAACACCTTATCAAGTCTTATAGACAATCTCTATAACAGTAAAACAACAGGGAATTGACCCCTGGGTCCACATGTCACAACTGTAACATACTCCAAGCTCTTGGTAGATCACTCTCATTTTGGACCTCAAGCTAAAGTTGACATGTGGATTCCAGAAGTAGACAGCTACTGATGTAGACAGCTTCAACCCAAGATGTCCAAACAAGTAGATGACACCCAAAACCCCTATCTGGATTTCTGTATCTTATTCCCTGTCTTTTCCTTTTCATCATTTATCTAAACATTCTATTATTCATTCCATAACCTGTGCAATGCCCAAACTTCATTCCTAATAATACCCTACCTTCACCATGGTTTTCTTTTATCTCCTCTTTTCTCTATTATGCCCCATGCATTCTTACTGTGTACATGATTACTTTGCCCTTCTAGCACACCATATAGCAAAAGAAACCAATCAGAGTCACTGCAGGGACTGTGCTTATCCCCCCACTTAGTCCTAAAACAGGTATTCCTCTAATAACCTTACCCTTACACTTGTAGACTTGGCTCTGGTAGGAAATCAAATTTATCCAATATGATAGATCTCCATTTTGGAATAACTCTGGGCTGCACCTTATAAGAATCCCCAGGACTAGGATTATAATGTTGTTGCCAGCTTGGCTTCCTGATCTAAGACTAGGTCTGAAGTAAGGAAGGGCCACCCATAAAACACTTCAAAGGGGCTGATCCAGAGGGGATCTTTTGGAGCTATACGTAGTCTAAGCAAGGCGACTATGATTGGTGATCAGTGGTGAAGCCGTTTCTTGGCAAAGATTGTCTAGAGTTTGTTTTAGGGTTCTGTTAGTTCTTTTTACCTTTCCTGAGGATTGGAGTCTCCAGGCACTGTGGGGGTGCTATTAAATTCTGAGAATATTAGATAGGCTTTGATTATTTTTGCCAATGAAGTCTGGTTCATTATTACTTTGGAGAGATTTAGGTAATCTTAACCTGGGGATGATTTAGTTTAGGAGTACTCTAGTTACCTAATCTGCTGTTTTACATCTGGTGGGGAAGGCCTCTACCTTTCTAATAAAAGTGTCTATTAACAGTAGGAGGTTCTTGTAACCCTGTCATGATGGCATGTGGGTGAAGTCCATGTGCCATTCTTCCCCTAAGTAGATACCCTTAATTGGGAGAAGGCTTGTTGAGCCCTCCACTACTGGGGTCATTGACTGGACTGCACACAAAGAACAATTTTGTGTAACTCTCTTGATTGTCTTTGTCAGGTCCTAGACTTCAAATAAGCATTTGGCCAGGCAAGTTATGGCACCTTTTCCCTAAGTGTGTGGCCCGGTGTATTCCATGGAGAATTTTCCATTTCACGGCTCCAGGCAAGTAGATTTGGTTTTCTTTAATATACCACCTAATAGATTCTCAGGTGAATCTTAAATTAATTGTTCTGTTTTGCTCATTGGGGGTGTATTCGAGGCCTAGGACAGTTGAAAGGGGGTCTGAGTTTAAGCTGCATCTTTAGCTGCTGCATCAGCCCATGCATTTCCCTTGACTATAGCCGTGTTTGTCATTTGATGTCATGGGCAGTGCATGACTGCAATTCCTTGAGGCTGCAGAACAGCTTCTAGTAAGTTAAGCATTTCTTGTTGATGTTTGATAGGAGACTTACTGTTAGTGAGCAAGCCTTATTCTTTCCAGACAGCAGAGCAGGCATGAAGGACAAGGAAGGAGTGTTTAGAGTCTGTAGAGGTTAGCTCTTTTACCAGCAGCTAGAGTTAAGCTGTGAGTAAGGGCAATAAGCTCTGCCTTCTGATCCAAAGTCCCTGGGAGGATGGCTTGAGCTGCTATGGTTTCAAATTGAGAGACTACTGTGTAGCCAGCTTTTCTAACTCCTTCTCTAACAAAGCTATTTCCATCCCTAAACCACTCAAGGCCTGGATCTTCTATAGGGTTTATTCTTTAGGTACGGCCTACTTGAATAATTTTGAGTGGGAGTCTGAAGGCATGAGTGGATAAGGGCTTCATCTGGTTTTGATTTCAGGTTCTCTGTAGCAGCAAGGTGGCTGGGTTGGGAGGTTGGCAGACTCTTCACTGGTTTTCAAGGGTTTCTATTAAATTGGGTTGATATATATTTAGTCAGTTACCCATGAGCCATGCATAGCCTTTTGCTTCTAATACTTATTTTATCATATGTGGGGTAAAGACTGTTGGGGATTGGCCCCATGTTAGCTTAATCACTTGCTCTATTAAGAGAGTGGTAGCTCCTAGGGCTCTTCAGCAAGATGGCTGCCCCTGTGCTGTGTTATCTATTGGCTTAGAAAAATAGGTCACTGGCTGAGGTGTGTTGCCCAGTTTTAGGACAAGCACCCCTAAGGCTACCCCTTTTTTCTGTTACTTACAGAATGAAGGGTTTGTTTAAAGTAGGAATTCCTAACACTGAGGGCCTAATTAAAGCTCATTTTAAGGTAATGAAGGCAGTTTCTTAATCTTCCCTCTTTTCTAGGGCGGTTATCTGACGCTGAGGTAGCATGGAATAATGGCTAGGCCAGTTTCCCAAATCTAGGTATGCACAGCCAACAGTATCCAGCCATCCTGAGGAAAGCTCTTATTTGTTTTTTTGGGGGGCAGGGATGAGGGATTCTGATGATGGTTTGAATCCTCTCTGGAGAGTGACTGTTCCCCAAGGGTAAGGATGAATACTAACTAAGAGAATTTTGGTTTAGAAATTTGGGCTTCAGGTGCTGATATTTGGTAGCTCCTGTCAGCTAAGAAGTTGAGGACTAAAATGGTGTTGGTATCTGAGACTGCTTTTGTTGGCTACAGAGTAGTAGGTCATCTATATATTGCAAAAGAGAACTAGGAGCTAAGTTAAGTTCAGCTAGGCCCTGAGCTAAAGCATTTACAAAAATATGGGGGTTATCCCAGCATCCTTGTGGCAGTACAGTACCGGTGAGTTGGGCCAGAGGTTTACCATTGGACTCCTGACACTTAAAGATGAAAAAAAACTGAAAGTCTTGGTGGAGTTGAATGCAGAAAAAGGCATCTTTTAAATCAAGGACAGTTAATAAGGCCAAAGTTTTGTGCACCTGGTTTAATATGGTATAAAGATTGGTACTACAATTTTATTGAATGCTCTTAGGTATTGTAATATTTAGTATGTGCTATTTGGCTTTTTCACTGGGAGAAGTAGATTGTTAAAATGAGACTGGCACAGTACTAAGAGACTATATTAGTCAGGCAAAGGGGTGCTGATGCAAAAATAGCAGAAATCTGTTGGGTTTATAAAGTGTATTTATTTGGGATAAAACTTACAGTTACCAGGCCATAAAGCATAAGCAACTTCCCTCACCAAAGTCTGTTGCCATGTGTTGAAGCAAGATGTCTGCCAAAATCTGACAAGAGTTCAGGCTTCCTGGGTTCCTCTCTTCCCAGGGCTTGTTTCTCTCCAGGATCAGCTGCCCTGCTCTCTCTACAAGGCCAGCTATAGACTATCAGACAACAAGCTCTGTCTCTCTCCCCAGGGCTCAATTCTCTCTGGACTCAGCTGCTCTGTTCCTCTGTGTTCTTCTCCTGTGTGTTTACTTCCAGGGGTTCCAGCATCCAGAACTCCAACTCTCTTCTCTGCCATGTAGTTTTCTCTGTGAGTCCATCCACCAAGGGGACAGGAACTCAAAGTCCTACTGATGTAGCCCAATCAAAGCCCTAATCATAATTTAATCATACCCAGGTAGAGACCAGTTTACAAACATAATCCAATATCTATTTTTGGAATTCATAAACAATATCAAACTGCTACAGAGGCCATTGTCTAAAATTTTAAAAATCATGCTTCTAAGGATTTTGACAGCTTCTTCCTTGAGGGTATATTGCTTCTTGTGTGGATAGGGTTGTCAGTTTTATAAGCAATGGAGACTGGGGGTATCTGAAGGACTCTTTCTAGGGTTCATATGTCCTACATTAGGATATTTATTTAGCTAAGTATTTCCTGTGGAACTGTGCTTGAGTGGGCCTGCAGGCTTGAGTCTGTAGCCACAGCTAGGCAGGTGGTTGATACTGTGGAGATTAGGTTTGGATCTATTAGTTGGATAGTGGCCCCTAGAGAACAAGCGAGGTCTCAGCCTAAAAGCAGAATAGGGAACTCAGGGATAATTAGGAACTGGTGACTTACACATAGATTACCTCTTTTACAAGGGAGTGATTTGGTGAAAGATCTAGTTTTGGATTTCCCATTCACTCCCATCATCAGATAGGTCTGGGAAGAGGGAGGTCTTGATTGGCAGGTCAGGACCGAGTATGTGGCTTCTGTGTCAATTAGGAAATTAATAATCTTACCTGCTGTATTAGTCAGCCATAGGGGTGCTGAAGCAAAACACAAGAAATTGTTTGGTTTTTATAAAGGGTATTTATTTGGGATAGAAGCTTACAGTTACTGGGCCATAAAGCATAAGTTTCTTTCCTCACCAAAGTCTGTTGCTACATGTTGGAGCAAGGCAACTGCCGTTTGCCAGGTTTTAGGCTTCTTGGGTTCCTCTCTTCCCGGGGCTGCATTTCTCTCCGGGCTGAGTGCCTCTGTTTCCTCCACAATTTCAGCTGTAGACTATGAGGCTCTCCAGGCTTTGCTTCTTTCCGCAAGGCCAGCTGTAAACTCTCAGGCGAACGGCTCCTCTCTATCCCAGGGCCTTCTCTCCTTCCTCACCACCAAGCTCCTCCATCTGCTCACCTTCCCGGTTCCAGCATCAAAATTCCAACATCAGAACTTCTCTAACACTGTCCTTTGCCCTGTCTTTTATCTTGGAGACCCCACCCACCAAAGGGTGGGGCTCAACACCCTATTGATTTTGCCCAGTCAACGCCCTAATCATAACTTAATCATGCCCAAATTAACAGACCAGTTTACAAGCATAATCAAATATATATTTTTGGAATTCATAACTACATCAAACTGTCAAATGGCTACACCTGCCATGTCAAGGGTCACCTGAGGCTACTCGTGATTGGTGGTTGGTGGTGTTGTCCATGGAGGCATGTTTGTCCTGGGGCCTCTTCAATCTCTTCAGACATAGTGAGCAGTGGTTGTAGGATAGCCCAGTGACCCTTTTGGAGGCCAGTCCACTTCGAGGCCATTGCCCAGGCTTCCTGCACTTGGGGCTTGGCCCTAATGAGCCCCGTTGGTGAGGCTTCTGATGGCAGTCACCCTTTCAATGACCTTCCTTTCCGCAGTTGAAGCAGGATACCTTTGACTCCTTGGAGCCTTGGTTTGGGTGACTGAAAGGGTGCCTTTAACAGTTACTGCTATAATTTGGGCCTGTTCTCTAGACCTTTGCCTACCCCTCCTTTCCTTTTTCTCTTCCTTGGCCTGGTCACAGTTCTTGAAGACAGAGAAGGTAGTATCTAGAATTGTGTTCATGGAAGTTTGGGGGCCCATGAAAAGTTTTTTTAGCTTTCTCCAAATGTCAGGGACAGATTGACTAATGATGTCTGTCCCTAGATGAATTTGGCCTTCTCAGGAGTTTGGATATACCAGAGTATATTTTTTAATGGTTCTGCTAATATACCCTGAAACAAGGCTAGGTCTTCTTCCTTTCTTGAGTTACTTTTCTAAGTTTCTTATAGTTAATGGGTTTAGTGGTACACTTCCCCATGATCATACTGTCCCTTGTCCTTAGGTCTGCCTGTCCTCATTGATAATTCCAGTTTGGGTTGGTATATGGGATTGCTACTACCCAAACAGCATATTGACTAGGCTTTTGGGCTGCCAATAGGCATAAGCTTGGGCTTCAGTTCAAATGCAAATCTTTTCTTCTGCAGTACAGCAAGTGGATATAATTATGTGCATGTCATCCAAGGTTAACTCAAAGGACAGAGTAAGATGCTGGAATTCTTCAGCAAAATTAGCTGGGTCTTCCTGAGAATCGGCCTAGTTGTTTTTCACACTGAGAAAAATCCATCATAGAGAAAGGGACATCAACTTGAATTATTCTTGCATTCCCTTTAGCTACTTTTTGCAAGGGGTAAAGTCCTGTAGGCTTTTTTCCCTGGATGGAAAGAGGCTCTGCTTTGGGTGTGACCTGCTGGACTGAGCCCTGGTTGCAAGAGGAAGGGATTGATGCACCTGTGCAAGGGAGTCTCTGAGTGCCTCTGGGTTAGGGACATGGTGGTGGGCTGCTAAGAAGAGGATGATCTGGGATATCTTCCTTTTCTGATGGTAGCAGACTTGCTTATGCATAACACAAGCACCAAGAGCCCATTAGATGCTTCTCTCAATATAGGGCCATAAAACGATGGGTATATGGGAGTATTAGTCAGCCAGAGGGGTGCTGATGCAAAATACCAGAAATCAGTTGGTTTTTATAATGGGTACTTATTTAGGGTAGAAGCTTAAAGTTACCAGGCCTTAAAGTGTAAGTTACTTCCCTCACTGAAGTCTATTGCCAAGTATTGGAGCAAGATGGCTGCCAACAACCGTCAGGGTTCAGGCTCCCTGGATTCCTCTCTTCCTGTGACTCATTTATCTCCAGGCTCAGTTCCTCTGTTTTCTCCACAAAGCCAGCTGTAGATCATGAAACTCTGTCCTTTGCCTCTCTCCACAAGGCCAGCTGTAGACTATCAGGCAACCAGCTCTGTCTCTCTCCCCGGGGCTCAATTCTCTCTGGGATCGTCTGCTCTGCTTCTCTGTTTGTTTACTTCGTGGGATCCAGCTAAAAACTCCAACCTCCATTCTCTGTGATGAGTTTTTTCTTTGAGTCCCCACCTTCCAAGGGGTGGGGGCTCAATGTCCTACTGACATGGCCCAATCAAAGCCTTAGTCATTATTTAATCAATTAAACCTCTGAATACAATATAATCTAATATGCCCAAAGGGAAAGACCAGTTCACAAACATAATCCAATATCTATTTTTAGAATTTATAAATAATGCCAAACTGCTACAATGGGATTTCCATCTACTTCCCTTCTCTCTTACGTAATAGACCCAACTGAAGTATTAACTTGTAATTGAGGATCCCATTTAATGGTCATTCCTGGCCATCTTCTAGCTTATATTGAAGCCACACTGTATAGCAGAAGATTAATTTCTTCTTTTTCAGAGCTTCAGTGGGCAGATGATCCCAATTCCAAAGAAAGCATCCCAGGAAAGAGTTTACAGGGATGCTGGAAGAAGCACCCATCTTCCTAGGGTACAAAAATAAACCAAATGCCAGTCAGGCAAATTGACCTCCCAGGTAATGTCCTGAAGGCAGTAAAAAAAAATTAAAAAAAAAGAAAATGCCCATCATTTCAGCATCCCAGAGATAAAGGACCTTGTCTCCTGGGTATCTGCAATACCCCTATAGTCTTGGGAGATGTCCGGGACAAGCCCTGAGTGGTTGGTTGCAGTCCCCTACAGGGATGCTGAGACCAAAACTGACAAGCCAGTAGTCACCATAATAGTATGAATAGATAATTGGCTGAAATACTGTCCAGAGGATTATTGCTTAGGGTGAGGGAATTGCCCAGTGATTTGACTTAAACTGGGGCAGAAGAGCCAGAAATAAAAGTCCAAAAATGAACTAATATTCTCTTGCCTAACACTCCTCTGGGAAGCACAAATGAGAACATGTCTAAGAGGACAGTGTAGGATGAGATAGTGTGTGTATGGGGTATGGATCATTTAAAAGTTTGCAGAATATGGTGGAGTTGCTTATTCATGACACAAGCAGACTCCTACATGACTTGGGGAATGTTCCCAGTCAGGTCTAAAGGGTGGTGTTACCTGCTGCCCAGAGTCTCCTTGAATCGCATCGTGCAGGTAATAGTCCCTGCCACCTCTGTGGAGGGATCCAGAGGACTCTGAGTAGACAGAATTATGTCCTGTGGGAATCAGTCCAGGAACTTACTTGTAGTGGTGGGAGGAGAGAGTGAACAAACAAAAGAGGGCACAGACAGGCTCTGATTAGAGGCCAAGATTCACCAGTATTCATGAGATGGACGAGTGTGATACCAGTGTTCCTGGCTGGCTCACCAAAAGATGTTGGTAGCTGGTCTTTGGCCATGTTATAAGAAAGAATTCAAGGATGTGCCACAGTTTAAGCAAGCAAGCAAATAGTCTAATGTAAAGCAAAAGTACACACTCAAGACAGGAGTGTTGGTGTGTTCAAGAGGGAGATGTGCCCTGGGCTGGGGATGCAGCTTTATTAAGGCTGCCCACCTTCCTTTCTCCATGTAAAGGAAGACTTGTAATTTGCAACATTCTCATTGGTCCTGTCATATGTCAAAGAAGGACTGGAAACACAACTTTCTCATTGGTCCTGTCATATGAAAAAAAGGATTAGAAATAAAACATTATTGGTTCTATATGCCTGCCAGCCTGAGTGTGGATCAGTGGAGGGAATATGAATGGGCTTCTCATCTGTTGTTTTAAGCACCTGACCTTGGGCAATTGCCTCTTCCCTTTTTGGTGGGACTTTCCACTATTATTGTTATCTCTCCATTGCAGGCACAGATACCGATGGGCAACTACAAGCAGGAGGTTCACATAGGACTAGCTGTTTTACCTTTGTTGCCCTACTGCTTTCCCATGGCACCTTTTCTTTTCCCCCAAGTCCCTGTTCTAGTGTGCCTCAATGTGACCCTTTAACCCAAGGTACATGGTGGTTTACTAGAAACCATACAGTTAACAATGACCAACCTCTAGGGCATAATAAATATTTAGTTTCTATATGGCAAGGCTCTTTTTACTTTCATGAGAAAGAAACATAGTATAGGAGTCAGATACCTTGTAGCTTTTTTCCAAGCACCTCCAAGGTTTTTTTTTTTTTTTTTTTTTTTTTTTAAAGATTTTATTTATTTATTCATTTATCCCTCCCTTGCTGCTTGTGCTCGCTGGGTCAGCTAACCACACCGTGCGGGTGGGCTTGCCTTCACCAGGAGGCCCCGGGAACCGAACCCGGGACCTCCCATATAGTAAACGGGAGCCCTACTGATTGAGCCACAGCTGCTTCCCCCAAGGTTTTAATAACAAAAGAAATTATAACAATTGAGGCAGAAATTTCTGGTGGGCTTGTCAATCAAAGGAAATTGTTGGTTAAATGAGACCAGGATATCAGACAACAATGAAGATGATGATGGTTATGATCCTATTTTTTGAGTTTACACACAATTCCTTAAAGGTAAGAGATACCTTTATTACCTTCTTCAAGGACATTATTTTGTATGTGCATGCAATACATACAATTTATTTACCAATAATTAATAATAATAATTGGTTTGGCTGGTTCCTGTTATAAAGACTATACTGTTCCTCAAATGACTATTTTTTTAAATTTTATTTTATATTCATTTTATTTCTTTAAAGATACTTAAATTGCATAAATGTTACATAAATAATATAGAGGAGTCCCCTATGTCCTACTACCTAGTCCTCCCAAACTTTTCCACATTAACATTATCCTGCATTAGTATGGTGCATTTGTTACAGTTGATAAGTACTTTTTGGAGCATTGCAATTAAGTGTGGATTATAGTTTACATTGTAGTTTACACTATCTCCTGCTAAATTTTGTAAGTTTTGGCAAGATATATAATGGCCTGTATCTATCATTGCAATGCCATTCAGAACAATCCCTAAGTCCTGAAAATTCTCGCATATTACACCTGCTTTCCCTCTCCCTTCACTCAGAACTTCTAGTGGCCACTGCCCCCACATCAATGATAAAAGTTCTTCCATTGCTAAAATCACAATAAGTATATAGTAGAATATCAGTAAGTCTACTCTAGTCTATAGTTCATTCCCCTATCCTGAGGATTCTGGGATGGTGATGCCCACTCCAACTCTAACTGAGAAGGGGTTTAGATCCAAAGGGAAGATGGACGGGACTATCTTGCTTGCAGTTGCAGACTCTCTCTGTTCCTTGGGATGGTCATTGTCCATCATCATCTCTTTGTTAGTTGTCCTGGGTGAATCCAATGAACTGGAGAATAGGTGGTGCAACTTTGTTGAGATTCAGTGCCCGATTGGCACATGGAGACCAAAGATTTAAGATTCTTGGACATATACTTATCAGCTCTAGTACTAACTATAGCTTCAAATATAAGGGATAGAATATCTATGTGTAGGGAAACCATGACCAAATCTAAAGTAGGGCCCACTGGCTGGTTGCCACACCCCTGAGCTGTCAGCCCTTCCTATAGGGTCTGGATGTCTCCAGAGCCCTCAGGAGACCTGCTATTTGAGGAAATATTTACTGTGGCTGTCAATAAGATCCTGCTGAGACATGTATGAGCATAACCTCTGGAATGACTTCCTGACTCACTTTGAAGTCTCTTAGACATATAAACTCATTGTCTTTACACTTTTCTTCTTTTGGCCAAGGTCTTTTTCCAGTTGCACTGCTAGTTGGTGCATGGTAGTAATGCTTTGGTGCCAGAGAGACTCATCCCCAGGCATCATGTCCCCCATGGGGTGGGGGGGGAGGTAATGCATTTATATGCTGAGTTTGGATTAGAGAGAGGCCACATTTAAGCAACAAGGAGGCTCTCAGGAGGTAACTATTAGGCACCCTATAATACTAGGCTAAGTTTCAATTTCAAAAGTGAAAGTTCATAAGTACTGTCATCAATATCAAGGGCCCACCAGTGGTCCATCCTCCTTCATTAGTCACTGACCCTGTACTAGGGGGATTCTTGCTGTCCCATTAGAGAATGTAGTAGAACTCCTGAGGATGGGGATTGGATATTCTTTCAGTTATCATGTGGATCTCCACCCACAATGACGATGCCCCATAAATAGTTAAACTCTTTCATATGCCTTATAGATATGCCCCAGGTGAACTTCCTCCCATGCATTACTTATCACTGATACCCCAAACCAAGGATCCTCACCTGCCACAGTTGTAACTCTTCTGTGATCCAAAACTTCTTAAAAAATGAAGCCAACGAAAGAGCCTAGTAAAATTAATAAGAAAACTAAATAATAATGATAGCTTTAAAAATGAAAAGTATAATAGAAAAAAATTAAAAATGATTTGAAATAATTAAAAATAATTTAAAAATAAAATTAAAAGAAATAAATTTTGGTATTATTTCCTTCATCACTGTAAGATCTGCTGTCTTGTATGTACAGTGACATTTTCTTCTATTTATTCTCCCAGTGTCTTATTTTTTTCATTTCATTTAAAATATCAGTTTAAAGAAAAGTCATGTACAGAATATAGCCATCATCCACCCCCTTTTCTCCTTTCCCCTTTTAATAACTTTTTACATGTGAGTGATACATTTGTGACAATTGATGTACAAATATTGAAGCATTGCTACTAACCATGGTCAATGATTTACATTATGGTTTACATTTTGGACCATACACTTTTATAAATTTTGATGAAATTTAACATGGGCTGTATTCATGATTGCCAGATCACGTAGAACAATTCCAGTGTCCCCAAAATGCCCCATGTTCCATCTATTCTATTCTTCCCTCCCCTTCCCCTCAGGACCCACAATAATAACCAAGCTTTACTTCTTGAAGAAGAAAACTTATAGTTATTTGCAGACATTAAGGTCTTGATATACTGGCCTGTGCTCCTCTACCAGGCAGTGCCTATGCTCTAAAGAAACTCCCACCTTTCTATTTGAGAACATAGCAGAACTCCCTAGGATGGGTATCCTGTTCATTGTGTGGGTCTCCACCCACTCTTACAAGGCACTCTGACAGGATGAACACACACATACTCCCTGGAAGTGTGCCCCAGGTATGCCCTTTCCTGCATGCCCCCTCCCTCCACATCCAACACCCTAAACCCCTAACCCTCTTCTGACACATTTGCCAAAATATTCCCAGCGTTGCAGTTTCAACCACATACCTCGCAAATCCCCAGAGATCATCTGCTCCCTCCCCTGACCTTCCCCCCTGTTCCATGGACAGTGCAAACCCCCCTCCCCATCCTACATCCCTCACAGGTCAGTACCACCCAACCCAATAGCATCACTGCACCACTATCATGCCCTTCCACTGCACAACTACATCCTTCCAACTTATAGTGGATTTTACCCATATGGGCATTTTCTCACAACTCTCTACTCCCTTTCTATCTCCTGTAAACCTATCTTCCAGACTCTATCTCTGTGATTCTGCTCAATTTGCTTAATTCATATCAGTAAGGTAATGTAATATTTGTCCTTCAGTGTCTGGCTTGCTTCACTCAATATAAGGTCTTCAAGATTCATCCATGCTATCCCATGTGTTAATACTGCATTCCATCTGACAGCTGAGTAATATCCCATGGTATGCATATATCACATTTTGTATGTCCATTCATTTCTTGATGGGTATTTTGGTTGTTTCCAGTTTTGGGTAATAGTGAATAATGCCACTATGAACATTGCTTTACATATATCTGTTTGTGTCCCTGCTTTCAATTCTTCTGAGTATATACCCAATACTGGGATTGCTGAATCAAATGGCAGTTCTGTAGTCAGCTTGCTGAGGAACCACCAGACTGTCCTCCACAATGGTTGCACCATTCTGCAGTCCCTCCAGCAGTGGATAAGAGTTCCCATTCCTCTACATCCTCTCCAACACTTGTAGTTCTCTGTTTTTTTAGCAGCAACCATTCTAAAGGGTGTAAGATGATATCTTATTGTAATTTTGATTTGCATTTCCCTAATAACTATTTATGTTGAGCATCTGTTCATGTTCTTTTCAGTCATTTGTATTTCTTCTTTGGAGAAGTGTCTATTCAAATCACTTGCCCATTTTTAAAATGGATTATTTCTCTTCATATTTTCCACGTGTAGGATTTCTTTATATATATATATTTTAATTTATTTTTATTGTGGGTAAAAATCAAAATTCTCACAATACATACAAACATTTGCAAAATGATATATAAATATATATGCATATATGTGTATTCACTTACAAAAATGTTATTTATATATATATATATATACATATATTTTAAGAGGTGCTTAGATTACCCAAAATATTACACGGAACCCACTGGGATTCCCATGTTGCCCACCTCCCACACCTCCCACCACATCCCACACAAACATCTCCCACAAGTGTGGCCCACCACCCTCAATGAACTTACACATCCTGGAGCCGTGCCACCAACCATAGGCCACAGTTCACACTGTAGACCACACTCTCTCCCACTCAGTTCTGAGTGGTGTGTGCTGATTTAAAATGGCCTACATCCTTTGCCACAACAGTACTCAGGACAACCTCCAACTCCCAAAGAAGCCCCTGTATTTCAACTGCTCATCCCCTCGCATTAGGTCCCTACAGATACATAGGTTCCAAATATTTTCTCCCATTGATTAGCCTGTGTTTTCTCTTTCTTGACATACTCCTCTAAGGTGCAAAAGTTTTTCATTTTGAGGAGGTCTCATTTATTTTTTCTTTAGTGGCTTGTGCTTTGGGTGTAAAGTTCATGAATCCATTTTCTAGTACAAGATTTTGTAGATGCTTCTCTCTATTTTCTTCCAAGAGCTTTATGGCACTTATATTTAGATCTTTTATCCATCTTGAAATAATTTTTGTATAAGATGTGAGATGATATTCCTCTCTTAATCTATTTGATATGGATATCCATTTCTCCAAGAACCATTTATTGAAGAGGTTATTCTCTCCCAGTTGAGTGGTCATTGGTGACTTTGTCAGATATCAGTTGACTGTAAATGTGAGGATATGTATCAGAACTCCCAATTCAGTTCCATTGGTCAGTATGTCTATCCTTGTGCCAATGCCATGCTGTTTTGACCACTGCAGTTTTGTAGTATGTTTGAAAGTCAGGTAGGGTGATTCCTCAATTTTACTTTTCTTTTTCAATAATTCTTTAGCTATTCAGGGCCCCTTGCCCTTCCAAATAAATTCTGTAGTTAGCTTTTCCAGTTCAGTCAAAAAATGCTGTCATAATTTTTATTCGGATTGTGTTAAATCTGTAAATCAGTTTGGATAGAATAGACATCTTAATGATGTTTAGCCTTCTTATCCATGGACAGGAAATATTCTTCTGCATACATATCAGTTATATGTTTAAATTTATTACTAGGTATTTGATTCTATTAGTTGCTTTTGTAAATGTGACTTTTTTCTTGATTTCCTCCTCAGATTGCTCACTATTGGTGTACAGAAATGATACTGATTTTTACACATTGATCTTCTAACCTGCCACTTTACTGATCTCATTTATAAACTCTATAAACTTTGTTGTAGATTTCTCAGGACATTCTTTGTATAAGATTATGTCATCTGCAAATAGTGAAATTTTTATTTTTTCCTTTCCAATTTGGAAGCTTTTTATATCTTTTACTTGCCTAAGTACTTGAGCAAGTACTTCTTACTCAATGATAAATAAGAGTGGTGACAGTGGGCAACCTTGTCTTGTTCCAGATCTTAGAGGGATAGCTTTCAGGATTTCACAATTAAATATGATTTTAGCTGTATATTTTTCTTATATACCTTTTATCATTTTGAGGAATGATAAAATATTCCCTCTGTTCAAATATTTTAAAGTGTTTTTATCAGGAAAGAGTGATCTATTTTGTTGAATACTTTTCTGCATCTATAGAGATTATCATATGATTTTTTTTCTTTTGATCAGTTTATGTAGTGTGTTTCATTGATTTTCTTATGTTAAGCCCATTTAGTCATGATGTATAATTCATTTGATGTGTTGTTGAAAATGATTAGCAAGTATTTTGCTGAGGATTTTAGCATCTGGGTTCACTAGAGACATTGTTCTATAGTTTTCCTTTTTTGTAATGTCTTTGTTTGACTTTGGTATTACGGTTGATGTTGGCATCATAGAATGAGTTAGGAAATATTTCCAAAACTTCCATTTTTTTTGAAGAGCTTAGGCAAGATTGCTGGTAGAACCTTACAGAACAGGTAGAATTCAACTGTTTAGCTACCTGGTCCTGGGCTTTTCTTAATTGGGAGGTTTTTGATGACTGCTTCTATCTCATTACATGTGATTGGTCTGTTGAGTTAATCAATTTCTTCTTTTATCAATGTAGGATGCTTGTGTGTTTCTAGGAATTGGTTCATTTCCTCTAAATTATCATCTCGGTAGCATACAATTTTTCAAAGTATCCCCCTATGATACTTTTTATTTCTGTGGGGTAGTGGTGCTAGCCCCTTCCTCATTTCTTATTTTATGTATTTGCATCTTCTCTCAATTTTTCTTTGTTGTTCTAGCTAAGGATTTGTCAATTTTATTAATCTTCTCAAAGAACCAGCTTTTGGTTTTGTTTAATTTTTTGTGCTTTCTTATTTTCAATTTCATTTAGCTCTTTTTAAATCTTTATTTCCTTATTTCTACTTCCTTTGGGGATAGTTTGTTGTTCTTTTTCTAATTCCTTCAGGTGTGCAGTTAGGTCTTTGATTTCAGCTCTTTCTTATTTTTAATATAAGCATTCATGTCTACAAATCTCGCTCTCAGTATAGCTTTTGCTCCATCCCATACATTTTGATACATTGTGTTGTTTTTTTCATTCATTTAAAGGTAGTTACTTACTTCCTTTGCAATTTCCTCCTTGACCCACTGATTGTCTATGAGTGTGTTGTTTAACTTCCATATCTTCATGCCCAAGCTGGTTTTCTGCCCCTTCCTGATTTCCAAGTTAACTCCATTGTGGCCAGAGGAATTATTTGGTAGAATTTCAATCTTTCTGAATTCATTGAGAGTTGTTCTTTGGCCTATATGTGTTCTGTCTAGGATATGCACTTGAAAAGAATGTATATCCCACTGGGATATTTGAGTTTAATTTTCTGTATATGTCTATCAGGTTCAGATCCACTAATGTATTATTCAAGGTATTTGTTTATTTTTTGGGTCTCTGATGAGATGGTCTGTCTAATGGTGATAATAGTGTGTTAAAGTCCCCCACTATAATTGTAGAGGCATCTATTTCTCCACTTAGTTTTTTCAATTTTTGCACAAAGCATTTTGAGGCATCCTGGTTATATGCACAAATGTTTATGATTGCTCTTTCCTCTTGATAGAGTGCACCTTTTATTATATATAGTGTTCTTCTTTGTTTCTTACAATAGTTTTGCATTTAAAGTCTATTTTGTCTGGTATTAGTATAGTTACTTCACCCTTTTTTTAGTTATTGCTTACATGTAAAATTGTTTTCCAACCATTCACTTTCAGCTTCCTTTCATCCTTGTGTCTAAGTTGAGTTTCTTTTAGATATAGTTTAGATATAGTTTTCCTTTTTTGTAGTGTCTTTGTTTGACTTTGGTATTACGGTTGATGTTGGCATCATAGAATGAATTAGGAAATATTTCCAAAACTTCCATTTTTTTTGCATATAAATGGGTCATATTTTCTTATCAGTTCTGGCAATCTGTGCCTCTTGACTGGAAAATTTAAGCAATTAACATTCATTGCTATTACTCTCAAGGAATTATTTACATTAGCCCTATTTTCTTTAGATTTATACATGTCATATGTTGTTTTTGTTTCTCTTTTTATTCTTTAAATTATTCTTCCACTTTCCTCCAACTCTCTCTCTCTCCTGTTTTTTTTCCTTTCAACCTGCAGAACTCCCCTTAGTATTTCTTGAAGGGCAGGTTTCTTATTGGCAGTATCTCTTAATTTCTGTTTTTCTGTGAATATTTTCAACTTTTCCTCAGTGTTGAATGCCAGCCCAAATGACTATGATAAGCTTCCAAAAGGGAAAATTAAAACCTGAGGGCTCTTATGACATCTTCCAAGTCTATTGAAACTCATGAAGAGACTATTGCCAGACTAGAAAGAGCTCTAAATACAACATGGAAAACTCATTAACCTAAGATAAATTTCTGGGTATTCTGTACTTTGTATTGTTCGCCTTGGCACTGGCAAAGCTCTCCAGTGCTGTAAGACACATTGTAAGATTATAGATTGCATTAGAAAATGTATCTTTACAGTTAAAATAATCTATCTCCATCCCAGGGCAGGTCATCAGCTCAGTAACTGATGAATGATTGGACTTTCTCAAAATGAGTCTACACAATCACTGTAATTAGACGCTATTCTGGCTTCCCAAGGAAGTGCATGTACACTAGTAGGTGTCTATTTGTAGTGATAGTCATTTACCAACAGGTAGTTGCAACAAAATCCATGCTAGAGAAGCAGCCAAATCAGCTTGCACACCTCCCAAATCTGATTGGTCTGATTTTCTTTTTGGTTGGTTTCTAGGCCCATAGGGACCATGGCCCTGATATATCCTGAAAGAGGCACTTGTTACCCTCTTAATCATAATATTGATAAAAGCACTCATCCATTGTCCTTAAAACCACCCTTATAAGATGGACAAACCCCTGTCCAAACAATAGGAGTTAACTTAACTTCCTTTATATGGCTACAAACCTCATTTGCCAACCCTTGAAAATTGTACATGTGTTCATGATTCCTTGCTGCAGCAAAACTTCTGGTGTCCTAAATGAAATGATGTAATCTGCAAACTCAACTCTGATTTGTTTTTTGACATCAATTTTCATGAAAGTTTACAAGAAGGCATCTATCAAGGGATTAGTTTTATACAAGTTAACCCTTAATTCTAATTATACCCTTCTCATCTAAAGTGGTGTCTTGCATGTTTTATACCCCACTTGTCAGTGATCCTTACTATTTCAATTAAGTAGGGTGGTTAATATAATCCTTGACACTGTTGTAAGACAGAATTGTGTATATTTAGGATAGTAAACAACAAGTAAAGGTGTGGTAATACTTGAAATCTTGCCCATTTACATGCACTTAAGCATAACAGGCTGCTCTCTCTACCAATGCTTTGCCATCTCACATATATTCCACAGTTGCATGAGGAAGGCAAAGAAAGTAGTCTACTTGTTCAGTTTTCATTAGATAATAGATTGCACTTTTCATAAGGCATTACATCAGAGGTCGTATTTTTCCCATCTGCATTTTCAAAGAGCTGAGGAGAAATGGCTAATTTTTACAAAACCTTCATTACTTCAGGGTTACTCTCCCAGTTCCTAAATGTGTTCTCATGAAAGTCACCTGATTTCCACATGCCTTAACAGTCCCTAAACAGATTCAGTATTCCATATAATCCTCATTCATTAAAACAAACATTTTGAACCAGTGAGTTAGAAGGTAGGTCTCTTGTTAAAATCCATTTGGACAGTTAGATATGATGCATTTGATAAAAATGACTGTAGAAATGATGTAATGTCATTTTCAGGGTATTATTGACATTTAACATGGACCTGATTGTTTTTGCAGAGTTTGTTTCACATAGCAAATTATCATCAGTGATGATGATTCTTTCCCTAAGCGGTCTCCCCTTAAGCAATTCACCCAAAGCCATTATTAGTAGCCAGGAAACAACCCTAGGTGATCTTACCTCATGGGTATAGTTTCCATTGGGAATCTAGCATTCAGGATCATTGGTCTTTGTATGGCTAGTTCCCATTAACATTTGGTAATCCACCATCCCACTTTTTGAAAGGCCTTTTCCATGCCCTGGGCAGGGGTGGTGGGGGTTGTCTCCATTTCCTTGACTTGCTTCTGGAAGGGCATTGTAGATGCCCAGCCAAACAATCTCTTTATGAAACCACATTATCAAACAATGATGAATGATTTAAAAACATTAAGACTAGTTTTTTTTTTTTTTGGGGGGGGAGAAATTTCACAGAGTTGTAAGCAAATGGAAGTTGCACATTTCCCACTTTTTACTGGCATAGCTGGGCATCATTATTTGGGATAAGGAGCTTAATTATTGGACTGTGAAGCTGTTATATTTTATGATTAGAGAAGTACAAGTCTTTCCCTGTTGGACAATGGGATTAGATATAACAAGAATGTGATATGGTGAGCCTTGTCTATAACATTATTTTGTAACTTAACATTTATCAATTGGAAAGTACCATATTCACCACAATCAAGAGGAAGAACTTGTGGTCAAAGCCTTATAATTGCAAATATATAACTTTGGGCAGTGGCCTGATCTGGATTCCAATTGATAAGGCTGAAATTTTATGATATCATAACCTGTGATCTGACTCATCACTTCAGCATTTAACCAGGGATTATTGCCTTATTATTGATCTGCAGCTGTTTTCCACACAGTTTTGCAAGAAGGCAGACTAAGAGGAATCAATTTTGGACAAATTAATCCTTACTTCTCCATAATTTCTCAGGGAAAAATTAGCTCTCTTGGTTATCTATATTAACATATTAATATATGTTAATAATCTTCACAGAAATTATGTAGACCACCATTTGGCCTACACTGACTACCTGGTTTGGGGAGCTGGCATCTATGTACAGGATATTTTTGATATTCTACTTTTTCTTGATTTTTTTCTGGAATTCAAATCAATTATTTACATATATTCATAATATTTAATTATTCACATGTATACAAATAACTTAATCTAATTTTTGTATTTTCTAATTGTTAAAAACATTATTTATTTCTACATAAAACTGTAAAAGTAAAGTGTAGAATAATATAAAAATGATATTCCCTTGTTCAACTAATAGTTATTATATAGCTCAATATGCCTGACATTCTGTTAAGCACTACTAGAGAAGACATAGCAAGAAACTGAATAAAAGAATCAGGTAAAAGTCCTGTACAATTAAGTAGAATATGACTGGTATCTATAAGAAAATGTTAAAGAAAGTGTGTGATGTTCCATGGGAATGGGTTAGGTAGTAGAGATACCAGGCAAAGGTCCAGAAGTTGAAAATGCAAGGCATATTCAAAGAATGGAGTACTGGTAATTCCACCTAAAGTATTCAATTTTCAATCATAATGAAACACAAATCATTCTTTTATATTTTTTTATTTTTAAAGAAACTTTAGATTATATAAATGTTAGTAGCAATGCTTCAATGTGTGTTCATCAATTGTAACAACTGTACTGCACTAATGAAAGATGTTGTTTATGGGGGAAAATGTGGGAGGGGGAGGGGATGGAAATGGGGATGGGGCATATGTGTATTCCCTATATTTTTTATGTAACAAATCACTCTTTACATAATTTAAAATGTGCACAGCAAAAGTAAAATTACAAAAGCTTCTCCATTTTAAAATTATGAGTAAGGAATGGAAAATCAAAATCTAATCTACCAAATTCTTTCATACATCATTAGAGTTTTATAAGTGTATTAATTCTGATCTTTCTATAGTTAATTCTAATTTCCTTGGTGACAAAAATACTCGTTTAGGAAACAATTATGCCATCTCAAGAAAGTCAAATATTCTATCTCAGAAGACTAAAGTCATATTACTCAAGAGATTTTTGGCCAGCAGATAGTATTTTCTTCTTGCCTTTGACAATGATGCCTTGTAGTTGTTATAACAGCAACTTCATAAATTATAAAGGAGTCAGTTTACAGCATTTGACATTGATTTAGATTGCATTTAATCATTTTTATTTCCACATTGAATCTGCAGCCTTCCTCTCATGCTGTAGTTAATTGCATTCATCTGTCGATTGCCTTGTCAGATTTTGAATTTTTTTGTTTCTCTTATTATATGGTTTTGCTCTCTTTTTACATGATAATACCTTCCATTTTGTATCTAAAGACACTCTAATGTTGTTCTATTGGGACCTTCACAACTGCATGAAATTTTGTCATCTCTCTTCAAATATTAGTGCAATATTTGGATTAACATAATCTTTTGTTATTTTATTTCTTTCCATATATTATAATTTGATCTGTTTTCATATATAATACCTGAATTGAACAAAACCATCACCTACTCATTCCCCAATCATACAAATAATAGGTACATTGTTGGAATGATTGAAGAGAGCTATATATTAAATTATGTTTAAAAAAAAAAAAAAAGAAGCCAATAAATCCTTGTGGAATAAATTTGTAATCTCCACATGGTATTAGTTGTAATCTCCACATGTTTAGTGGAATGGAAGCTACTGATGAATTATAAGAATAAGAATTCTGACATAAGAATAAGAATATAAGTATAAGAATTCTGAGATAGAATGAGATAGAATGAAAGCATGTTATTTTTATATAAATAGGACATAAGGACTGCATCATAAAATTAAAATATAAATATTGTGTACATAGTCTCTCAGAACTTTAATGTGAGTGATTATTAACTTTTCCAGAATATGATGTCATATATTAATGTCTATAAATTTCATAATGACCCAGTAACATAAGTAGAGTATATTTGATCATTTCTTTTTCTCAAGAAAGAAAATGAGTCAGCTGTTTCACATTAGAATATTAGATTACTTGTCTGAGGAGCAAATATGTGATTGGAGTGCATTCTTTGACTCCTACAATTCCATTTATTTTTGATATTGTGCCTTTGCCCCATGATGCTTATATTTTACAGAACATAATTGTTCAATTGTTTTATTTATAAAGATAATTACATCTTAAAGAAGTGAAAAGCAGAGGCATCTATTGATCAATGATTTCAAAGAACTTGTAGCCCTATGGTTAAGTCCACCCTCAAGAGACCAGAAAGGATGCTAATAATCCAACCTGTGGACATTGGAGATTCACATGTATACAATGAGCAACAGTTTGAATCCACAGAAGAAAAGTAACCAAATGTAAAAAAATCTCTACTCTTAACTAGAAGTCTTTTAAAAGTCATGAAGACTAGGTCTTCCTCAGTAAAAGGATCACTTATTCTGGATTTTGCTGGCTGTGAGTATGTTTAAGAAATGGTGATGTAGGCTTATTTGTAAATTTCTAATATTTCCTGGTACCTTATAACACTAAAATAATCTGGTACCAGTTGTATGAATTTAGTATTGCTTACAAACTGTCAGAAAACACAACTTCCTAATCTGTAGTGAATTTTTATCTCAAAGTTGCTCCTCTCATTTTGTGTGTGAGGATAACATTTATATAATGCCTACATCTAATATTTTCTTTTTTAGTAACTAGTTTAGATAGCAACTTACAGTTACTTGCACATTTAAGGGAAATTTTTAAAAATTTAATACATGATCATTACTATGTATTTTAGCTATATTATAAGGAAAATCTTTCTCACTGCTCTTACAAAATAATAGTCTGGCAATCATTTAGGTTTAATTTGTTTTATGATTTGAATAATAATATTTTAAGAAACATTTTTTACTTTCTTTGGGTTTGTCACTCTGTCCTCTCTGTAACAAAACCAACGTATGTTTGTGAACTCATGATTTCCAGGGTTCAGGATATTATTTAAAAGAAGTTGCTACTTTTTCTTATGACAGGGCTCCTGTGAATGAAAAAAATATCCTTCACATAAATGTATATTATTTTTAATTACCCTATCTAAGCTCTAGTTTTGGCTCTTTCAGTATACCATGGTTTAGTCATTGTTGATAGTGTTTTTTTTTTCCCTTTAACTTTATTTTTATTTGTAGCTGTTAATTTTTATGAGTTTTTTGTTTTCTTTTTTTTGCCCTATAAAGAGATTTTAATCATAAAAATATTAATGTGTACTGTTTTAAAGTGGAAGGTCATGTATATGCTTATGAATTCTTATAACTATGAACTTATATATAGAACATATTTCAAATAGTATTTAATCAGTTATACATATGTATTTATATGTAATATTTTGTTATAGCATGAACCAATGCATGAAATATTTACATATACTGTTTTAATAGCAGACTGATTTATAAGTATTATGTAAGCATAAGATTATTTTGTGGACAAAGCTCCATGAGACCCTATACTGAGCTATTTCAGATTTGCTCCCTTATGGAGGGACCATAATTTTGATAATCTTAACTCTTCAGATAGGCATTTAGCTGAGTTCCCTACTTCAGTATAATGAAAATGCTTTTAATGTTGTGATTTCCCTAACTAATATTGTTATTTCCAACTTATTTCTCTATAACTGATTATTGCATTTCAGCCATGTTTTTGGACTCATGTCAAAAATTACTGTGAAGGATTTTCATTTTTTTGAACATCCTTATAGTGGTATATCTTGATGAGTTCAGCAGACAAAGAAAACCACCAGAAATGTTACTGCTGGCTGTACTTCCACGAGGTTCTTAAATCAGTTGGAAAAATACTATCCTTTGATTATAATGCCAAAGTCCACACGAATTCACGAAATCTAAGAATTTTTGTATCAATAACGTAAACTTGTTTTCTAATTTCAGGAAAACAAACCATATCTGGAGGGAATGAGGGATAAAATGCTCTACATAGTCCCTGTCACTACGAATGACTAATATATATTGAACATTATCATTTGTACTTATTCACAACCAATGATATTAAATATGATTATTACTGATAACAGAACTTGAACTCGTTAACACTTTATATTGTTTGTTACCATGAACTCTTGTTAATATGTATCTTTCTTATCTTACATTTATATTTTAAAAATCTATTTCTTACATTTTTTACTTAAATTTATTCCTCAGGACTCCAACTAAAGCATGCTATGCACTGGAAAAGCAGATATGTCACATTGCTTCAGCATTCAGAACTTACTTCCTTTTCCCTGTGCACTTGATTTCCTCCCTTCTTCCATTCCTTTTCAACATGAGTACGTTTCTCTGTGAGCTGATGTTGAGACATATCCATCAGTATCATATCCATAATTTGAAACCTTAAGCCAGTTGAAATGTCAGGAAATGTATTCTTTCCCTCTATTTCTCTAAAATTAATTAGAAAGATTATCCTAACTCCTTTGGCTTGTTTGTGGACAGGAGAAATATATAGCAAAAGTGATCTATCTGGGATCAGACCCTACTTGTCCTATGATGTTCCAGTGAGGTTTCCATGACACTAAGCAGTCTCCAAGAAGAAAACATTAGCCATTAAGAAACATACACACATCGCAAATGTCCCACTCCTTTTTATTTTAAAAATGAGCTTATTTCTAGTTTATAAAAACTTTTGGAAAAATCAAACAAACAAAAAAAAAAAAACAACTAGGCTACTTTCAAACAAATTATTGTCTCTTTGCCTTGGATACCATTGCACTTGGCTTCACTGTGCTTTACAAGTCACTGATCTAAAATATAGATAGAATCCAATTTATAAACTCAATTTGTGAGTCATAAGTCAATACTTAAAGAATGAAAAATTTGGTTTTGATTTAGGAATATCTTAAAGGCTGCACCCCAGACTTACCTAAATTCTAACTATAATAGACATCAGATTTCATGATGGCAGGGCTCATACATTCTCTTGAGATTTCTATATTCCTTAATAATGCCTCACCAGAAACCATGCTCATTGAATGGATAAACAGATATATAATTGCTTATTTAATGAAATAGATATTTAAAAGAGCAAGAAGAATGTAGATAACATGAAAAATTTATACACACATAGAATAAAACCTAAGAGGGGATTAGAGGAAAATGATTCTCTTTATATAAAAATAGTTTTTGCATAAACCACTACAAGTAATATAAGGCAGTAAGGAGAGTTTGTGGCAATTTATAACCATAAGCACTTTCTAGTAATTGCCACAGAGATAAGAAAAGTATAAATAGAAGATATTGTTTTTCTCTGGATTTAGTGAGATAGACTGCTGCATCCTTGACATCCTCTGAAAGGAAGGAGAGAATCAGCAACTGACATTATCAAATAATTATGGAAAACAAAACATTTTCATAAATCTTACTTTCATTAAATATCTTATTAGATAATTTCAACATGTTTATACATGCATTTATTAAATGAGTGAAAATTCACATAAATGAATTAATTTATTGATGGAGTTTCAGTTAAAGCCCATGACTACTGACAGAAATCAGGAATATAATAAGCAAGCTCTCCAGTCTCATGCTCTAGGAGTTGGGTGGGGAAACAGCCTGAGACAATGCCTGTAAATTACAGAAATGTAAAAGAGCTGAGTCACTGACCTTTAAGACTTGTTGATTTCAGCTCATGTGTATCTATTACCTTTACACATGTGCACATGTATTTTGATTTGCCAAAAAAATGAATAAAAGCCACGCTCTATGAGGTGGCTTGACTCTTCTATCCATATCGGATGGACAGTCCCCTGATCCCAGCTTCTCTTCTTGTCTTATTCTTTCTTTCTCATCCGCGGCACTGTTTTCACGGACCCAGGTCCTGACCGGCACCTGACCGGCAACAATTTATAATATTTAATAATAAATATTGATTAGATTAGTATTATATCCTGTCAAAAAACAAATGAAAATAAGTGGCAGACTAATTTTTTGAATGCAAATGGTTCCATATGTTTCTCTGCACAAGGTTTTTGAGCTTCTTATTTGAATGTTGATTAAAGAAACAAAAATGCAAAGCAACGATATAAAAAGATGGAAAAGGGAAGGACTATCAAGATAAACCGTACTGCTACTTCTTCAACTGGAGCTAATAATAAATAGCATATGAAAAGATTGCCCTATCTCTTTCTCCCCTCTCAACTCTTCTGGATGGCTTAGTCATTGATCTTTCATGTGGGGAATCTGGACAAGGTGAGACTAAAAGGGATTAGAGGTCTGGAAGGGAAGGACAGCTGTATATTCTGGAAGACAACACCACGATATTAATTGGATATGAAAAAAATAGAAACAGATTAGACACAGGAGAATGAAAGACTTGTTTTTGCTAGATGCTACTTAGTTTGTAACCTTGAAAGCAGAGCTTTCCTATGTCATAGAATGAGTCAGAGGTTTGGGAGTAGGCATATCTGGGTTTCAGTGTTGATTCTACCAATTAATAGTTTTGTGACCTTATAGAGTTTCCTTTTTCCCATTTTTAAAATGTGTAAACCAAGAAACAAAGAATAAAATTATCTTTAGTTCCAAAAATGTGAGTCCTTATCCATAGCACACATATGGCCCGCAAATGAAGTTCATTTATTCCCTTCATGGACAAATACACAAGCAAGTACTTTCTGGCTTTGGACAATAGACAGCACATGAGATTCTGGAATCATGTGAGAAAAGCATTATGCTTACCTGTCTTTATAGACTGCTCACCAAGGAAGTAAAGAGTGCAAACAGAGTATAAAGGTTTGGTCTTCCAGAACTGAAAAGACAGAAATTGTAGTTTCCAGCAGTTGAAGAAGTGGAACAGTCAAGACAGGTGCTCCAAATGCTGTGTGGGGATTCCCTGTAGGTCTCAGGCTGAAGACTGAGCTGCACGTGTGCAGGGGGTCTCTACAGGCATAGTCAAGAGACCCTGGAATAAGGCTGAGAAAAAAACAACTACAGAGATCATGAACTGATGGGAAATTTTGGAGTCATGTCCCCACCATTATGAAGAATATCTCTAATTGACTCAGGCATGAAGTTAAGTCAAAAAAAAAAAAAAAAAAAAAAAAAAAACATACATTAGAAGTAAGGACACTGGCCTTGAATAAAAGACTTACCCTAGGATTATGGACAAAACCCAATAGATCTTCCTTATCAAAGAATAAAATGAATCAGAGTTTTGAAATGCACTTGAATAATTCATTGCCTGCCAGAGCAAAACTGAATAATCTTTAAACTAAAGCAACATAATACAAACCCTCTATAATATATCAATCACAAAAGTGTATGTAATAAAAATACTAAAAAGAAAACAAAGCATGTAAGTGTGAATCATATGAGTAAATACAGAAGTTAATAGGAATATATTTCAAGATTATCCAAAATGCAAAATACAACTATCAGAAATCAAAAGTGTGGCATATATGACTTGGATTTTCTCGCCAACACTTCCTGAGCTTTCCCTCTTCCCAAATTGCAGAAGCATTCCTAAGTAGTTAAAAACTCAAACCTGACAAATTGGTTGTGAACTGGTGAATGATCAGTAAATCTTGCAATACTACATTCCTTAGAATTCCTGCTTCCCCTATGTGCTTTCCTCATCTGTAACTGAACATGCATTGTAAAATACACCTCCTGTTTTGCACCGAGCATCGACAATTGAGATAAAAAAAATGTTGTCTCTCCTCCCACTTCTAAGGATGAGGACTCAACATAAGGCCCCTAAATAAATGCTCATTATTCACCATGCTGGACTTATCTGAGTCTTTCTTTGGTCTGACATATCCATCTCAGTTGGGCAAAAAGTTATCGTTTTTACACAGCTATTTACTATACTCAGGACAAAAGTATTATGTAAGAACTAAATAGCAAACTGGAAGCATAGAGGAATGTATCTACCATCTTAAAACCAAAACAATAAAATGTTTTCAGACTACAAAAACAAATTAAGTAATCAAGAACAGCAACATGTGTCAATAAAACAATGAAGAAAACTTAAATGAAACCTTATAAAATTTTTGAGAAAAATATCAATTTACAGATCCAAGAAATTTCAAAAACCCAAAACAGGTTAAATCCAACTCTCTCTCTCTCTCTCTCTCTCTCTCTCTCTCTCTCTCTCACACACACACACACACCAACACACACACACACACACAGGTATGAACCCAGGCACACCATATTCAAACTATGGAAACTGAAAGAGAAACAGTTCAAAACAGCCATGGTGGGGGAGGGAGAATATATTACCTGCAGGAAAAAAAATACATCAATTATGGCTGACATCCTATCAAAAAGCATAAGACTAGAAGACAAAAAAATAATCTAAAAAGTGTTTAAAGGCAAAAATTAATAACTATATCTCATGGAAATATTCTAAAAAAGCAAGGGTGACATAGAGACATTTAAGATTAATGTAAGTTCAGAAAATTTGCTGCCAAAATACTCCAGTATTTTGCTAAGAGAAATTCTTCAGGCTGAAAAGAAAATAATATCAGAACAAAAATTCATTATATGATAGGAATGATATACAGAAGAAAAATTTTTTTTCTGAAAATCATCAAGAAAATTTACCAAAAGAAATGAAGATCACTAGGAATGGGAAATATTTATAAATTCTGCAACAGACAACTGACTAGGTACAATATAATAATAATATTCTCTTTTCAGGTTTGTAATTTATATGAGAGTAAACAATATGGCACAATGACAGAAAAGACAAGGGCTAAATGGAAATAGAATGTTTTAAGGGTTCTTACACTTTATGTGAAAAGGTACAATATTAATTTCAAGTACATTAAAATAATTTAATAATTCCATATGCTGAAAAGAAGTATGGTTTAAAAACTCCAATAGAAAGAATAAAATTGGATAATATATTTTTTATTAACACAAAAGAAGCCAGAATAGAACAAGCAAAGGACCAAAAACAGATGGCATAAATTTAAAATAGCACATCAATACTTACTTTAAATGCAAATGGACTAATCACTCTAATTAAAAGGCAGAGTTATTGAGAGAACTGAAAAATGATAAAGAATTATAAGATATTTATAAGAGATTAGAGAAACTTACAAGTAAGAATAAATATATATTTTGTAAGTATAAGCATGTAAATACATCTGTGGCTATATTACATTACAAAGAAAACCTCTGTATTCTGGAGGAATGATGGATAGTATAAAATAATAAAGACCCAATTAATTATAGAGATGGAAGAATTCTTAATAGAACTTCAAAACAAACAAATTGAAAATTGACAAAATAAATGGAGCAATAGAAATTTAAAAAATAATAAAATTGTGAAATTGTCAGAGATAAAGTTTCAATGGTTTGTTGTCACCTAGGACAAAGAAATCAAGTTCTCTTTCTGTTTCTGACTCCTGATTTTCTGCAAAAATAATTTTGCTTTTAGAAATGTTCTGTCAGAGTCCAGACAATAAAGATTCAATAATAAATTTTTTAAAAGTCATAACATTAATTCTGTAAATTATTTGTTCTTCAACTTTTATTTATCTATTTAAAATTAAGATTAAGGACTATAAAATTGATTTCAACATTGGGAAGAAAAGCTCGCTGATTTTCCAAAGAATAAGCAATGCTATTTTAGATGTAGTTAACATTTAAAAAATTACCTATAAACTCTAATTTGGTTTAAACCCAAGGCTATCTACTGTCAAATAAATTGATGGCATTTTAATCTCCATATAAACCTGTCTCAACCTCACTAAATTTTTGATGAATAAAAAAATTTCACGTCTAAAAGTTCACAGATATTTTGTAATGTCTTTATCCACACTACATATTCTCTCCTGAAATTCTGGAGTGTGAAAATTTTTCCTTAAGAGTTACTTCTCAATCTATATGAAAGTTGATGTCACTACCATTAATCAAAGCAAAATTCAAAATAAAATATTTGAATTGATTATGTTTAGAGAAAGTTCGCTTTGACCATTAAATTAAAATGACAAGTCTCAGCATTTATTTTTACTTTCTCCTCTTATTTTCCATTTAATAAAATAAAAGCCATGTATAATAAAAATACAAAAACGTTGTCCAAATATTGTAATTGATAGATACCATAGTACATCTGCTGCATAGATGAACTAGGTGATGGCCAAACCAGAAAAGAGAGGCTGTGCCATGTTTTCCACTTGATGCCTCAAAAACACCCGTTCATCAGCCGGTGCACAAAAGTCATCTTTTCAAATCCAGCAAGATCTGACATTACAAAGACAGTTTCTCCAGCAATTACATAACCTTATATGCAGCCCTGGCCAAACAAAGAATTTCCTGAAGTGTGTTTCCTCTGTTCCTGCACTGTGCTACCATCTGTTTCTAAGATTTCTATGGATTTTTAATTAAATGAAAATTTAATCTAACCTTACAGCATGTGGATAAATCTTGTCTTTCTTTCGATCTGTAGCGAACCTCAAGAGATGTGCTTCATTTTGTTGTTAACAAAAGCTGTTGTTACCAATGCCATGTTGATAATAAAGAAGTAGTAATAGAAATTTTTGTTTTCACATCTAACTCCTCTTCTAGAACTGTTACTTCTGAAAGGAAAAGACTTTATCTTATTCAACTTCATGGTCCCAGGATTACTGGGAAAGTGACCTTCATTTAGTAGAATTTAGTAGATGTTCGATAATTGTTTGTTGAATAAATTGGTGAATTAATTATTTAACAAGATTGTTTCCTCTATTATAACTTTGCATATTAGCTATTGAATAGAATTAAATAAGAAAATAATCAATAGATATTTAGAAATTTTTCCATCTATCACAGTAAAATAAATCATCAACTTATTGGAAGAAGGTTTTAATTAGCTTGTTAGTAAAAGCATGACTATAAAATATTAACCACAGGTATGAGAGTTATTCTTCATCATATTTGACATGGGTGGTAATATAATTTCAACATATATTTATACCATGAAATCAGTAGTAGGAAAATTCACTTCTTCTTGCTAAAAATGATATCTGGCAAGCCTAGCTGGAGACAGAGGTTATCTGAGATTCTCTAATATCATTTCTTTCCTGTACTTTCACAGTGTTTTAAATTTTTGTAAAAGGGTTTGTATACATATCTATTGATAGTATAATACCTTTGGCTGTGATCAATATTCCAACATCCATGACCACACACACACCTATAAGGAAATGATAAGAGTATTGATGATGGTTATGAATATAATAAATTAATAATAAACAATAACAATATATACTTACAACAAGGCAATTAAGAGAACAGCATTTAAGCAAGAAGCCTAGGTTTAAAACCAAATTTAACACTTAACGGAAACTTGGAAAAGTTACTTAAAAATGTTTGACTCAGATTCCTCATCAAAAAAAAAAAAATGGTATACTATGAGTGTCTCCTTCATAGACTGCAATAAGAATAAATTTACAGTTTTGAGAATCATGCTTGACTTATAATAAAAGCACCAAAAATTTACAGATTTTGATGATGATGATGTTGTTGACAATGGTGGTAGTGATGGTATATATTTGTGGGTTCTTGGAGTCACATATGCAAAAAAAATCTAATGACCCCCATATTATTTTAATATATTCTTCCATATTAGTTTTTACACATCCTGTTTTTATTTTTATTTATTTATTTTTTAAATATTTATTTATTCATTTATCCCCCCCTTGCTGCTTGTGCTCGCTGGGTCAGCCAACCACACCATGCGGGCGGGCCCGCCCCCACCAGGAGGCCCCGTGAACTGAACCCAGGGCCCCCCATATGGTAAACGGGAGCCCCACTGATCGAGCCACAGCCGCTTCCCCATCCTGTTTTTAAATACACATGGTTTTTATATCATATCATTAAACTTTTTCAATTTTGTGCAGCCATTTGCACTGAAATACACAAAAGCTAGGAATATGCATACTTAAGCATTTTCATTAGATTTGTATTGCAGGCACATTAAGAAAATACCTTGGGGGTAAAATTAAAATACAAATCTCAAAAGATGAAAGATGTTAATTGACCAATTCCTTTATGAGAAGAGTTTGGAATTTAGGATGTATGCTAGTATAAGACTATTTAAAAAAATAAATTGCAGAAGGCAATTCTTTATTTGTTGTTATCAGTGTGAGGAGCAAATGGAAGAGTCAGACAAGTTGATGTAGTTGAAGGAGAGGGCTGCAGCTCGCTCAGGCAGAACAGCACCAAGGTTGCTGTGAGCCTATTTTTTATTCATTCAATATCATAGCATCTAAAAATAGCTAGGCTTTATTATTATGTTTTTTAAGCAGTGACTCTTTTCTCATGCAAGCACATTTACCTTCCTACTTGTACTCCCTATTCTTTTAGAAAGATAGGGAACTGTTTTCAGTTCCCATTATGTTTCTTGCCCACATTCTAGCTAGACCAGGAACTGTGTTCAGTTCCAGGCATGTGTGCTAGCCTCTTGGGTTCATCTGTAGTTCATTTAGCTGTCTGTTTCTTCCTTCATTTCCCCCTTATTTTTTAATTGAAATAGCATGATGTGTGCTGTAGCAGACTGCTGGTGCATTGATTGGTTTGGTTGTCACAATCTTCTGCAGACTGAACAATATAAAAAGCACAATATTAATACAGTTATACATATGAACATAACAGATCCTGACAAACCATGTAGCCATTATTTAGGATGCAATTGTTCTAACCTGTTCATTAACCCTTTTAAAATCTGTTCCCCAGTCATAGCTTGTAATTGTTTTTCAAATGTCTGATGTATCTTCTGTTGCAAGCATAAGATTTCTTCAGTTAAATTATCATGATTTAAAAGATGTTTTTCACCGAGTCCCAAGGAAACTCAGTTGCATTGTAAAGCACAGGAGTAATAAAATAAGATGTTTGATTCCAGTCACATTTCATTTTCATTTGTAATTTCATAGCTTGAATCTGATCTCCTAACAGAATAGCAGTTCGTCTTAAGTCCGCTAGTTTTTCATGTATGTCTGAATCTGTTTGTCTTTGAATTTCCCATAACAGTTCTGAATTTTGTTGCCACATTCGCACGAAGTCAGCAGTTTGCACTTCTTGTTGAAGGAATATTCCTGCAGCAGCCGCTATTGCTGTTACGGCTATAATACCCATAATTACAGCTATTAACATTCCTATGAATCTTCTTGTCCTTTTCAACAATCTTTTAGATATTGAAGTCAATATCCCCATAACTGGGGTGTTTTGCCATTCTTGATTCATCTGTATACTTAACCATACTCCAATTCTTGCTCTTAAGATGTAAAGACTAGAGGTATTTGGGAAACTAATAGAGCTGTTAATACATGTATATAAAGAGCAGTTGTTCAGACATTCTATTGCCCCATTACTATTATTCCAAGTAATATTACCCAATAATAAAACATAAGGAAGATGCACACGAGCTCTAAGCCATTCCGTATTATTATGAGTAAATTTAAGAATATAATTAGTACTTATATTTGAAATGAGCCCCCGCCAAGAACTAACAGAGTGAAAAGCCTAGGCTAGTTTCCACAGATGCGGTTGAGTGGGATGTCCCACCCTGAAAGGATTAGGCAGTGTAAATCCTCCCCCATGCCAGATGATGGAATAATTTGCATGTGTACTTATGCTTTGGTTCTCCTTATGACATTGTAACAAAAGTAGGGGACTCTTCACTAGTTTCTCAGCTTGGTGCGTGAGAGTGCTATCTGTTTCTGAGTTTCCAGACAATCTTTCTTGGGAATTCAGACAATAACATCTGTGTGATGAGTTTATTCCGCTTTGCCTTCTCCCACTGATATCTGCTGCATGCAGTGTCCTTGGAGAAAATTACTAATGTTTATCTGCCAGCAAGCATGCTTTTTAAATGCTTAACCGTTTATGCTCTGGCTCTCAGCATCTTCTCCAACAATTCCCCCTTTTTTGTGTTTTGTTTAGGGTGACTGTGTCTGTCTTAGGTTGCCTTCTTCTGAAGGTCTTACCCATTTCTGGCCACCAGTCAAGGTGCCATGGACAAGGGTTTGAGAGTTAAGGGTTTTAAGCAGAGTCAAGTTGTTGGCATGGCTGGTTTTTTCAGCCCTGTTAATGCGGGACAACAGGGCTTTGTGAATGCCTCCTAATACAGTTAAGAGTAGCAGAGCACCACTGATCACCACACCGAAGTCAGCAAGTACAGAGATTGATTTCCACCAATGTACGGGGTTTATTTTATTCAATTGATCTATCACTGATTGCCAAAATTCACTACCTGGAAGTGTAGTAAGTTGATTCTCAGACATGCTTAAAATCTTCTTTTGCAATTCTGTAATTCTTATAGATAAATTTGTGTGGTGACCTATTAGATGATTTTTTATTTTTATTTTTCATTCATAATGGGAACCATTGTATGGGAGAGGAGTGATACAAAAAACACTTTCATTTCATTCACACTTCAAATCTTGTTTTAAATTTAGATTATATACCTGATCTTCCATTTGTGTAACAGCCATTTCTAAGTCAATAATCCTATAATTAGTTTGCTCATCAATATATGCCTGACTATGCCATAGCTTACCAGCATTATGATGCCAATTTTTAACATATTGTTGTGCTTGAACATTCTCATGTAGGGCAATTCCTGCTACAGCAGCAGCAGTAATAATACTTATAAGCCCTAATACAGCAGCTATAATTAATCCAACTAAATGTCTGGTTCTTTTCAAATAATGATTTAAAAGGTGCCAAAGGATTTGGCTCTCAGGGGAAGACTGCCACCAGCGATTCATGCGACCTGGAAATCATATTCCACAACGCTGTTTTCCCATTAGAACTACAGTAGAATTCTCCTGTAAAACAGATTCTGATACACAAGTGTAAAAGGAGCAATTGCTGCAGAAAAACCATGTTTGATTAATGCTCACTGTTCCAATTATAAAAACAATGGGATCCCGCACACATATTTTAAGTAATTAAATGGATTTTCTTTTTAAACTGGTAATATTAGTTTTACTGCCTTGCCATTCAAAAATTGGGCTAGTTCCCCCAAATTATTTTTAGCTTTGTTAAGTTTAGTGGTCCATAGTTGTGGGATAAATCTTCCCTGATGAGTCCAATTTAGTGACATATTTATACTTATGATGTCCCCCAAATTCTAAAAATAATGATAGCTTTCATTAGTTGTTTTTGTTGAATTACTAATTTTTCAACTTATGGCTGTGTTTACATTAGGTTTCAGTATCTCTGTAAGGGCCCGATTCTTTATAATTCTATAGGAATTATTAAAGAGCACAACCTCATATGAAACATGGCACGTATGCCATTTATCACTTTGTACTCTGATTTTGGGACTGTATACATGGATCGATGGATCCTATGCAGATAGGTCATTCAAGAAAAGGCAAGGTTAAATTTTCAATAAATTTCCCTTCCTCTTCAGGTTTTAGAAGAAAGCAAGAATCAATGGGCCCAGGAAAGTGAAAAGACTAATTAATATAAACAGGGTAGGATTTGTCCCCCTAAGTGAACAATTCTAAAAGGGGTGAATTAGTAATATAAGCCCAATATGTATAATTATGTGAAGGTGCATTACTTACTGGTGTGGTTGTCAAGGTAAGCATAGCAAAGAATAACCGTGTTAGAGTGATATTCTGACTTTTATAAGTTACCATCTTTTTTGCTTCTTGTGTTAGCTTCTTCGGCTTGGTTATGTCTAGATTTCAGACATTTGGACAGGACCCAAAGCTGGTTTCCTTCATCTGTAATGATAAGAGAAAAACCTCGACCCTATATCCTAACTTAACTTCTGCCTTTTCCCATTTATTATTACTTTTATGCTTTTTATAAACTAGTTTGTCTAATATTTGCTTCTGTATTTTTGCCTGATATCTGCCAGAAATGCTCTGCTGCTGATGTATATGATTCTGACCTTTGGCTTAAAATAATGCTTGATATAATTGTTCTTGCACCTCACCATTCCCCCCCCCTTTTTTTTTGTAGCATTTATAAATAGAGGTTTAACTGTAAATTTTTTATGATAAGTATACATATATTCACATACTTACTAAATCAGGGGATACACTGATATTCTTGGTTTATTTTTGGCTCAAGTCTTAAATAGTTAAAAGATAAATGTTAATATGTATATTTAGTTTAATAAGCTTATACTGACAATTAGGATGAGAAACATAAATAACATAACTAATTAAAAGATTAAGTCAATATTGAACAAAGTTACAGAATGACAGATAAATAGAGCAATCTTATATATATATATAATTACCAATATTTTGCTTTTAGCTGAGAAGTGTTGAAGTAGCAACTGATACTAGAGTTTTGGTTGACTGTGTTTAGGATTAATGAACTTGATATTATAGATGCCAATTTGTGAGTATTTTGCTAATTCCTGAGGAAGGGGCCAGCCTCCTCAGGAAGGAACACAACACTCCTTGAGCAGTACATTTTAAGGTTTATACATTAATCCCTGGGAGAGTGGCCAGCTCCCCCAGGGAGGAATACAACACCCGTTGAAATGCATTTTATCTTTTTTAATTTGTTACAAAGCATCCTTGATGTGCTTATGATTTTAATTTCCAATATTTTTCCTGAAATGAGAAAAGTGTTAACTAGCAAAGCATTGCTTTGTAGGTTAACAAAGTTTTTTGCATGATGTTTTACTTTAGGTCTGAACAATAATTACTAAACTTTTTCTCAATACATTCAGTTTCAGGACTGTTCAAATTCAAAACAAGAGATTTATATATATATACTTAATAGAACACCTTTATGTGTAACACACAAGTCATTAAATTACTTATGTATGCAATGTATTGTATTAAAGTTTCGATTAGTATTTAAGTATATTATACAAAATTCATAGCTATAGTAGATTATACAACAGACATCCAATGAATAAACTTATTTTTTAAACATTTAAGATTTTTTGTAGCATGATTGGAATGATCTCAATTTCTTTATTTTGTATAGTTTAAGGTATAGGTAAAAACAAATTAGTATTTTCTATTTGGGTTGTGGGGTAATACATTAACTTGTAAATTTAATACTTGCATTGCTTTTGTTATTAACATTATAATTAGAATTGGGGCTGTTGCTGACAGTGTTGAATATAAACTTAATAATTGTTGGCTATTTTACAGGAAGGGGATATAGGCTGGCTTGACTTGTTTAAGAAAATATTAAAGAAAGCTTTAGCAAGTTTTAAAACAAAGTGATAGTGACATAACTGAATATTAATTTTTTGCAACAAACTAGCAATATTTGGGACCACTGCATGTGGCAGGAGTGTTATTTTATTTGACTATATTTTACTGTTATGCACTACCCTGGCAGCCTCTAATGACTGCTTTCCTTTTGTGATTATAACTAAAAATTATGATTAATAACCTTATATTTTATTTAATATTATATTGAAACATTATTATATTTTCAGGAATTTTATACACTTTTAAAGTATTCATATGAACTTTTTATTCATATAACTTTAGTTGTTATAAAATTAGAAAATTTCTTTTAATTATACAACAGTTTTAAGTACTTCATTCAACTTATATCACATGAACTTAACTATTTTTAGTATTTCACCTTTTTCTAGGTAAAAGACTAAATCATTTGTAACAGTTTGAAATAAAAGCTACTTTTCAGGATTTGTCTTTGAGAAAGGAGGTTTGAACATTGTTTTCTTTTTAAAAGTGATAAGACCTGTTTCTCCATGGGAACAATAAGGTTAAAGTATAAGAAGCTATTCTGATAAAAACAGACTTTTTTATTGCATACTGATTCTTTAGGAGAAAAACTTTGTAAACCTTTAGTAAAACAGACTACTGACGAGAAACTTTGAGAAATAATAAAACTTCAACTTTATATTATTACATTGTTTGACATTAAAGCTTTTAAATTTTTATAGATAGACTGCTTAAATTTCACTTAGCTTTGACCACAAAAAATCCTTTTTTATGTCCCACATTTTACTTTGTTTTAATAACTACTTATCTTATTTTAGGAGAAAACTACTTTCTTTTCTTTAATAATAGAAGCACATTTTATATACCTTCCATATTTAATTTATTACAATGATTTTGGAAACTATTTCCAAACAAACTTCTGACAACATATAATTGCCATCAACATTAAACAAACTTGTTAGAATAATAATTTAATTTGAGTATAACTATTTTTATTATTTTAAACTAATATCCTTATTTATTAATATAAGCACTTATATAATTTTTGGCTATTTGAATAGATCTCTTATAATAATCTTCATTTATTAATTTAATATTACCATTCGGAGGTATTAAAATATACATTGACACTGAACAAACAGACAAATACAAAAAGAATTATGACACACCAACAGAACCATAAAGTTTACTAATTTTACCCATAATTTTTACTCCTTGGGTACGGCTGTTTTCAAGCCCTTCATCATTTCACATTTTTGATTTTACTGTTTTTAAGGTTTTCTCTGGAAACTGTGTCCTTGTTTTTGAAACACTTTTGTTCTTAATTAACAACCAGCTAGGACAACTTAAGCAGCATAAATGCAGTTAAGCTCTAATTTAGCAGTTTATACAGATATTTAACATGTATTTTTTTAATTATTACCCTTTAGGAGTACATTTAGGCTCGAAGTTCAGATTTCTGGGATAGGCCCTTTAATTCCTGTTCTTATATCTGGTATATTCAGTGAAGGGGTAATAAACTTAGTTTCAGCTGAGGAAGAATCAACAGCTATACTGCTTTTGGTAACTGCCTTAAGTTCTGTTACAGGCCAGAGTGAATGGCTCTGTTGCTGACTGGGTAGATATGAGCAAGGCTGGGAAATGTGCTCATATTATTTGGTTGAGGGCCTTGAGCAAGGCCCACTTGGAAGTTTCCCACCTTATTAATGAGACTGACATTTTTATGATATTTAGAATGGCATTCTTTGACCCAGTGTAATCCTTTTAGGCATTTCAGACACACACGAGTTGGTATTGATTTATTATTGCCGCTAAATGGAGCTTTTACACTAGTTTTGGCTTGGCAATTTGTTTTCATATGACCTGATTTCCCACATTTAAAGCAATTTAAATTATTAGTCAGAGGACTACATCCCTTTAGAGCAGCTACAAGAAGGTTCATGTTATAGGTATTAGGCCCAATGTTTTGGCATATTTTTATATAATCCTGTAAACTATTTCTATTTGCCTTTATTGGACATAAAGCCTTTTTACACTCACTGTTAGCATTATTAAAAGCCAATATTAGAATAAGCATTTCTTTTTTTTTTTTTTTGGTAATAAAATTTTTTATTCCATTAGATTTAAATCCATGCTCAATTTAGCAATTTTAATTGGTTTTTACAATGCATGATATTGTAACAAGTCGTGTTCGTCTGGAAAATATTTGTTCACAGAATGATTCAGATATAAAAAATTTGACATTTCATTTTACAATTCTAAAATTAACCGCATTTATTCATATCTCTAAAGGTTGTTTCAGACAGATCTTTTGCTATTAAGAAGTTCTCAAGCTCATGTGTAGGACACTAGTTTTTCCAAATTTTTTTAACACTTGAAATTCAAATTTTATCATTAGCAACTAATTTTAGTAGTTGATATCATTATATTCATGTGATTAGTAAAGCAGTTGTAGGTTTAAAGAAAAATCATGCAGAAAGAGAGAAAGCTTATATATCCCCTACCTGCAGTTTTTCCTATTATTATTATACATTTCTATATTTTCTTTTCTTTTCTTTTTAATTAATTTATTTTTTATTGTGGGTAAAAATCAAAATTTTAAGATCAGATTGAGTTACTATCTTGTTGACTACATCTACCAGCCTTAGTGGCTCAGGAGGCAGTGGTGTAGGCCATTCCTCAACCTCCTCAGAAATTAACTCCTTATGTCCTGGAGAATCCACAGGGATTGGAGAGGTAGGCATATCAACTTTATCAGGACTGGAATCTTGTGGCAAGTCCTCCTCACTCTGGAAAGGTTGTATAGCCAGAGCAATTTGCTGATTAGCAGCCCACACATCAGCCACGACAATTTCTCCGTGCTGATGAGCTCCTTTAAGAGCCTTCCCCACATCCTGCCAAACCTTAGGATTTAATTGGTTTAGTTTCCAAGGGGAAAACCAATAACAATTCCACTGTATCAAGCGTTAACAGGTACCATATGACATGTTTTTTAGTCCTCAGCCCTGAACTATGCAAAAGGGATTTTAAAATTCCCGCATACTCATCAATCTGTGACGGGGAATTAACCATGATCTCTGCTTCTCCCGACGTCTCTGCAAACCAACCAAGCAGTACTTAAATCTCCGTTTGGTCAACAAGATTCCCAACTCACCTTGAGCCCCACTTTTGGGCGCCAATATGTTGTTATCAGTGTGAGGTGCAAAAGGAAGAGTCAGACAAGTTGATGTAGTTGAAGCAGAGGGCTGCAGCTCGCTCAGGCAGTACAGCACCGAGGTTGCTGTGACCCTATCTTTTATTCTTTCAATATCATAGTATCTAAAAATAGCTAGGCTTTATTATTATGTTTTTTAAGCAGTGACTCTTTTCTCATGCAAGCACATTTACCTTCCTACTTGTACTCCCTATTCTTTTAGAAAGATAGGGAACTGTTTTCAGTTCCCATTATATTTCTTTCCCACATTCTAGCTAGACCAGGAATTGTGTTCAGTTCCAGGCATGTGTGCTAGCCTCTTGGGTTCATCTGTGGTTCATTTAGCTGTCTGTTTCTTCCTTCATTTATTATGGAATTAATTTAGAAATAAACTAAGAACAGATTTAATCCTAAATAGATATTTAGTTTTGAGCTAAAAAATTAGTCCTTTAATTCTCAAGAAGTCATATTAAGATAAACAATTATCATAGTGAATTTGTTTTTTTGTTTTTTTTGTTTTTTTTAAACTCTATTTTGTACATTTAATGACTGAAAATATAAACAATTTAAAAACTAAAAAGAAAACACAGGTGAATAAAAACATACATTTCTCAATTAAATGTAATGGATACATATAAATATTTTGAATCAAACAATATGTAACAATATATTTGGTTTATAGTAACGTAATCATACAGTATTTGCCCTTTTGTGTCTGGCTTGCTTCTCTCAACATAATGTCCTCCAGGTTCATCCATGTTATCATATGCTTTATGACTTCATTTCTTCTTACATCTGCATAATATTCCATCGTGTAAATACACCACAGTTTGTTTATCCATTCATCCTTGATGGACACCTGGGTTGTTTCCAATTTGTGGCAATCATGAATAATGTCACTATGAACATCGGTGTGCAGATGTCAGTTCATGTCACTGCTCTCAGTTCTTCTGGGTATATACCCAGTAGTGGTATTGCAGGATCACGTGGCAAATCTATATTCAACTTCTTTAGGAACTGCCAAACAGTCCTCCATAGTGGCTGTACCATTCTGCATTCCCACCAACAGGGAATAAGTGTTCCTATCTCTCCACATCCTCTCCAACACTTTTAGTTCTCTGTCTTTTTAATAGTGGCCATTCTGATAGGTGTGAAATGGTATCTCATTGTCGTTTTGATTTGCATTTCCCTAATCATTAGTGATGTTGAGCATTTCTTCATGTGTTTTTTTTTTGCCATTTGTATTTCTTCTTTGGACAAATGTCTATTCAAGGCTTTGCCCAGTTTTTAATTGGGTCATTTGTCTTTTTATTGTTGAGTTGTAACATCTCTTTATATATCCTGGATATTAAACCATTATTGGATATGTGATTTCCAAATATTTTTCCCATTGAGTTGGCTGCCTTTTCATCCTTTTGACAAAGTCCTGTGAGGTGCAAGAGTGTTTAATTTTGAGGAAGTCCCGTTTACCTATTTTTTCTTCTGTTGCCCATGCTTTGGGTATTAGGTCCAAGAAACCATAACCTACTACAAGGTCTTGAAGATGTTTCTCTATATTTTCTTCTAATAGTTTTATGGTCCTCGATTTTATATTTAGGTCTTTGATCCATTTTGAGTTGATTCTTGTATAGGGAGTGAGATAGGGGTCCTCTTTCATTCTTTTGGTTATAGATATCCAGTTGTCCCAGCACCATTTGTTGAAGAGATTGTTTTGTCCCGTTAACATTAACTTGGTAGTGAATTTGGTTTAAATTTCTACCCTTTCAATGGATAGGAATACACAAAATACCCTGGGCTGTCATCAAATACACTGATTTTTTTATCAACATCATCATATTTATATTGACCTAGTATATAAGAAATAGTAAATAGCTAAACATCATCAACAACAGCAGCATCTCTAGCCACAATAATAACAGATCCAGGTCACTATATCAACAATTCATGTTTGATCATGAACCTGATAATAATAAGACATCTGAAAAAGAGAGATTTTCTTTGGACAATGGAATCTCAGGTAAATCTAATTTCATCATCCTATATCTTTCTATAACTGTGTGTTTGTGTATGTATTTCCTACATTGAGAGATCCTAAAATTTACTAACACAAGAAATGGCAGCTGATACTCTGAGAGAAAAACAGAAAAGAGTATAGAACTAATGAAAGTAAAGGCTCTGTGAAAATATTGGGTCAGAACTAATAAAAGTTAATATATGTCCCATTGAGGAGACTGGGTCAGTGCAGTGAGGTAAAAGCAATAATTAATTAATGTAGAGAAATCTCTAAATAATGTGGGGTCATTTTGCTTTGGTAGTTAAAATCATTTTTTCTGTGATTAGACATGATTTTGAATTTTTGTTATATAGAAACATGATCTGTTTAATAAGTATATTATATTCTATATAAAAACACCAGAGTTAAATTTCCAAGTAACTTTACTATGCCTTTCTAACTTCAAATCCTTAATAACCAAATGAGTGTGTGTTCATGTGTATGTGTTTACATAGAAAAATGAAGCACTAGCTGCAGCATATTTTCTGAGTTAGTTTAGAAATATAGAGGTAGATACTTGTTTTTCAAATCTAACAGAAATCCCCTGGTAATACTGAAACTTTTTTTTTTCATTTTTTTTTTAAAGATACTTAGATTCCATAAATGTTACACAAAAAAATATAGGGATTCCCATTAACCCCACCGCCCATACTTCCCACAACCTCCCACATAAACATCCTTCATTAGTGTGGCATATTAATTGCAATTGATAAATACATCCTGGGGTTTTGCCATTAAGCATGGACCATAGTTCACATTGTAGACCAAACATGCCTTCCCACACAGCTCTGCATGTGATATGATGATATAAAGTGGCCTATAGCTGTCATTGCAATGTCACTCAGGACAATTCCCAAGTCCTGAAAAAGCTCCTGTATTACAACTGCTTTTCCCTCTCCCTGCCCCCAGAGCCTCCAGTGGTCACAGGCTGCATATCAATGTTGTAATTTCTTCCATTGTTTGAATCACACTATGTCTATAGTAGAATACCAGGAAGTTCACTCTAGTCAATAGCTCTTCCTCCATCCTGAGGAGTCTGGGATGGTGATGTCAACTCCAACTCCAATTGAGAGGGTCTTATATCCCATGGGGAAGATGGATGGGATTATCCTGCCTGCAGCTGCAGACACTCTCCATTCCCTGGAATGGCTGTCATCCATCATCATTTCCCCACCAGTTGGCCTGGGTAAGTCCACTGAGTTGTAGAGTAGGAGTTGCTGCTCCACTGAGGTTCCTGGCCCAACTGGCACATGGACAGCTCAAAGACTCAATTCTCTTCATGTATACCTACAAACTCCAGCACCAAGTATAGGTTTGAATAGAAGGGATAGATGAGCCAAGTTCAGGGAAGACATAGTTGAGTCCAAATCTGTCACTCTTAGGAGCACAAACTCCAAAGTAGGGCTCACTGGGAAGGCACCAAACTCTGAAGCTATCTGCCCTGACATAGGACTTGGGTGTCTCCAGAGGCCTCAGGAGCCCCACTATTTGGGGTGATATCCAATTTGGAATTCTATGAGATCCTACTGATATGTGTGCAATCGTTACCTCTGGGATAACCTCTCAACTCATTTTGAAGTCTCTTAGCCATATAAACTCATTTGTCTCTACCTTTTCCTCCTTTTATTCAAGGTATTTTTCCAGTTGCATTGTCAGTTGTCACTTGGTAGCAATCCCTCGGTGCCAGCGAGGCTCATCCCCAGGAGTCATGTCCCATGCTTGGAGGAATGTAATGCATTCATATGCTGAGTTTGGCTTAAAGAGAGGCAACACCTGAGCAACAAGGAGGCTTTCATAAGGCAATCCTTAGGCACCCCATAACAATAGGCTAGGTTTCAATTTCAAGAGCAAAGACTCATAAGGCTAGTCATCAATATCAAGGGCCAGTCCCTGTCCCTTTCACTTAGGGACTGTTGCTGTTCCCTTAGAGAATGTGGCAGAGCTCTACAGGATGGGAATTCAGTATTTTCTCATTTATTGAGTGATTCTCCACCCACAGTGACAATGCCCTGTGAAAATTTGAACATACTTATATACCTTGTTTTTTTGCTTAGGTGAACTTCCTCTCTTGCATCCCCCATGCCTGACAGCACACACCACTGATCCTCCCCCACCCAAATTGTAACTCTTCTGTGATCCAAAGCCTTTTCAAAGATGAAGCCATTACAATAGCTGAATAAAATTAATGGGAACATGAAATAATAATGATAAGTTTAAATGTAGGAAATAAAATGCACAATTAAAAAAAAAACTAAAATAAAATAAAATAAAAAGATTGGGATATTAAAAAAATGAAAAATATAACTTTTTTTTTTTTTTTTTTTTTGCCTTTTGCCTTTTGTCTTTCCTCACTGCAATATCTGGTGTCCAGTCTGTACCATGACACCTTCCCCCTCTCCTTCCCCAGTGTTTCACTATTTTTCTTTCTATTTTCAAAGAAGTTTTGGGTCACAGCAGAGTCACACACAGAATACAGGAGACTCTCATATACCAACATCCTCCCCTTTTCTCCCACCTCATATTAATACCTTTTTATATGTGGATGGTAGCATTGTTATAACTGATATACAAATGGTGAAACATAGTTACTAAATGTCAATTGTTTACACTATGGTTTACATTTTAGACCTTACACTTTTATAAATCTTGATGATATTTACCATGTCCTGTGTCCATCACTGTACGGTAATGAAGAACATTTCTACTGGCCACTAAATACCCCCTGTTTGATCTATTCTATTCCTCCCACCCCATCCTCCCAGGGCCCATGACAACTCCCTGGCTTGATTGGTTGGATGATAAGATTCTTGCTTATATGCAACAAGAGGTATTGACATACTGGTTTGTCCTACCTTATTAGGAACTGCCCTTGTTCTTGAGGGACTACTGCCTGTCTATTTTGGAACAAATCGGTCTTCCAAAAAAAGGGAGTCCAACACCTTCACACTCATTATGTAGGTCTATACCCACTGATACAACACATTATGACAGAATGAATTCTCACACACTCCCTAGAAGCCTGCTATAAGTTCACCCTGTCCCAAATGCCCCCCCCAACCAACACTGTATACCAGTGCCTTTTTCTTGTCATTTTGCCATAAGAGCATTCCCACCTCTGTACATTCAACCTCATATCCACAAATCCCCAGTGTTCATGTGGTGCCTCTCCCAACCTTCCCCAAGTATCCTGAACCTTCTGACCCACCCTTCCCAATCTACCCACCTGTCAACCCTGTACCACCCAACCCAGTAATATCATTAGACTTTTGTCCTATCTCTTCAATACACAACTAAACTCTATCACTTTACCATAGATTACATCCATATAGGTGATGGCTCACAACCTTCTCTTTTTCTATTTCTTGTAAACCTATCTTACAGACAATAGCTCTCTGAGACTGCTCAATTTCCTTAATTCATATCAATGAGGTCATGTTTTGTTCATCCTTCAATGCCTGGCTTGCTTCACTCAACATAAGGTCTTCAAGATTCATCCATGTTACCCATGTGTTAAACCATGAAGACCTTGGAAGATAATATAGGGAAGCATCCACAGGACCTTGAAATAGGAAATGGTTTCATGGACTTCACACCTAAAGCAGGAGCACCAAAATAAAAAATCGATAAATGGGATCTCCTCAAAATTAAAAACTTCTGCACCTCAAAGGAATTTTATCAAGAAAGTAAAAGGGAAGCCTAGCCAATGTGAGAAAATATTTGACAAGCATATATCTGATAGGAGCCTAATATCCTGCATATATTAAGAAATCTACACTTTGTGAATAAAAAGACAAACAACCCATTTAAAAAATGGGCAAGTGACCTGGAAAGACACTTCTCTGAGGAAGAAATACAAATGGCTAAAATGCACATGAAAAGATGCTCAACATTGCTAGCTATTAGGGAAATGCAAATCAAAACTACAATGAGATACCATGTTACATCTATTAGAATGGTGGCTTTTTTTTAAAAAAAAAGCAGACTATAAGTGTTGGAGAGAATGCTGAGGAATGAGAATCCTCATCCCCTGATGGTGGGATTGTAGAATGATCCAGGCACTATGGAGAATAGTTTGGCAGTTCCTCAAAAAAACAGCTATAGAACTTCCATATGATCCAGCAATTCCACCACTGGGTATTTACCCTGAAGAATTGAAAGCAAAGGCACGAATAGTTATTTGCACACCAATGTTCATAGCGACATTGTTCACTATTGCCTAAAGTTGGAATCAACCCAGGTGCTCATCGACAGATGAATGGATAAACAAAATGTGGTACATACATACAGTAGAATATTACTCAGCTGTAAGAAGGAATACTATTGAATCTTAAAGAGAAAGATAATTTTTTGGTTATTCCATGAAGTGAGAATTACTTGTAATTATTTTTTAATGTAAACCCAGATGAATGAAATCTTCCAGGCATTGTTACAATATCATTCAGTTCTGCCTTTATTGTGCATGAATCATTTGTACCAACACAGGAATGAGTTGGGATATCATATTTATGTTTTGTGTTGAAAAGAATCAAATATTAATTTGCTGACATTCTTTTTTAGAACAAAATGCGTTTGTATAATATTTCTCTCTCACCAAAAGACTAAGATGGTGAGTGTTCTGAGAAAAGGGTTTGCTTATTCTTATTTGTTCTTCTGCATCTAGAAAATTATCATATACAAAATATACAAGTAAATATTGTTAGCATTTTGGCATATCTGAGGATATATTTACATAGGCATTAATTTATTCCCATATGCAAATTAATGATAATTTTCTCCACTTTTTCTTACCTCATGGAAGTATAGTGATAATTCATTAAGGCCAAGGACTCTGTGGTATTCTGTTTGGTGTTTGGCAAGCCATGTATGCATTGGGATTCAATAAATAAAAGTTTTGTTGACAATTTTATTCCTATAACACTTTCCCAAACATTTTCATGTTTATATTAAATATGGCATAGTGATTTACAGATATATTGGTCTTCAAATGATGTCTCTTCTAAAGGATTCAGATAGGGAAATATGAGTAAACAGTTATATATATGACTTTACATAATTGAAGTCAACAAGTTCTCATATCTGATATATCAGAAACAAAATTCCTGTAAAGAGGAAATCACTCTCAGTCATGGGAATGACTAAAAGTAGCTAATATGATTAGATTTGTGTGTGAATATATATGTGTGTGTATTTTCAGTTATCTATATGAGAGTGGTCTGGATCCTGCAAGCTTCGGTGTACAATGTAATATTTTATATTATAAACTGCTCTCATGTATTGGATATCTTATGTAATTCTGTGGCATTATTGTTATATAGAGGCTACTGTCTATTCACTCACTACTTTGTATTAAGGCTATATCGAGTTTTTCACTTCCAGTCATAGTGTCTGAATAAGATAGGTTACTGTGAAGATTTTTTCGTGATTACCATTGAGAATTATTAAACCGATCATATTTTCTGAATTTCTTTTTACCAGGCATTTTTATTTTTTCATTCTAAATGTAATGTTTATTTTTAAATAATTATGTAAAACATCATGATTTTCCTCCTTAGTTCTATTTATCCTGGTTCTAATTTATATGTGTTTTATTTTTCTGCAATTGCATTTAATATGTATTCTTATTCATATCTTCTATTGATAACTTAGAGTAGGTAGAAAACTTTTATATTTATATTAATACAATGATGTATTTGGTTGTCCTTTTAAAATTATTGATGCTTTTTTGCTGTTCTGTTTCTAGGAGAAAAAAACATGTTACACTTTATTTGCCCATCATAAGATGAGGGAATATACTTTATTTGTACAAATTATGCTAAAATGTCCATATTTACTCCTCTCACCATGCTCTTAATATTTGTCTCTGGTATCTCTTCCAGTCTCCTTTCTAGCTGCTTTCTCTGCACCCTCCTTTGGCCCCCAGGAAAACCCAGCTTTCCAGAATGAGTTATGAATTTCTTTTCCACCCTTTGTCTTTCTCTCACATGACTACCTTAAGGCTCTTGCTCTCTCACATAGAGATGATCAGCTCCACAATGTTTGTGACTATGTCCCCAGCAGTAAACATTGTCCCTGAAATTTGACAGATATATTTTCTTTTTTAACATGCTGAGAAAAGCACTGACTTTAAAACATGTTTGATATATCAGGCTATAAAATGAAGATAATCATTTTGTTCAGTTTAAGATAACTTTTATATCAATAGAAAATAAAAACAAAGATTACTTTTCTTAACTAGATTTATTTCAAAAAGTATTTAAGGAATTCCCCAAAACAAAGTACGTAATAAAAATAAAATAAATAGAATGAAATTGATTGGTTAATATCATGTAGATTCAAACTCACAAATATCCATACTCAATAACAGAGTTCTATTTAAGAATGGACTAAAAAATATTAGCTGATAATTGGAGAAAGTAGTATAAAATAAAGTAGGATTTTGCAAAGATTATTATTTACCTTTCAGTATATTGAAGGAGTGGGGTGGTTGGATACTGCAGGTACCTAAAAATACTCTAGACTACAAATAAGTAAGGGGCATTATAAGAAAGTAAGCAAGTATTATGAGACTGAATCAAAATCCGAATTCCAAGATTAGATATTTCTCATACAATTTTTGATAAAGATATAGTAAAGCAAACCATTAGGATAAAAGAATACAAAGTAACTAATGTTATAGAAACTAGATTTTATTATTCCATTTACCTAAGCCTCATTTCCTCCAGGTATTTTTATGGCTCTCTAATTCACTTCTTTCAGGTTCCTCAGATGTGACCTTATCACTGAAAATTCTCTGAAAATTATTTTTAAGAGAACAAGTCCAGCTGTCTCCACAAACACTCTCCACTTAGTTTTTCTCCATAGCATTTATTACTTCAACACACATGTACTTCATCATTTATTCCCCCCTCCCACACAATAGAATGTCACTCTATGTCACTTTTCTTGTTAGATCTCCTCCATGTTCCTCACCTGCACAGTCCACCCACTGCCCAGTGTCTCTGCACTTGTCTAGAACACCTTATTTCCATGTACCTGTATGACTACCTGTATGACTAACTATTTTCTTCTTTAAGACTTTTATCAAACACAAACTTTTACCCTGACCACACTATTTCCTTTTGCATCCTCTTGTCCTTGTTTGAGAATATATCCACTCTCCGGTCTTATATTTCATTTTTCTTTTTAAATAGTACTTTCCACATTCTAACCAGGCATATCACTTATTTCTGTTTTTTTGTTTTGTTTTGGTATGTTTCTCATAGCTAGAATATAGGCCCCAAGAAAACAAAATTCTTTTATTCTTTTGCTATAGAGTGGTGCCTGGTACATTGCATGTATTCAATAAAATGTTTACTGAATAAATGATTAAATGCGGTGGTATGTTTGAACATACATCATCTAGTTTGAAATTAATCCAATAAGTAAAACACATTTCTGAATTTTAATGTCTGAATAACATAATTCAGAAGGCTAAAATTCCATATCAACATTTGAGCCTTACTTTCTCTGCATCTATGGGTCTTTTATACAAATTTGTTACAAATAATCTATATATTTCAATAAATTTCAAAAATTTAATATAAAGAAACAACATTTTCTGACAACACTGTAATTTAATTTAAAATTAATATTCAAAATATAAAAACTGAAAGACTGTTCAACTTGAAAATTATAAAAATTAATACTAAAAACATAATCTTAAGTTATCCTTGGTCAAATAGGAAATGAAATTTTGATTATAGACTCTTTATATACTGGATTAAAATATAAATAATGCATATCACTAAAAATAAGATAAAGGTAAAAGAGCTCTCAGATGAATATTGGAAACTTTACATTCTTGTATTTGTAAACAGGAAACATAAAATAAATCATATAGGTACCTGAAGGTGCTAGAGAAAGAACAATAAATGCAACCTAAAAAAGTAGAGGAAATAAAAATGATGAAACTAAAATAACACAAATTAATTAGAAAGCCAAATTATGAATTACACTTATCAAAAAAGGAAAGAAATACAACTATAGAATGATACTTTAATAAAATTCAAAAAAGAAAAAGATATTTTAGAGGAAAAAGATGGAAGCAAAAACATAGGAAAAAGATGTAAAAATCTAAGCAATAAAAATATATTATCATCTAAAACAGAGAAGATTTAAAAATCTAGTCAGACTTTGGCTTTGACCATGACAGAGTAGGTGGCATGAGAATTACCGTGGCATCATAAAAAACTCTAAACATGAACAAATGCACATGGCAAGTGCTTTCTGGCTTTGGACACTCTTGTCCAAAGAGCACAGCACAGGTCAGTTATTTGTGACATTCTGGAATCATGTGAGAAGAGCATTGTGCTTACCCTGTCTTTATAGACTGTTCAGCAGGAAAGTAAATAGTGCAAGCAGAGTATAAAGCTCTGGTCTTGCAGGACTGAAAAGAGAGAAATGGGGGTTTACAGCAGCTGAAGAAGTGGAACAGTCTATAAAAGGAACCCAAGAGCAGGTGTTCCAAATGCTGTGTGGTGATTCCCTGTAGGTCTTAGGCTGAAAACTGAGCTGCACATATGCAGGGGGGACTCTACAGGTCCAGTCAAGAGACCCTGGTACAGGGTTGAGAACACAACTACAGAGATCATGAGTTGATGGGAGAAGTTGGAGTCACGGCCCCACCATTATGAAGAATGTCTCCATTGACTCAGCCATGAAGATGAGACAAAAAAAAAAAAAAATGTCATACATTAGAAGTAAGAACACTACCTTACAGTGAAAGGCATACCCGAGGATTAAGGACTAAACCAAATAGATCTTCTTTATCAAAGAATAAAATGACATCTGAGAGGTTTAAAAGGCACTGTCACTAGTTCGTTGCATACCTGAGCAAAACTGAATAATCCTTAAAGTAAAGCAACATAATCCAAACCCTCCATAATATATAAGTAACAAAATACAGTATATAATAAAAATACTAAAAATAAGACAAAGCAAGAAAGTTTGAACCATATGAATAAAGAAGTTAATAGATATATATTTCAAGATTATCCAAAATGGAAAGCAAAAATATCTGAAATTTAAAGTGTGGCGTATATGACTTGGCATTTTCTCCCCAAACCTTCCTGTTCTTTCCTCCTCCCCAAATTGCATCAGTGTTCCGAACTAGTTAAAAAGACAAACTTGGGGAATTGGTCATGAACTGGTGAGTGATCAGTAAATCTTGTAGCACTACATTCTTTATAAGTTCTGCTGCACATCATGTGCTTTCCCCATCTGTAAGTGGACATGCATTATTAAAGACCCCTCTTGTTTTCAGGAAGCGTGGACAATTGAGCTAAAAAATTGTTGTCTCTCCTCCCACTGCTGAAGTTGAGGACCCCACATAAGCCTCCTAAATAAATGCTCATTATTCACCACGCTGGACTTGTCTGAGTCTTTGGTCTGACATATCCACCACAGTTGGATGAAAGCTGTCGTTTTACCATAGCACCTTGCTTTATTCAGGGCAAAATTTACTTGGAAGAACTAAACTGCAGATGGAAGCATAGAGGAATGTATTAGTAATATTGAAATCAGATCAATAAAATGTTTTCAAATGCCAAAAGCAAACTAAGTAATCAAGAAACATAGCATCGTAGGTCAATAAAATAATGAGGAAAAAGTGGAAGAAATCTTATAAAATGTTTGAGAAAAATATAAATGTACATATCCAAGAAATTCTGAAAACCCAAAGCAGGTTAAATCCAACTCAAACACACACACACACACACACACACATAGTTATGAACCCAGGCATAACATACTCAGACTATAGAAACTGAAAGATAGAAAGAAACAGTTAAAAGCTGCCATAGTGGGGGAGGGAGAACATATTACCTGCAGGAAATAAAATATTTCAGTAGTGACTGACATTCTATCAAAAACCATTAGACTAGAACACAAAAAACATCTAAAAAATGTTGAAAGGTAAAAAGAAATATAACTCTCTATGTAGTGAAAACATTCTTAAAAATACAAGGATAACATAGAGGCATTTCAGATAAATGAAAGTTCAGAAAATTTGCTGTCAAAATACTGTAGTATGAAAAAGCTAACAGAAGTTCTTCAGGCTGAAAAGCAAATGGTATCATAACAGAAATTCATGATATGATAGATAGGAATCATACTCAGAAGAAATTTTTTTTCTAAAAATCATCCAAAAATTAACAAAAGAAATGAAGTGCATCAGGATGGGAAATATTTATAAATTCTGCAATAGACAATTGACTATATACAATAAAAATAATGACATTCTGTTTTCAGGTTTGCAATTTATATGAGAGGAAAATATATGGCACAATGGTTCTTATACTTTAAGTGAAGAGGTACAATATTAATTTCAAGTAGACTAAAATAATTTAATAATTCCATACATTCAAAAGAGTTATGATTTTAAAAATCCAAGACAATAAAATTGGATAATATATTTTTTATTAACCTAAAAGAAGCCTGAATAGAAGGAGCAAAGGACCAAAAACAAACGGCATAAATTTAAAATAGCAAATCCGTATTTTAAATGTAAAAGGACTAACTACTCCAATTAAAAGGGGGAATTATTGAGTCAACTAAAAAAACAATAAACAATTATATCATATTCCTAAGAGATAGGAGAAAAGTAAAGGAAGAATAAATATGTAGTTTGTAAATATAAGCATATAAAAACAACTATGGCTATATTATTTTACAAAGAAGACCTCTGTATTCCAGAGGTATGATGGATAGAATAAAATAATTAAGATCCAATTTCTCATAAAGATGTAAAATACTTAATAGAACTTCAATACAAATTAATCAAAAGCTGACAGAAAATAAACGGAGCAATAGAAACTTAAAAAATAATAAAATTGAGAAGTTGTCAGAGATAAAGCGCAAATGTTTTGTTGTCATCTAGGACAAGGTTTCAAATCTCCTTTGTATTTCTCACTGCTAATTTTTTGCCAAAATTATTTTTCTTTTAGAAATATTCTGTTAGAATCCAGGCAAGAAAAATTCAACAAAATCATTTTAAAAATCATTAGTTCTGTAAAGTAGCTGTTCTTCAACTTTTATTTATATAATATAAAAACTAAGATTAATAGATATAAAATTGTTTTCAACGCTGGAAAGAAAAACTCACTTATTTTGCAAGGAGTAAGCAGTACTTTTTGAGGTGTCATTAACGTAGAAAATTATCTATGAACTCCGATTTGGTTTTAACCCAAGGATATCTACTGTCAAATAAATTGATGCTGTCATTTTAGTCTCCTAATAAACCTGTCTCAACCTTACTACATTTTTGATGAATAAAAAAATTACACCCCCAAAAGTTCTTAAAAGATAATTTATAATGTCTTTATCCACACCACATATTCTTTCCTGAAATACTGGAGTGTGAAAAGTTTTTCCCTAAGAATTACTTCTCAATCTTTATGAAAGTTGATTTCAGTAACATTAATTAATGTTAAATTTGTAGAAAAATAGTTGAACCTATTATGTTTAGAGAAGGTGAGCTTTGTCCATTAAATTAAATATCACAAGTCTCAGCATTTAGTTTTACTTTCCATTTAATAAAATATAAACCAAGTATACTAATTTTTTTAAAAATTTCACAAATATTGTAATAGATAAATACAACAATACATCTGCTGTATAGATGAATTGGGTGACTGCCAAACAGAATAAAATGGCTGCACCATGTTTTCCATATGATGCCTCAAAAACACCCATTCATCAGCTTATTCATGCTCCTGGAGGGAAGTTAACTATGGGGCACCATCCAATGCGAAATACATGAAATTGTAGGTTTTACAAAAGGCTAATTTAACTTAAGTGAAGGTGTATTATAACTATTTAGTGAGAAAATCAAAATAAGCTATGAAAACTCAGTACGATAAAATTATGCAAATACATAAGTAGACATATAAATAAGCATATATATACACAGAAAAATAATTGGAAGAATATACATGTGAAGATTAACAACAGTTAGGAATGATTTTTAATTTCTTTAAATTTTGTTGTTTTCGAATTGTTGTGTAATGAAAAATGTTACTCCCTTAAGAATTGTCACACTTTTAAATATAAAAATGTTTCATTGTGAAAAATGTCCTTTTCTTTCCCTGGTGGTTAATGATCTGGCCATTGAAGTCACAAAGTAATTGAGTTTTTCCTCTAGAAATACCTTCTCTGTTACCTTTCAAAAAATTAAAGCCTCACAAAGGAATACCAAAATAATCATGGTTAAAATTATGTGGCTTCTAAGGGAAGACAATTCTCTGTTCCATACGTTGAAGTTTTTTCCTGGTATACGAAAAAGCATACTTGGATATTGAACCCCAGGGGTGAGCAAATGTTGCATTATCAGCCATCCTCCATATAAGAGGTCCAGTGGTATTATCAGGGTGAAAGACAAAGTTATGCTCTGCTCTGCTTATATTCACAATAGCTCCTTGAAATTCTTGTGAGACATAATTCTAGATGAACTTTCCCTTTGATCAGGGACTGACCAAAATTTTAGGTTGATCTATTTTACTTCAAGATAAAACAAAAATGCATGCATGAAAAATTAATACTAATTTAGTTCAAAGGGAACAAATATTTTATTACAGAATTTTTTGGCTCCTTATATCTTTTATATATTTTATTTGTGAGAAAAATTGAGGGTGACAAATTTCTAGACAGATACTCTTGGGAGAAACGTTTTCACCACCATTTGTTTGTGGTAAGTATTATTCTCAAAATTTAAGTGTTTTACTTCACATCAAATAAAATGGACACATTACTAGAAGCACATACATTTGCATATCATTTATGCTTTACCTAAGTAAAGCCAGGACTTGTGGAAATGGAAATCTACAAATGATGGAATCAGAGTCTACAAGCAATGTACATATATTGAAAATATAATTTTGGAAGAAATCTGATATCTTCCAGAAATGAAAATTATGTGTGTCCTATAATTTTAACTCATTCAAGTAAGGTTCTCTAAGATTGAAATTTATGATTTATTACTTATGTTAAATAATAATGGACACAAAATAAAAGTAAATGACATTAAAACTTTTTCTATAATTGTTTATTATTAGCACTTATCTCATTTTTTTAAAATTAATTATGAACAGATATTAAGTGTTGTGATCATGCTTTCTGAATTTCTACCTATCTTGTTAGACTCACACAGTCAACATTTATTATGTGACCCTGGTAAATTACTTAAAACTGTTCTGTCTTTTTCTCACCTAAAAATGTGGCTAATGGTAACATCTATGGTATAATATTTCCAGGTGGGTTAAATGTGTTAATAAAAGGAAGCATTTATATTAGTGTCAGGTCCATTCTACTTATGCAATATATATTAACTTCTATTATATAATATCCAAATGATGATTTATAGCTGATTTATATTTGGCAGTAACACTAAGATTGTTCAGTCATATTTTGCAAGCTGCTTTTTGTTAAGGATTTCTAGAAACCTTACACAAAAACATTTTGAATGCCAGATCATTCATATGAACACTTTGTGAAGTCATTCATGTTAAGTATCACCTTAGATTTCTTACAGTTTACAAAAGTTGAACGCTATTATGGAAAGTAGAAATAACACAAATGTGCCTGACATCATACTTACGGGACTGTCAGACTCTGAAGAGATACGAAAGATCCTCTTTATGTTATTTCTCCTGATATATTTGATTGCTGTGCTGGGGAACACAGGGATGATACTGATAATTCTCCTGGAACTCTAGCTTCACACTCCCCTGTACTTTTTCCTCAGTCACTTGTCATTCTTTGACCTCAGTTACTCAACTGTGATCATACCAAAAACCTTAGAGAATTTACTGACTTCCACCAAGTTTATTTCATTCAAAGGGTGCTTCATCCAGGTTTCTTTTTTTATCTTCTTGGGTGCCACTGAGTGTTTCCTTCTCTCTTCAGAGCCCTATGACTGCTGTGTAGCTATCTGCAATCCTCTTCACTACCAGTAGTTATGTCCAAGAGCCTTTGCCATGCTCTCATCACTGGGTCCTATGTGATTGGCTTTACTGACTCCCTGGTCACTGTACTTTGCATGAACAGTTTGCATTTCTGCAAATCCAATGTAATTCATCACCTTTTCTGTGAGAAAACCCCAGTTTTAGCCCTGTCCTGCACTGACACTGTTAGCATTGAAATCCTGATATTCGTTGTTGCTGGCTCCACCACTATGGTGTCTCTTATCACAGTCTCTGTGTCCTACGTGTCCATTCTCTCTACTATCCTGAAAATTAATTCCACCTCAAGAAAGCACAAAGCCTTCTCTACTTGTGCCTCCCACCTCCTGAGAGTCACTATCTTTTACGGCACCATAATTTTTAATTATTTAAAACCAAAGAAGTCTTACTCCTTGGGAAAGGTTCAAGTGATCTCTCTGTTTTATATTATGGTGATCCTAATGTTGAATCCACTCATTTATAGTCTTAGGAACAAAGAATTTAAAAATGTTTTCATTAGAGTCATGCCGAAGAGAGCAGGATCCAGGCAACTGAAGTGATAGTGATGCTGAGCATTTAAGTCCACCTGCAGCTTTTCTTTTGTCCTGATGGATATTTACTTGTATGATTTCTAAAATACCCTAATCCTTTAGTTTGTATTTCTGTTGAGCCATCCTTTATTTGGCCAAACATAATCTTGAATAGTTCCATAAATGTGTTTTCAGAAATCCATTTTGAAATGCACCATGATATAAGTTTAAACCTGTTACCTAAATATCTGTGTTTTTTTTTTTAAGAGCAACTAATAAGCAAAATAAGAAAATGTAATGTTGTTTTTTTAAATTGTTTCACTTAAATCCCCATGCATGTTCTGATCTGAGAATTTTATTACGGAAAATAGCTACATTTTAACACAAAAATATTTCCCAAACATAATTCATTTAAGATATAGAGAAGAAATACAGTGCAGTGGTTGAGAGTGCTTACTTAGGAATCATGCATTCCAGGCTTTAGAATCTAAATATGCTCCCTTTTTTGCATACGACTCTTAAAAAGTGCCTGATAATTTAAGCCTCATTTTCATCAACTGTACAAGATAAATACTAATTCCTGCTCTGCAGAGTTATTGTAAGGATTAAGTCAAATGAGGACTATAAAGAATTTGATGCAGTATAATATATAAGCTGGAAACTTGCATTTTTGTGATATTTTGAATACACAACAACTTTTGTTATAAAGAAGATTCACTGGTGTTTTATAAATTGGTTTTGTTAACACAGAAATAGTTAAAATGAAAAATGAAAATTTCAGTGTTTCAAACATTTGGACCTACAGCTAAGTAAAATACTGTCAGATAATTAAGTTATAGAAAATATGTTATATGTTAACAGGAAGAAAATTATGAAATATTGAAAAATATTAAAGAAAACAGAAATCCACACAATTTTGTGCATGTACATCTAGACTTACTAATATTTAGGTATATGCATATATTATACTTACAAATAAATTTTAGTTCTTTTCTATGTTATCTTTTGCATTTTTCTGTTTCGACTTAGTATATTTTTTGAGAATTTCTCTGTCATTTAAACCTGTGAGATTACTATGTTCTTGGTAAATTTGCAAAATAAAGACTCTCTTGCAAGATTTAGGAAATGGAATTTTGTAAATTTGCCAGGTTAAAATCTGCAAGCAGCAATATATATTTGGTGTCTAATTGCTAAATATTTGGGAAAAAACCTACCTTTCTGTTGTGTCAATAAAAAAGTATTTAGTTGAAATTGTGTGTATTTTGTAAAATCATTCTCATTATGCTAATTTCTACATATTTTAAAGTTCTTTAAAATAAATAACTTCTTCAATTATTTAATCAATAATTGGCTCCTTTGTTTCAACTTGTTAATAGAGAATTGTTGAAAAAGTAAGAATTTTCAAGGAATTTATATCTTCTGGAATTTCTTAAAACTTAAAAAGTAGAGTCTAAATTTTCAATGTATAGAAAACACCCTCTAAATAATCTGAAAATGCAATTTTATTTTTCTCTATTATTGAAAGTTTATTTTTAAAAAGTACTTTTTTGTTTTTCAAGGATTTGATTATTTAATTATTTAAATTTTTGTAGTTGTAAATAGATATGCCATTTGCCTTCAAGCAATTGTATTATAAAATTCGCTATTTTATGGTTGAGCGCCAGCTTCCCACAGGTCCCCGTTCAATCGTCAGCCCCAGTAGCTCAAAAAAAATTGTTTGCCTTTTGAAATTTATATTATGATTTTCTCTGTATAATTATATATGGTTGTTTTTCCAAAATGTTTTTTGAATGTTTAAAATAAATTTCAAGAGTAAAATGTTTAACAATATTCTGGTAATTAAAAACTATTTAATTTAATCAAATCTTCATTATATTTATGTCTTATAAAAAGTCTTCAGGAAGCGGCTGTGGCTCAATCAGTAGGGCTCCCGTTTGCCATGTGGGGGGCCCCGGGTTCGGTTCCTGGGGCCTCCTGGTGAGGGCAGGCCCGCCCCCACGGCGTGGTTGGCTGACCCAGCGAGCACAAGCAGCATGGGGGGGATAAATGAATAAAAAAAAAAAAAAAAAAGTCTTCATTACACTTATACTTTCTCAATTTATTTTTAAAATCGTGCCTTACCAAATACCAATAACAAATAAAATTACTTTAGTATGCCTTATTTTTTGCTCAGAAATGAAAATATATATTTATACAATCTTTGTTTATTGCTCCATCTTTTTGTTTTTGTTTGCATTTAGAAGTATGACTTTCATAAGCATTTATTTGTTTTTTTCATTTATTTATTTTTCAGGAGGTACCAGCGATTGAACCCAGACCTCATATATGGGAAGCTGGCATTCAACCACTTGAGCTACTTCTGCTCCCCAAGCATTTATTTTTTAATTGTATGCTTTTTTGAGTTATTTCTTATCTTGAAAGTACATTTGTCTTTTCTAATATTTAGAGGATCTTTCTATCTTTATGACCTTTTATTTTTATTAGCTGTGCTTTCTTTGTGATAATTTTGTCATAAGCTTTACTTCTATTTATGGCTCAAGCTCAAAATGCATCAACCTAAGTTCCATTAGTTAGCTAATTTTAGAACAATAAATATTTAAAAATCCAAAAATTGTTACATTTCCTTTGCATTTTACATATTTACTGTTATTATTTCTTTCAGTAGCCACAAGAGTCATTCTTTTTACTTAATCCTTCTGCCTAGAAAATTTTACAGTTCAAGACTGCTACCTATAAAGTATTTCTCTCTGCGTTGTATATTAATTATCATGAGAAAGCTTATTTTGTTTTTATATTTGAAATTTATTTCAGTGGGTTTTGAATTCTGAAATGACAGTTATGTTTCAGTACTTTAAACATGTCCTTCCATTGTGTTCTGGCTGTAACATTTTTGATGACAGGTCTAGTATAATTCTCATGGTTTTTCTTCTGTACTAGATATGTATTTTCCTCTGCCTTCCTATTTTTCTCCTTGTATCAGTTTTTCACCGGTGAGAACAATGAATATATGTTATCTTGCTGACTGATTTCCTATTTGTAGTTATCATTCCTGGAGTCTTTTAACATTTGTGGACATGTGGTTTGATGCTTTTCCTTATTTTCAGAAATCTTGTTGCCATTATATCCTTAAATATTTTGTCTGATGTGCTCCCTCTCTATTCTTATTGTAATATATGTATATTTTGTATACATATATATGTGTATTAAGTGTTTGCTATGTCTTACAGCAATTGGATTTCATTCACTATGTATTTTTTTCTTTAAGTCTTTTCTTTTGGTTAATCCCTTTACGATTTTCTTCAAGTTCACTATTTTTTCTTAATCTGCTGTACTGGCTCTACTGATGATCCTGTTGATGAAATTCTTTGTTTCTTATATTGTGTGTGTGCTTTTTAAAGTTCTATTTCTAGCATTTCATTGGACACTGTCTAATAGAATACACCACTTACAATGAAATTTCTCATGTATCAATACCTGTTTTTATCATTTCTATTAGATCTTTTAACTTAACAATTTTCAATGCTCTGCTTTTCCCAACTGACACTTTAGCCCACACTTGGTTTTCACAATTCTTTATAATGTATCTGTATTTTTCTTCTGTGCTTGTATGGTGACCACATCTTTCTCCCACATTCTGCCAAAGTGAAACTGTTCGTTTGGCACAAACTTTTTTTTTGAGGGCCTAGTCTCTCCTAGGTTTTATGATTTCTTGGCTGTTTCCAAACTCATCTTTCTAGTGGGCTCATGGAAAGTAATGACTCTTTTAGATTATGGCTTTTTAAAACAGTTAAATTTGAGGAAAGGTGCTTTGTGATTTCCTAAATCCTAAGTAGAAATGGAAGTTTTGTATTTCCTTTTAAATCTTATTCATGTAGTTGTGTTTTCAAATATCTCTTTTCCGGATAACTCCATACTTGCCAGTACAATATCTATCTGGGTATTTTAGGGAAAATTGATATAATTAATAAACTTTAAAATCTTCTCTCCACCATCACCTCTTCATCCTCATCCTCCATACCACCTGCCCTTCCCTTTTCCCCCCTCTTCCTTCTCTGTCTCCTCCTTCTTCACTTCCTTCTTCCCCTTCTTATTCCAATTTCTATTTCTCTTCTTATTCTTCCTCTTCCTCTTCCTCCTCCTTCTCCTTCTTCTTCCTCCTCACCCTTCTTCTTATTCTACTCTTAACTCTACTTCTTCTATATTTTGTATTGTCCTTGATATATTGATCACCTAGGCTTAAAAACAGTTCAATCATTTCTCAAATCCAGTGGAAACCATTTTTCCAATATTTCTTACATACTTTCCTTTTTTCTAGCTTGACAAAATGTAGACTGTGCTACTTCATATGACATTTTCTGGAGGACTTATAATGCGGTTAACAAAGTAGAAGAATTAGCCCATTCTTTCATTCTATGTACTAATGTGCAAGGATTCTATAGCCAAGAAATTCAGGTTAGAATCCTTGTATCATTCTCAAGATCTATGTGGACCTGAGCAGATGCTTTTGAGTTTATGTGCCTTTGTTTCCTCAGATGTGATTATAGGTTATAATAGAACCACCTCATACAGTTGTGAGGATAAATGACTTAGTATTTGTAATGTACTTATATAATATACAGTAAATGCAAAGCTGTATATTACTGCTTAAAATTGCTATTCACTATTACTTATTATTTGACTCAATATTCAATCCAAAAATATTTGAATAAATTATATGTTCTAGTTATTATTATGTCCTGGGGATTCAATTGTGTGGACTGTCAGACTGAATTCTGTCTTTATACAATTTACAGTATCAGTGAAGTGGTAGAGCTAGATAGTAATCAAATATTCACAATAATAAATATGAAATAATGACTGTGTTAAATGATATGAAAGAGTGGTTCCATGGGTGCTAGAGAGAAAGTACTTAGGTGAGATGTGAACAGTAAAAGTTACTAACTTGAAAGTTAAATAAGTCAATAGTCCATGTTGAACTTTGAGAGAAAATTAAGAGACAATGTTATTTCTCACCACTTGGATTCTACTTTTAGGATTAAAAAATGCAGAGTTTCAAGCATGTTATCTGATGTCTATTTTTGTATTATTTGTTGAATGAATTATTGTTCAGATGTTTTTAAGCATAAATGAGTACATCTTTCCTCCTAGTATTATCACTCCCTTTCCTACAGAAATATTATTATAGTTAATTTGAAGAAAAACTGATAATTCAGGGATATATTTATTTAAGACTTTTATCTTAACAACTTGAAGCATTTATTTGACTATTAGAAGCCTTAAACATGATCCCAGAATGATGCAAATATTTTGTATTTTAAGAGTTGGATATTTTGAAATACTTTAATTTTTTTAAGATAGTTTTATTCTTTATTCCAGAAAAATAATCCCAAGAAATCATAATCAAACAAGTTAAGTTTTAATGATGTGGCTTCTAGTAGCTTAATTTTTTTAAATATCTTTTTAAAGCACTTTATTAAGATGTTCCTCACAAATTAGGGAAAATCTTGTTTACCAGTAAGATAAAAATTTGGCACCATAACTCTGAAAAACTTCAGAGTTCCTGGTTTCCAGTTCTTTTAAACTACACTCCAATGGAGAAGTCAAAGCTTTCTGAAAGAATACCAAGTACATTAACTGCTGAAATGATACATCACAGCATTGTGATTAGTCCTTTAATACCCCACATGTTCACACATATACACTAATATAGCCCATCAAACATAAATCTTCCCTTGCAAATAAGCAGAGATCAAGATTAAATATAATATGAATCTATCAATGTTTTTTTGGAAATGATTTACTAGTACCAAAGCAGAGTAGAACACACGAATGTTACTAAAAAAAATTCCTTTATTTAGATGGTTCCAAATGTTCAATATTTTAAAGACTTTTCTATATAGACTAGCATATAATCTATATTTCTTTTATGAAAGAAATGTATGAACACTTCTCTTTATTAAACCTCTGTAAATAGGGAATTTTCTTAGAAAAGGGGCACACTCCTGGGATGCTACCAGATGCCACAAGGAGTGACTACAATAGAAACTTCTTTGTCCATACACACTTTACAAGCTCTTTCTTCTTGCAGTTTCTTCAGTTGTTCTTCCAGTGACAAACCTGAAACATCTTTTGGAATATACTTCATATTCTTTTCCACAAATAAGTTCTTTTACAATCTAAAGTCAATTTCTTTTAGACAGTTTTTGAAGATGTTGGCTGAAGCATTTCCCTTAACTAAAACAATATGAATCAATTCTCTTGCTTGTAATAGTATTTGTGCTATTTGTTTACTAATATCATGCTCCTGTTTATTAATTATACTGGCTGTTAAAAGATTATCCAGGATAGGAAGCACACACATCAACTGCTGAAAGAGAGCCATTCTTTTCTTCCAAATTAACGACAGGTCATCTGATGTCATTTCCTCAGTTTGTTGTTCCTTTTCCTCTTCTCTTTTTTCATCTTCAGCATTAAGAAGTGCTGACACAATATCACTAACTGTTTTATGATTCTCTTCAGTTGTTAGGATTTTACTTTGAACTCTCTGTTTTACCAGGCTTCTACTGAATCCCGTTTCCAAGGCAGCTTTAAGCACAGGTGTATTCATCATGACAGCATCTTCTGAAGAACTTTCCTAGGTCCAAAATAAACAATAGGTGGATCAACATTTTTTTCTCCAGGAGTTACTGAAGTTGTCAACAGCTTTTCAAGATGAGGATACTTAGCTTGAATCTTATGAACAAACTCCTGCCCTTTCATGGGTATCAAGAACTCACATCTTGGAAACTACTTGGAATTTTCTACCCATGATCATCTCCAGATTCCCAAAACCTCAAGCCACTATCACAAAAAAAAAAAACACTTGATATCATCATTGTGATCTACATAATAAAAACCTGAGCTTCCAAACTGCTCAGGCTGAACTGGAACTCAAGATGGCCAGTAAATAAATTTTCTCTTTCTTGATGCATGTGTCTGCATGCTCAAATCTGAAATGTTAAACCTCAGTATTTATAGAGAGTTTTCCAAAAGGGACAGTTGGGAAAATGTTCTGGTGTTTTGACATAGCATCATACTTTGGTTTCCAGTTACTCAGTTCCCCACCACATTCAAAGCAGGCTACCCTATCTCCATGTCCTATACAATAAAAAAAAAAAAAAAAAATCTCTTGTCAATTATGATGACAACAAAAAAGCTAATGACCACATATTGTAAGTAAGAAATCTGGCTTCTTCAGTACTCGTTGCATAACTGTACAGATTAGTCCTCAAGGAGAGAAGTCTTTGACCACTCTGGAATTAACAAGGTTTGGTGAAAGGTTGGAATATGAGTCACTGAAGCCACTATGTTCAAAAGTGGGAGATAATGAATGTTCAAAACTGTTTCCCACTGGAGAAGTATATATAGAGGTGGATCCCAGACTAGTAACTGAAATCAGATTCTGAATAAAACTACAGCTAGGACAACTGTTTATGCTTTTCAATAGCATTTCCTTTCCAGTTATCCAGCATCAGGCTACAACAGACGTATTTGACCTTGTCATTCACACCAGTGTAATAAAAACCAGCATGAGCAAGGCTTCTTTCTGAAATGGGAATACCCTTGGGGAAAGTTGAATATGTAGGATTTCGGTAGAGTTCATATGAAAAGTCATATTTCATTTTGTTTGTTTGTTGCCATTTGTTTAATTTGACAAGACTGTGTTGTCTTTAATTTTATTCACAAATTTTTGAGAGAAGCACCTGGGACAAGTCTTTTGGAGGCAGTTTTGTGCATGAATAGGTGATTTTATTTAGATGGCTAAAAGCCTTCACATGAAATTTCTTATCTCTTCACACTAAATTAGATTTTTTTACAAAAAGGAACCAGATGATACACTCCTACTTATTCATTAAAACTTCTTTACTGGATTTACACCTGATTTTACACTCAGGTAGGATGGATATCTCTCCTATGTTGTACCAAGATGCAATTTAGTACTCCTGGGGGTTATATTATACTATATAGGTCACCCAAGTGCTATTTACTTATAATTTATTGTAATACTAACTTAATGACCTGAAAGAATTGATATACTTATGAAAATATATTTAAAAAGAAAAACAAACTGAGTTTTAAAGAGGCTTATATTCCCAAAATTCTAAGCAACTACAGAAGTCTTAAATTGTGCCTTTAATTTGCTTTTGCTTACAAACTACAATGCCTAGATATCAGGCCAATTATTGATTATATGCAACAAAAGGGGAAAAAACATGCTTCAGTCCTACAAGCACTTTACTAAGGTACTTTTAAATATCTTGTTTTATTCTAGAAAACAAAGATAATTAAAGTCTTCATATGGTCACATTACCAGTTTCAGTTAAATTTTGGGGAAGTCAACATTCACAAACTTTGTTGAATATAAGCTCATTATGGTGTATATGATGTCAAATATATTTTGCTTAAAGCTCACAAACTGCTAACTCTTCTATCTTTGTTAAATGTTTCCCATACTTGGTTATGCTTCCAATAGCACCACTATTATTTATTTCTTACTAACTTTGCACATCACTTTATTTTACTTCATGAATTGAAGGTATCTGAAGCTGTACCTCCATAACAAATTGACAATAAATTTTCCAGAGCAAAAACGTCTTACATTGCCTATATAAAAATTAAGTAACCTATTTTTCATTTAAGAATCATACATTTATATCATTCATTTTGTAATTAATGATGAATCAATTCATGAAAAGATATAACTTGTCTTTTCTAGTGTCATCACAAATGTTTAGAAAATTATAACACTAAAAGAATTTCTGCTTATGTAAAATATATCAGTAATTAACCTTATTAGCCTTTCTGAAAACTCTTCCTATTTTTTAAACATAATTCATACACAAAATTACACTCCACAGAATAAAAACTCTTTCCCTTCATAGAGTTTCTGGGTTCCCATAATAGGATTTATTACTGCAAGGGACTAAAATAATAATAATAATAATAATAATAATAATAATAATAATAATAATAAAAGGAGATTCTTCAAGACTGTAAAATCACGGTGCCTGCACAGCTGCCCAGAAGAGGCGCAGAGGCTACCTACTGGCTTCCCTGTGAACTGGTAGCCAAGGCAGGAACAGCCACCAGAACAGGCCAGGCCCGGCTCTCCAGTAGCTTAATTTCTTTATAGGACCACATGTTATCCACATTATAGTCAGTGTTGTGTCTCTGAAAATTGGTTTCTTTGTAGTTGTTTTTAGAGGAATTTTGAGTATTTACCAACAGCACATGATAAAACCTGGTTGTTCCAATAGAATTGTATGAATTCTGTATGCAAAATTGAATAGCAATTATGGTCTTGAAAATTATTGGATTGTATCTGAACTTCATAATTCAAAATTAAATCTTTGATAAGATTTTTCTGATGGGATTGAACTGGTGGAGACATAGGCTAAGTATCTCTACTGGGAAACAGGGAATTTCATTGAAAGACAAGCAAATTTCTACAATTAGTATGTCTTCAAGTCAACAAAACTTAGAAAAAAAATAACGAACCAGACTAAATAAGGCTTAAAAATATACTTTCATTTGTTTTTTCAGAGCATTAATTATATATACTCAACAAATATTAACACATTATCAATATATTTTGGGGATATTCAGAATGTATCTAATCAATTTTTGTGACTGGACAGTAATAAGGAAATAATAGAATAAAAAATATATTGTGCTGATCCAAACATTTCATATGGCATCTCCAGAGGATAGGTCAGAGAGAATGAGTACACTGGCACAAGCAAATAACATTTGGGAGGTCATTCACAGGGATTCACGAAGAACAATTTGTTTCACTTTACATGCCGAAGACGTACTATCAACAATGTGAGGTTATATCAAGCCAACAAATACTGAGCACATGGCTTCTAATTATATTAACAAAAATCAAATTCACAAAGACTAACAATATTAACATGAGTTTATCAATTAATATTTAATATGAATCATTTTGAACACAGCCATAGGCATGCAGCTGACACAATTTATCTACATTTGTAAAATATTGCATAGAAGGGCTCATTAACACTTTCTTTGGAAATATTCTGGTATATGTAATCGGTATTAACTAAAAAGAAGACATTTACTTCCCTTGTTTCTCACCAGAGGGATACGTGCTCACCCTCTACATTCTTTACAATTTTACTCAATGCTAAAATTGTACTTTACTTATGAACCAATTTCTCTCAAACAATTTTTTCATTGCTTCTTTAATGTTTTTATTCCTCAAACTGTAGATGATGGGATTCAGCATAGGAATTACAATACTGTAAAATATAGACACTATCATGTCATGGAATCTAAAGCATAGCTAGATCTTGGCCTCACAAACATGAAGAGGATTGTCCCATGGTAAATTGACACTCCAGTTAGGAGAGAGCCACAGGTGGAAAAGACTTTTCGCCTCCCTTCAGCAGAACACATTCTCAGAATAGCCATCAATATGAAAACATAGCAGATCAGGACTATGAGTATGGTAGTTAACTCAACAGAACCTACAAAGTAGAAGAATAGAAGCTGGTTGATGTGAGTGTCAGAACAAGAAACAGCAAGAAGTGGAGGGATGTCACAAAACACATGTCTAATTTCATTGGATGCACAGAAAGATAGGCTAAAAGTAGCCACAGTGTGTATAGTAACATGCAAAATTCCACCCATATAGGAAGCAATGATGAGTGGCACATAGACTTGGGGTGACATATTAACTGAATAGAGCAGTGGGTTGTAGATAGCTACATAGCGATCATAAGCCATTGCAGCTAGCGGAAAACACTCAGTAGTCCCAAAAGTAACAATAAGAAACATCTGCTTTGCACACCCAGGAAATGAAATGGCTTTATTCACTGCCAGGAAGTCAACCAACATTTTTGGGGTGACAACTGAAGAATAACGGGCATCCACGAGTGACAACACACTCAGAAAATAGTACATTGGGTTGTGGAGCTAGGAACCCCCAATGACCAATACAACCAGTCCCATATTTCCTATCAAAGTAAAGATATAGATTGCTAGAAATAATAAAAACAGGAAGAGTTTTAGCTCAGTGTTATCTGTGAAGCCTCTCAATATAAACATGGTGACTTCAGTCACATTCTTCAATGGAATACTATATTGTTCCAATTCTAATGACAGCACAGAATTCTGATATACATTTATAGGTGCTCCAGGCACTATTCCACAAAAATAGAGTCTGCCCAATTATATCACCATTTTCCCTCTTGAAATGGCATAATGATATCCTAGGCAGTGATGAGATAGGGAGTGATAATGAAATTTTGCCCAAATGGCTGCATTTTTCTGTTTAAAATAAATGAAGTAATGTTCATTCAATTTTGGCCACATGAGCCAGGTAAAACAAACAAACAGCCAAAAACCCTGCGAATTTATGTGCTATATTTTCCAGTTAATTTTTTCTTAAATTTTCTACCACTTGTTTTCACATTTCATCAAATTAAAATCACAAAGATGAATGAATATTGTGATTTTTATATCCAGGAATGTTATAATAGAAAGTATACACTTGACTGTTAATCTTAAATTTGCTATAATCTGTATGAAATGCCTTATTTAAATAGTCAAAATTAGGAAATGTGAGGAACCACAATCACATCACAAGATTATAATAAATATAAAAGAGAAAGAACGTGAAATTTATTTGATTTTAAAATGCTTCCTGGGGTCGGATGTGGCTCAAGTGGTTGGGCGTCCATCTCCCATATGGAGGGACCCGGGTTCGATCCCTGGGACCTCCCGATTAAAAAAAAAAAAAAAAAAATGCTTCCTGATGACTTAAATATGGGATAAGTTAACATTTAAACTTCTCTTACAGGGCCTGCTTTTCACACCAAACGGTTTCCCCATTCTCTTTCAGGAGCAGTGATGACCCTAGCAGCAGAAGGTAATTTGAAGGAAGATGTGACAATATTCTTTTTTTGTTTCTTTAAATGCACAAGTTTAAATGACCAGATTTTATCCTTTGCAACTTCTTGTACCACTATTGTTTTTTATTAGATTTTAACTTAATGACAATGTATGTTTTTCTCTGTTCATATGGTCACTATACCTGTAAAGTCTTTGGCTGGATTTTAAAGATATATTTCTCTCAAGAAGACATCATGGCCATTTCATCAATGTTTTATACTTGTTTATGTAGACTCTAAAATAATTATGAATTAAATGTCACCCAATGATTACGATTAAAATTGTTTGCAAAGCTATTGCTGAAAGAATTAAATCACAATATTTGCCACAAAGTAGAGTTTGATTTGTTATTTTTCTCCTGGCATTCAGAATATTTCCCAGTTAATGGAGTGTGAGGAGAGAATAGTGCATAACAAAATCAAAACAAAACAAAACAAAATGTTAAAGTGGTATCTGTATGTGCACTGAAAACCTTAATTGTACAACAACTTGAAAATTCAAGATCCACTATATTTAGAGTGACATATCCTGATGGTAACATTTTTTTTTCTTTAACATGTCAAAGACCAAAGTGTTTAACCTATTCTTAATTAATTGTCAGTGGTATTTTCCTGACTTTAAAGGAGTAAAGCATTTGCCATGAATTAAGCTGTGTTGTATTCAGGGATCTACAATGATTCATCTCTGTGACATGAAATACACTAAGATTTTTTTCATATTGAGATGTTCATTTGTCAAGAAGAGTAGGAGCAAATCAGCTTAAGATTACTGCAATGAGAAGTAAGAAACGGGCCTTTAATTTCCCAGATCTAGGTGAAAGACATTTTAATAGACAAAATTAATGGTTTCATTAATATGTGGTTACAAAAAATACTCATTCGAACTTATGAAAATTCTAGAATAAAAATTCCCAATTAATAGACAGTTAATAGCAGAACCAGGATTCAAATCAAGATTTCTTAACTCCACAATCTAAGGTATTTCCACTTGACCATAATGCTATCCTATTGGGACATGCCAATATTTTGGAATTTTATCCTCAAGAAACAGCACAGAATAATACCTTCACCTATTGAAATACATTTTTAAAACCATCAAGCTAAATTAGACAATGAAATTAAAATAAACAACCCAAAACTACCATTATCTCTAAATAAATTAAAAAATAGTAAAATAATCTTAAATATATTTATGTTCCTCTGTCAGAAAAATAATTATTTTTGAATGTACCAAAAGGACAATGGAAACTTAATAATTGCTCCATTTAAAAAAAATTACTAATATAAAAATGTGGTCTTTTATTCCTAGTGTCCCTATTTCTGATTATTATCTTTTTTAAAGCGAATAACAGATTTACATCTGTTGAACTAAATATGTTGGGAGCCCTTCCTATTTTACCTGCTATTTTCTGTGGAAGGCATACAGTACAATTATTAATATAACTCTAATAGAACACCCAATCTCTAATTAAATATTGAAGTATAAACTCTAGTTTGAGATTCAAACTTACAGTTTCTAAAATATTGTATTAATGATGAGAATCCATTCTTTATACCTGTGGAACTGAACTACTCATTTAATTAAGAAACCTTAGGATTATGATGCATTTGGTTCTTATACCAGTTTATCAAGGTCATCTTGAAGTCCACAGGGGATGCCCCAAGGAGAAAAACACCTTTCTTTTTGGGGACAGAAGATCAGCAAGGTGATTTTTTTACCAGTGGTAAACAAGTGAATGTTTCTGGAACAATAAGCTATATGATAAAAATTATTACATTGAATGCATTTTTGTCTCTGGTAGAAAAAGAACTCTCATAGAAAATCACATGGCACAGGATTGCACAAGAAATCTAATTAAAATTACATACACTGAGCTCTGATACTTATTGGCTATGTGCAAATAAGTTAATAACTTAAAACCCTGAAATCCAGTTTTTTCTTCCTTGGAATAAAACTTGTTTAATTTTCTCAAAATTCCCAAAAACATTTTAACAATTAAATAATATAAAAATATATTATGACAGAATTCATAGTTCTTTAATAAATATGAATAGGCTCTTGTTTAAATTGTCAAGTGATACAGTTTTAAGTGGTATGAGAAAATTTATGCTTATTGAGAATTTCAAAGACTAGATAAGGTATGAATATTGTAAACTTACAGATAAAAGGATTAACAGAATACGTGGAAGTAGATTGATAATTGTTATATTCTATGTGGTAAAACATTAGAATATTAGAGTTCAGACTAGTACTTTGCCATTTTAATAAAGAACTCTTGTAAAATTTTTGAATAATACATGGCTACTAGATCCCAACACCTTGCATTCTAATTTATATATGAAATATTGGCTATGGAATCACAAATATAATAAAAAAGATATAAAGAAATATCTTATTGTTAGGCAGCCCAATTGTGAGCAATCTATTAAAAAAACGTAATCCAAATTTGATTTATGGTTTCAAGGGAGCACCAATAAAAACTTATCATTTTTCCATTGAGAAGCTGATTCTACAATTTAGAAAAAAAAACAAAGAACTAAGTTAGTCAACACAAATTTGAAAAAGAAGAATAAAGTTGGATGACTCATATCATTTGATATCAGGACTTGTCATCAAGGTAAATAATCAACAGGATGTGGTAATAGTGAAAAGATAAATACTTAGATCAATATAACCAATTAGAGAGTTTAGAAATAGATTTACACATATATGGTCAATTGATCTTTCACAAAGACATCAAGCAATATCCATGAAGGACATATAGTATTCTTTTAAAATGGTCTGACAAAATAGATTTTTGCCAAAAAAGAATACATTAACTTATCATTTGCCCCATATATAAATGTCTCCAAAATAGAACTTAGACATTAATGTGAAGCCGTATTAATACCATAAACATTCTAAAGTAAATATAGGAGAATATCTGTGTGACCATGGTTTAGTCCCATTTTTTAGATAAGACGCAAAATACGTTAGCCATCAGAGAAAACTGGATACATTGTATTCCAACATATTAACATCTGCTCTGTGAAAGACTATGAGGGAATGAGCAAATAAGTCACAGAGTTGGAGAAAATATTTGCTAAACAGCTATTTGAAAAAGAACTTGTATCCATAATATAAAAATAACTCCCAAGACTCAATAATATGAACATTAAAGAAGAGGAAAACAAGATGGCAACTAAGCTTAAGAAAAGATTCTCATTACCATTTATCATTAGGGAAATAGAATTTAATACCACACTGTGTTCTCAGACGCCGATTAATATGCCTAGAACAGAAATGTGTAATGATAACTGATACATGCATAAAAATCTACCATTTCCATATGTCAGTTATATGAACTTGACAAACATAAAAAATTTTGTAACCACAATCAAATTATAGAACATTTCCATTACCTTCAAAAGTCCCCTCAATGTTATAATTTCTTCCATTGCTAGAATCACCATATGTGAACAACAGAATACCATCAAGTATTTGAAATACAGGGGCTTCTTTGGGATTTGGAGGTTGTCCTGAGTACCTTTGTGGCAACGGATGTAGGCCATTTTAAATCAGCACACACCACTCAGAACTGTGTGGGAGAGAGTGTGGTCTACGGTGTGAACTGTGGTCTATGGTTGGTGGCAAGGCCCCAGGATGTGTAAGTCCATTGAGGGTGGTGGGCCACACTTGTGGGAGATGTTTGGGTGGGATGTGGTGGGAGGTGTGGGAGGTGGGCTACATGGGAATCCCAGTGGGTTCCGTGTAATATTTTGGGTATCTAAGCACCTCTTAAAATATATTTATATATATACATAAATAACATTTTTGTAAGCAAATGCACATATATGCATATATATTTATATATCATTTTGCAAATGTTGGTATGTATTGTGAAAATTTTGATTTTTTACCCACAATAAAAAAAATATATATATGAAAAAAAAAAAATTCCCCTCAACCACTATGAAGTCAATCATGTCCATATATCTCCAGTTCTGAGAACCAGCAGGTGATATAAGGGGAATCACAATGTAAGCAACTTTCTGAATTTGGCTTCTTCCACTCAGCATAATGTATTTGAGATCCATCTACATAGTTGAATATATCAGTGGTTTATACTTTTTTTTTTTTTATCATTTTGCGTATTAAATACCTTTATGTGGAGTTTAATTATATTTATTTATTCTCCCATGTTTACATATGATAGGCATTTTGACTATTAGAAGAAGGTATAGATGTAGTTTAGGGATTGCTCAAAGTAATTTTTGCTTTCTCAAGCTCTGGAAAAACACATATATTTTTTATAATGGCCTTAAAATATTATCTTATTTTAGCTACTTTCACTCCCAGAGTTATGCCTGATTCATATGCTCTTTCTGCATCAAATACCTTGAATCCCATAGCTATAGAGGTCTCACCTTCCTAAGTGGTTCTCTGCACTTAAAACCTTATATGTTGCCCTTACTGTACTTTCTGAGACCTATATTCTTCAGAACTTTCATTTTTATTTGGAACTTTCTTTTCAGTGTGTCTATTCTACTCATTATTAACTCTACCTGCTTTGTCTCAATTTCATTTGATTTTTTTAGTGTTTATTTTTTCTTTCTTTCAAATAGAGGATTAACTCAAATGTCTGGTAATATTAACTGTGTGTTGATCTTTTATTTTAATTTTTTTTGTTAGAGAAATTTTGATCTTATGAAACAATCATGCATAATGTATGCAGAATTCTCATACAACACCCTATCATCAACACCTTGCATTGCTGTGGAATATTTGTTACACATTATGCAATAACATCATCAAAATATTACAGGAATTCTTAATGTCATATTGTATCACTTCTTTCAGATTTTGTCTACAATGTCACTTTATCATGGATGCCTAGCTTAAACTTTATCTGAAACATGTCAGAACCCCTTAAACATGAATCCATACGTCATTCCTTTTCTTAACTTTGTCTCACCTAATGGTGTTTCTTTTAGTGCATGTCATTTTTATATTTGTTGTGATACACCCTAACATATAGGCCATTGTGATGGCTAGGCTAATGTGTCAACTCGTCCAGGTAATTGTGCCCAGTTGTTTGGTCAAGCAAACACTGGGCTAACTGTAATACAAGGAAGTTTATGGACTTTAGTCATTGGTGAGTTTACTGCATAGATGGCTGATTACATCTGCATTAACCAGGGAGATTGCCATCAGCAATGAGTGACAGTTTATCCAATCAGTTGAATACCTTAAAAGGGGAAGTGATTTCAGCATTCAGATAAAATTTCTCAGCTCATCTTTGGACAGCCAATGTCTCCTGGTAGCTCATCAAGGACCTTCACTGGAATTTCATCAGAGCTCCTGGTTTGCAGCCTGCCTGCAGCACCTGAACTTGAACACCCCATGGTCACATAAGAGACTCATAAAATCTCATACTATTTACAGATAGCTACTGTTGATTCTGTTTCCCTAGAGAACCCTGACTAGTACAGCTTGGTACTGGGAGTTGTTCTTCAGGAACAAAATCTTAAACATGGCATGTCTGTGGTGGTTCTGGGAGTTTTGCAATTGGCCTCTACTCTAATTGGACTCAAGTGTACTAATGACTCCCTTTCCAATAATGAAGAGGCCACTAACAGTTCATGGTATGAGTTGGCAATGAAGATATGCAAAATACTTCCATGCTTATTAGAAGCAAGGATCTGGGTGAGAGTGTTTTCAATACCTTAAGAGTTTTGTGGAGTCAAAAGGTATAATGATGTTGGCTGGCTACTCCTAGATACTCTGGATACAGTTACAAAAGAAAGAGATGAGCTAAAGGCTTAAAATTTGAAACGTAAATGCCGTATGAATGATGTGAAAGTTTCTATGTGTGCTCTGTAAGAAAATCTTGTCTCCTGCAGCCACAGGCTTGAGATATCTGAGAACCAAACTCAAACTCTAATTGTACGAGTAGCAGAGTTACAAATGAGTTAAAATCTCAAATCTGCAGGGTTTCTGTGGTTAAAGTGAAGGCATTAATTGGAAAAGAGTGGAACCCAGAGGATTGGGATGGAGACATATAGGATGATGATAATATTGGTGGAGACATTGGAACCCTAAATTCTGCTGAGACTTTACCAGATAAACCTGCGATTGCCTGCCCTGTGGAGACCATACCTTGTCAACCTTGTATCACCCTTCTTCCAGCCTTTCCCAGGGAGTCAGGACCTCTTTCCAGACCTGAGGTGGGTACCAGCTAAATTGAAGCCTGCACTGCCCAGGCTCTAGCTTCTCCCAGGTAGTCTGAACCACCTCCCAGCCCTGAAGCAGGTACCAGTCAAACTCCAGCATGCTCTACCCTGCCCTGAGGAATCTGCTTTCCAACCCCTGCCTGAAGAGATTAATTCTATTTTACCAGATGAAAATGCAAAGGAATACCCTGAGGTCAGTAACTTGCAAGGCATTTCTAATCATTCTCTTTTTTTTTTTTTTTTATTGTGGGTAAAAATCAAAATTTTCACAATACATACCAACATTTGCAAAATGATATATAAATATATATGCATATATGTGCATTTGCTTACAAAATTGTTATTTATGTATATATATAAATATATTTTAAGAGGTGCTTAGATACCCAAAATATTACACGGAACCCACTGGGATTCCCATGTTGCCCACCTCCCACACCTCCCACCACATCCCACATCTAATCATTCTCTTTATCCATCTCCAATGCCCCTCTTCTTTTGAGACCTCTTACTAGACTAAAATGAGGAAATACACTATACTCTGAAAGAACTGCATGAGTATTCCTACTTAAGGCAGATTCAAAGCTGCACTCAAAATAGTCTGTGTTGCATAGAGTTATGGCATTGGCTAATAGATCATGGGGTACCTAGAAATGAAATAGATGGGCAGTCTACTAAATTTCTTCTGGATCCGTATAAACAGAAGTATTCTTGGTCAAGTGAACAAACCCTAACTCAAATTACAGATGCAGAAAATCATGGCCCTTTAATCAATTCCTAGTCTTGAGATAGTTTACAGATCCAGAGCCCCTTGAATGAGGAGAAGTCCAGGTCCTTTTTGGGACAGAACCTGTTAAACTGCTAAAAATTTATACTGTCAATCTTCCTCTCACTTTTCCTCAAGGAGAACTATGGCCTTCTATCAGAGCAAATGTGCAATGGAGAAAAAGAAATGATCAGACAGTTCAGGGATTATTAGACACTGCCTCAGAAGGGACATTAATTCCAGGAGACCCAAAATGTCACCGTGGTCCATCAGTTAGAGTAGGAGCATATGAATGCCAGGTGATTGACAGGCTCAGGCCTATCTCCCAGTAGGTCCAGTGGATCCCCAGACCCATTCTGTGGTTATTTCCCCAGGTCCAGAATGCATAATTGGAATAGACCTACTCAGTAACTGGCAGAATCCCCACATTGGATCCCTACATTATGGAGTGAGGGGTATTATGGTGGAAAGGCCAAGTGGAAGCCACTAGAATGGTCTCTGCCTAGCAAAATAGTAAATCAAAAGCAATACCAGATTGTTGGAGGGATTGCAGAGATTAGTGTCACCATTAAGGATCTGAAGTATGCAGGGGTGGTGATTCTTATCACATCTGCATTTTACATGGAGGTAGGGGTGGAGGCTATGCATGGGCTCAGCAATATGGACTTCCCCTCACCAAAGCTGACTTGGCTACAGACAAAGCTGAATGCCAAATCTGCTAGCAGCAGAGACTCACACTCAGACCCCAATATGGCACCATTCCCCAAGGTTATCAGCCTGCTAGATGGTAGTAGGTTGACCACATTGCATCACTTTCACCATGAAAGGGGCAGTGATTTTGTTTTAACTGGAATAGACACATACCCCGGATATGGGTTTGCGCTTCCTTCATGCAATGCTTCTTCCAAAACTACCATCTGTGGACTTACTGAATGTCTTAAGTACCACCATGGCATTCCACACAACATTGCTTCTGATCAAGGAACCCATTTCACAGCAAATGGTGTGTGGGAATGGGCATATGCCCATGAAATTCACAGGTCTTACCATGTTCCCCATCACCCTGAAGCAACTGGATTGATAGAATGGTGGAATGGCCTTTTGAAGACTCAATTACAGCACCAACTATGTGGCAGTACCTTGCAAGATTGGGGCAATGTTCTCCAGTAGGCTGTGTATGCTCTAAATCAGCGTCCACACTATGGTGCTGTTTCTCCAATAACCAGGATTTATGGGTCCAAGATCAAAGGGTGGAAATTGGAATTGCACCACTCATTATTATCACTAGTGACCCACTAGGAAAATTTTTGTTTCCTGTCCCTGCAACACTAAGCTCTGCTGATCTACAGGTCTTAGACCCAAAAGGAGGAGTGCTGCAACCAAGGAACACAACAATGATTCTTTTGAACTGGAAGTTAAGACTGTCACCTGGCCACTTTGGGCTCCTCTTAGATCTGAATCAACAGGCAAAGAAGGGAATTACTATACTGAATGGGGTGATTGATCCTGACTATCAAGGGGAAATAGGACTATACCTACATAATGAGGGTAAAGAAGAGTTTCCCTGAAATACAGGAGATCCTCTAGGGCATCTCCTGGTACTGTCATGCCCTGTGATTAAAATCAATGGAAAATTGCAAGAACCCAATCCAAGAAGGACAGCAATGGCCCAGAATCTTTAGGAATGAAAGTTTGTGTCATCCCCCAGGCAAAGAACCACATCCAGCTGAAGTGCTTGCTGAGGGTAAAGGGAAAATGTAATGGGTATTGGAAGAATGTAGTGATAAATATGAACTTCATCCAAATGACCAATTACAGAAACCAGGACTGTAATAGTCATGAGTCTTCGTTCCTTGTTTTGTTATGAGTATGATTGCATATATATACAAAGTGAATTTCTTTGTTTTCTTCCCCAATCTTTTCCCTTATCATATGACAAGATGTATTAGTTTCATGTCATAATATTTAAGGATGTCAAGTTTAAGAGTGACTATTACCCAAGGACTTGCACCCTATTCTGTAGGGAATTAATGTGTTTCCAGTTGTATGTAGGAGAGTTGGACATTGTTAGGCAGAAATATATATATATATATATATATGCATTTCTGTTATTGTATTTACGTAGAGTCTAAGTGTGGCTTAAGGTAATGTGTATGGTTGCCAAATTGACAAAGGGTGGACTGTCATGGTTAGTTTAATGTGTCAACTCAGTCAGGTAATTGTGCCCAGTTGTTTTGTTTAGCAAGCACCTAGCTAATTGTAATACAAGGACATTTAAGGGCTGTAGTCATCAGTGAGTTTACTGCATAGATGGCTGATTACATTTACAATCAACCAGGGAGATTTTCATTAGAAATGAGTGGTGCATTATCCCATCAATTGAATGCCTTAAAACGTGAATTGATTTCAGCATTCAGAAAGAATTTCCCAGCTCATCTTTGGATAGCCAATGTCTCCCAGAAACTCATCAAGGAACTTGGTTGATTTTGTTTCCCTAGAGAACCCTGACCAATACAGCCTTAAAATGTATTTTTAACAAATAGCAAATTAGGATCACCTAGAGAATTGGAAAAAATAAAAATGTTGGTGCCTCTCTGTTTTTAATCAATGTCATTCTGGGCCTTATGTGTGTGTGTGTGTGTTTGTGTGTATGTGTGTGTGCAGGTGTGTATGTACTACTTCATCTCAGTAATTAATACATTAGAATTTTGAATTCAAAAATTTCAATGCTTTTGGTCTTTATGTTTTTTATGTATATAAAGTAAATGAACCTTGTTCATAGTATACCTAAATCTGCATTTGCTGCTCCACACATAAGAGGGTATTTCAGAAAATTTGCAGAATATTTATGTAATAGAAGGTAAAATATCAAGTTCAAATATGCTATGAAATCCTTGGTACTAAAATAAAGTACTAAATACTTTAGATCTTGCCTCTTTTCTAGATGACTGGAAGTACCCATCAATACCTGAATTAAGTAGCGTTCTACATTAGAATTACATCCCCATACTTAATGTAATGTAAAACAACAAAGAACACAAAAAATGTAAAATTAATGTTTTTAGTGGTAAATAAGAGTGCTCTAAATCAAGTGGATTCTTTCAATTTCCTATGGAAGAAGACAGTTCATTTCAAATTAGGATAATGGTAATCAGGTCCAAAAAAAATGGTCATCCAGTTGTTTATATTTTGATATAATACAGAAATATGATCAATAATACTTTTATATTTATTTTGTTAGTTTTGTAATCTAGGGGAATTTTTATATTACTATTTATTTCTTAGTCTCTTCATACAAGTCCCTTTTGTTCATAGTCACTTTATCTTGTCTTAATAAAATGAAAAGTATGCATTACAACAAGAATTCTGTTTTGTTTTATTTCATTATGGGGTCAAGGGGTATTTATAGAATATTTATTTCTTCTTGTGTCAGTGTATGTAGTTTGTATGTGTCTAGGAATTCATCCATTTCATCTATGCTACCTAATTTGTTGGCATATAGTTGTTAATAGTATACTCTTTTTTAATTTTTTATTATGGGTAAAAATCAAAATTCTCACAATACATACAAGCATTTGCAAAATGATATATAAATATATATTCATATATGTGTATTTGCTTACAAAAATGTTATATATATATATATATACATATATTTTAAGAGGTGCTTAGATTACCCAAAATATTACAGAACCCACTGGGATTCCCATGTTGCCCACCTCCCACACCTCCCACAATGGATGTAGGCCATTTTAAATAGTATACTCTTATACTCATGCTTATTTCTGTGGCATTGATTGTATTGCCCCCTCTTTCACTTCGTTTTAATTTTTTTTTTAAAGAAGCTTTAGATTACATAAATTTTACATAAAACTTTAGAGGATTTCTGTATGCCCAATCCCCCCCTTTCCCACATTTTCCCATATTAACAACATCTTTCTTTAGTGTGATACATCAGCTACAATTGGTGAGAACATATTGAAGCATTGCTACTAACTCTAGACGATAGCTTACAATATAGTTTATACTTTGTCCCTCAAAAGTTTATAGGTTATGATAAAATCTATAATAGCTTGTATCTGCCATTGCAGAGTCATGCAGGACAATTCCAATGTCCAAAAAAATGCCCTCATATTACATCTATTCTCCCCTCAGAACCTCTGGTAGCCAGTGCCTCCACATCAGTGATAAAGGTTCTTCCATTGTTCGAAAAATAATGTCTATAACAGAATAATAATGTCTAATTTAGTCCATTGTTCATTGTCCAATCTTGAGGATTTGGGGATGGTGATGCCCACTCTGTTTCTAACTGAAAGTGAGCTTAGAGCTCATGGGACAGATGAATTGAGCTATCTTGTTTGGAGTTGCAGACACTCTCTGTTCCTTGGGATGGGTGTTGTCCCTCATCATCTTCTTGTTAGTTTTCCTGGGTGAGTCCAATGAACTGGAGAATAGGTGGTACAACTCTGCTGACATTCAGGGCTCAACAAGCACAAGAACAGACCAAAGATTTAAGATCTTGGGACATATATTTAATAAATATAGTGCTAATTATAGGTTCAAATAAAAAGGACAGTAGAGACATAAGGAGGGAAACTGTAAATGAAATAATTAAAATTTTGGACACTGTGTCTTTCATCACTATAAGATCTGTTGTTGTGTATGTATAGTGACAATTTCATTCATATATTCCTCCAGTATCTTATTTTTTCCATTTTATCTTTAATGAAGCTTTAGGTTACAGAAAAGTCATGTAGAAAATATAGGGGATTCTCATATACCCAACACCCTCCTTTTTTCCCCACTCTCCCCTACTAATAACATTTTACATGCAAATGGTATATTTGTTACAATTGGTGTATAAATATTAAAGCATTGCTATTAACCATGTTCATTTTTTTACAGAATACTTTACATTTTGCACCATACAGTTTTCTAGGTTTTGATGAAATTTAAAATGACCTGTATCTGTTATTGCAAGATCATGCAGATCAATTCTAATGCCTTAAAAGTGCCCTATGCTCCATCTATTCTATTCTTCCCTTCCCCTCCTCTCAGAACCTATGGTAACCAGTAAGTTTCAATTTTTGAAGGAAATGATTCATAGTAAATTGCAATAATATTGAGGACTTGACATATTGTTCTGTTTTCTTTTATTAGGCACTGCTTATGTTCTCAAGGTATTCTTGTCCCTCTATTTGAGAACATAACAGGATTTCCTAGGATGGGAGTTCAATATTTTCTTGTTTATTGTGTGTGTCTCCAACCATTGAGATAACACACTATGACCAGATGAACACTTACATATTCCATACAGGCATAACCCAGGTGCACTCTGTCTTGCATATTCCCCCACAACCAATTCCCAACACCAGTAACCCTCCCCTGCTGTATTTACCAAAAGATCACTCCCAATATTGTAGTTTTAACCACAAACCTGCATATCCCCGGAATTCACCTGCTTCTTCTTCCAACTCTTACCCCAGTTCCATGGATAGTCCAACCCATCACCCCCAACCAATTCCCCCTCACAGACCAAAACCATAGAATCCCTCTCATATCACTGCACTACTCCCATGCCCATCTACTGACCAACCACACCCTTCCATCTTATCAAACATATTGCCTATATGGGCATCAACTCACCACTCTCTACTCACTTTTTTTCTCCTGTTTGCCTAGCTTCCAGACTCTTTCTCTGTGAGTCTGCTCAATTTGCTTAAAGCATATCAGTGAGGTTATGTAATATTTGTCCTTCAGAGACTGGCATATTCACTCAACATAAGTACTTCAAGATACATCCATGTTATCCAGTGTGTTAATACTGAATTCTTTTATACAGTTGAATAATATTCCATTGTATGTATATACCACACATTGCTCATCCATTCATCTTGGTAAACATTTGGGTTGCTTCCAACTTTTGACAATAGTGAATAATGCTGCTACGAACATTGGTGAGCATATATCTGTTCATTTCCCTGCTTTCAATTCTTCTGGGTATATACCAAGCTGTGGAATTGCTGGATCTTATGGCAGTTCTATAGTTAACTTGCTGAGGAACCACCAAACTGTCCTATACAACCACTGCACCATTCTAGATTCCCACAAGTAGTGGATACGCATTCACTTTCCTACAAATCCTCTCCAACACTTGTAGTTTTGTTTATTTAATGGCTGCCAGTCAAATAGGTATAAGATATCTCATTATAGTGTTGATTTGGATTTCTTGAATAGCTAGTGGTGTGAACATCCTTTCCTGTGCTGTTGGAGAAGATGCTGAGAGCCAGAGCATAAAGGGTTAAGCATTTAAAAAGCATGCTTGCTTGCAGAAAAACATTAGTAAATGTCTCCAAGGACACTGCATGCTGCAGATATCAGTGGGAGGAGGCAGAGCAGAGTGAACTCAGCACACAGATGTTATTGTCTGAATTCCCAAGAAAGATTGTCTGGGAACTCACAAGCAGGTAGCGCTCTCACACACCGAGCTGAGAAACTAGTGAAGGAATCCCTACTTTTGTTATCAGCTTTGTAATATAAAAAGCAGCTTCAGCCTAAATAAACTTGCCTGCATTCCACAGGAAGTGAGGTCCCCTGGTTCCAAATCTTTCTCTGGATAATTCCCAGCACCATCTAACTCCACGTTGAATTACAACAAATGACGCCCAACGTAGGGCACGACTAGTCTTTTCTCATAGTCTTTTTCTCTGGATCAGTGCCATGGAAGTAAGGACTGTTGTTGCTGGGTTGGACGGTCCTTGAATCTTATGTGGTGAGTCAATTAATCTTGATAACCAGGGTAATGGGAAATCAGTCGACTTGATTAGAGGAATATTCCGAAGTTTTGAAGACCCTGTTAAAGAGTACAGGGGTATCTGTGATGACCCACAAGTTACTAGAACTCTTCTCTCTTGTATATAAACATTGTTATTGCTTTCAGCTGCAAAGGTGGAATGTGTTAAATTTGAAACAATGGAAACTAGTAATGAAATCATTGTGGTGAGCTTATCAAAAAGGGGAAACAGTTCCTCTTCAAGTATGGTCTTTGTATAGTCTTATTTCTGTTGCTCATGAACCATTACAGTCAGATGAAAATGACGATATTAAAATGGATACTGCTATTGATAACACTGTAGCAGAACAAGCTAATGATTACTTTAATGAAAATATATCTGAAAAATTAATGAACAGGCAAAAACAGATAAACTCATGTTAAATAAAAAGAAAAAGAAGATAAAGGGAATTTATGAAACTTTTCCAGCGGTCGTTAAGCCATCCACTCCAAAAGATGATTTATTATCTTTTGAACCAGCATCTGTGCCTCCTAAGGTATCTACTGATCAATTCTTTACAACAGAAGTTTCTGTTTTTGTGCCAGCACCATCCTCTTCAATTATGAAAAGTATAGCACAGAGAAGCAGAGAAGAAACTTCAGAGGCTATGCAATTTTTTTTTTTTTTTACTTTTCCAGTACCAGTAACTCAAATTCCAGAAGATGCTAACAATCCCCAAGGGGGTGTAGAATATAAGCATGCTCCTATTCCTTTTAAAACTATCAAAAAATTAAAACAACATGCACTCAATATAGTGTAAATTCTCCTTATACTCAAGAATTGGTGCAAGAAATGGCACAAGCAAACAGATTAATACACTGGGACTGGGATTTGTTAGCTCAAGCTGTTCTTAATTCAGCAGAATTTTTACAATTTAAAACTTGGTGGGCTGATGAAGCTAATATTGTAACACAATGAGAGCAACAGCAAAATCCACCAGTGCCTATTACTGCTGAACAAATATTAGGAACAGGTCAATGGGCTGGGATTCCTTGCCAAACTCAATATGATGATATTGCCATTGTACAGGTTCAATTGTGCTGCCTAGCTGCCTGGTGATGAATATCCACCCCTGGACAGGCTGTACAATCATTTTCAAAAATTGTTCAAGGAAATACTGAACCCTATGCTGAATTGGTAGCAAAGCTGGCAGATGTAGTCAACAAGACAGTAACTCAATCTGATCTTAAAGAAATGCTTATTTTAATATTGGCTTTTGATAATGCTAACAATGACTGTAAAAAGGCTTTATGTCTGATAAAGGCAAATGGAAGTACTTTGCAAGATTATATAAAAACATGCCAAAACATTGGGCCTAATACCTATAACATGAACCCTCTTACAGCTGCTCTAAAGGGACGTAATCCTATGATTAATAATTTAAATTGTTTAAATGTGGAAAACCAGCTCATATAAAAAAAGATTGCAGAGCCAAAACTAGTGTAAGAGCTCCATTTAGCAGCAATAATAAATCAATTCCAACTCATGTGTGTCCAAAATGCCAAAAAGGATTACACTGGGCCAAGCATTGCTATTCTAAATATCATAACAATGGCAGTCTCATTAATAAGTCTGGAAACTTCCAAGTGGGCCTTGCTTAAGGCCCTCAGACAAACAATATGAGCATATTTTCCAGCCTTGCTCAAATCTACCCAGTTAGCAACGGAGCAGTTCACTCTGACCTGTAGCAGAACTTAAGGCAGTTACCAAAAGCAGCATAGCTGTCAATTCTTCCTCAGCTGAAACTAAGTTTATTACTCCTTCACTGGGTATACAAAAAATAAGAACAGGAATTAAAGGGCCTATTTCAGAAATCTGAACTTTGAGCCTAAGTATACTCCTAAAGAGCAGTAATCCAAATATACATGTTAAATATCTGTATAAACTGCTAAATTAGAGCTTAACTGTATTTATGTTATTTAAGTTGTCTTGAGCACGAAGGATCCGGTGAGGAACGCCAATCGAGGAGCCGGCTAGAATCTAAGAAGTTTGAGGACACTGCGAAAGAAACTGCCTCGCAGCAAGGACCTCCAGAACCTGAGGACACTGTGAAGGAACCTGCCTCGCAGCAAGGACCTCTGTGAGTAATTGGCGATTATGGGACAAGAAATTAGTCAGCATGAGACATTTGTAGAGGGTCTCAGAGATGCTTTAAAGACATGAGGAGTAAAGGTGAAAGTAAAACAATTGTTAAAGTGTTTTGAATTTCTAAAAGAGGTATGCCCATGGTTCCCACAGGAAGGAAACATTGATGAAAAAAGGTGGAAGAGGGTAGGGGACGCCCTACGGGATTATTATAGTACTCTTGGGCCTGAAAAAGTCCCAGTAACTGATTTTTCATACTGGAATCTGATAAATGATATTCTAAGTGTTCGCCACAGGGACAGTACAATAGCGGCTGTACTTGAGAAGGGTGAAGCAATTTTGCAAAAGGGACAGGGAGAAAGTCAGGGAAGCATGAGCCCTGACAAGTGTGTAAAAAATCTAGAGGGTGACTTATCAATAAAACCCTCAGGTCCTGATCGTAAGGAAGATTTAATTTCATTAGATAGCGAAGATGAAAGTTCAATTAATGCAATAGGCAAAAAGCCAGCAACAAAGGTAGAACAGGAAAGTACAAGTGAAAAAGGGGCCAAACCAAAAATAGGGATCAGATGTAAAAAATTATATCCTTCTCTTAAAAAATTTAAAAATGAGATGGATGATGATTTGTCCGATATAGAATGGGATGATTTTGAAGAAGAGGCAGCTAGATATCATAATCCAAATAGGCCACCTTCCTTAAAGCAACCCCCACTGTATGTCCTTCCCCCTGCAGCGCCACCTGTAGTGATGCCGGTAATAGATCCTAAAAAAGACTTATTAGAAAAGATAGAAAAGTTAAAAGAACAAATTAAATAGGAAGAGGAGCATCAGGAACTCTTGTCTCAATTAGAAAGGCTAAGAATGGGGAAAGCTAAAAATGAAAGTAAAACCACCGAACTGCCTGCGTGTTAAACCTCCCGCAAGGGGAGCAGTTCAAACCACTCCCCCAAGCTTCTCATTCTTTGATAGATTTAGAGGAGCCAAAGGCCTTTCCAGTTACAGAAACCATAGATAATCAAGGTCAAGCCTGGAGACATCACAATGGTTTCGACTTTAAGGTCATAAAAGAAATAAAAACTGCTGTTGCCCAGTATGGTGCTACCGCTCCCTACACACTAGCTATTGTTGAATCAGTTACTGAAAATTGGTTTTCTCCTATCAATTGGTGTAATATCGCCCGAGCCACCCTGTCCGGTGGAGATTATTTGTTATGGAAATCAGAATATGTTGAAATCCGTAAGGACACTGCTAGGCGTAATGCGCAAACAGGTCAATGGGCTGGGATTCCTCGCCAAGCTCAATATGATAATACTGTAGAAGTTTGATTGTTGCTGCCTAGCTGCCTGGCGACCAATCTCCACCCCTGGACAGACTGTATAAGCATTTTCAAAAATTGTTCAAGGAAATACTGAAACCTATGTTGAATTTGTAGCGAGGCTGGCAGATGTAGTAAAAAAGACAGTAACTCAACCTAATCTTTAAAAAAAAATGCCTATTCCAAAAGAGTTAGTGAAATTAATATTAGGAAAATCTAGCCTCAGTTACAAGAGCATCACTATTCTGCCAAAGAAAAGTTAACTAAGATAAAGAAAACATTCCAGCAACTTTGTAAACCTCCTACTGCCTACATAATGATAAGGCTGCGGGATGATAGGGGCTAATAGAATTAAGCCACTGGAAGAGTAGGAAAACTTGGCAACATTGGTGTTTTCTGTTTTGTTTCCATACTGATTCTGGTTGGGCCAGTGTGGCCAAATTGATAAAAATAGTGCATAATTTTTATTAAGGTGTTAAAGGGAACTTTCAGTTTTAAATCACTAGCTTACTCCTGAACTTTGAGCCTAAGTGTACTCCTAAATATTAGTAATCCAAAAAAAAATGTGTTAAATATCTGTGTAAACTGATAAATTTGAGCTTAACTGTATTTATGCTATTTAAGTTGTCCTGGCTGGTTGCTAATTATGAACAAAAGTGTTTCAAAAAACAAGCTTATATATTACAGGTAACACAGATTCCAGAAAAAATCTTAAAAACAGTAAAATCAAAGATGTGAAATGATGGAGGGCTTGAAGACAGCCATACCAAAGGAGTGAAAATTATAGGTCAAATTATTAAGCTTTATGTTTCTGTTAGTGGGTCGTAATTCTTTTTGTATTTGTCTGTTTGTACAGTGTCAGTCTATATTTTGATACCTCCGGATGGTAATATTAAATTAATAAATGAAAATTATTATAAGAGCTCTATTCAAATGGCCAAAAATTAAATAAGCGCTTATATTAATAAATAAATATGGATATTAGTTTAAAATAATAAAAATAGTTATACTCAAATTATACCATTATTCTAATAAGTTTGTTTAATGTTGATGGTAATTATATGTTGTCAGAAGTTGGCTTGGAAATAGTTTCCAAAATCATTGTGGTAACTTGAGTATCAAGGTATATAGAATGTGCTTTTATTATTAAACAAAAGAAAGTAATTTTATCCTAAGATAAAATAACTAGTTATTAAAACAAAGTAAAATGAAATCCTGAATAAATATAAAAGTGCAAAAGGCTTGTGAAAAAGGAATTTTTGTGGTCAAAGCTAAGTAAAATTTAAGCAGTCTATCTATAAAAATTTAAAAGCTTTAATGTCAAACAATATAATAATATAAAATTAAAGTTTTATTCTTTCTCAAAGTTTCTCAAGTCAGTAGTCTGTTTTAGTAAAAGTTTACAAAGTTTTTCTCCTAAATAATCAGTATGCAATAAAGAAAGTCTGTTTTATCAAAATAGCTTCTTGTACTTTAAACTTATCATTTCCATGGAGAAACAGGTCTTATCACTTTTAAAAAGAACACAGTGTTCAAACCTTCATTCTCAAAGTCAAATTCTGAAGAGCAGCTTTTATTTCAAACAGTTGCAAATAATTTGGTCTTTTACCTAAAAAAGGGTAAAATACTAAAAATAGTTAAGTTCATGTGATAAGTTAAATGAAGTATTTAAAATTATTGTATAATTAAAAGAAATATTCTAATTTTATAACAATTAGTCATATGAATAAAAAGTTCATATGAATACTATAAAAGTGTATAAGATTCCTGAAATTAAAATAATGTTACAATATAATATTAAATAAAATATAATGTTATTAATCATAATTTTTAGTTATAACTACAAAAAGAAAGCAGCCATTAAAGGCTGCCAGGGTAGTGCTAACAGTAAAATATAGTAAAATAAACTAACACCCCTGCAGCATGCAGTGGTTCCAAATATTGCTAGTTTGTTGCAAAAAAATAATATCCAGTTATGTTACTATCACTTTGTTTTAAAACTTGCTAAAGCTTTCTTTAATATTTTCTTAAACAAGTCAAGCCAGCCCACATTCCCCTTCCTGTAAACTAGCCAACAATAAATTAAGTTTATATTCAACACAGTAAGAAACAGCCCCAATTCTAATAATAATGTTAACAACAAAACCAATGCAAGTATTAAAATTACAAGTTAATGTATTACCCCACAGCCCAAATAAGAAATGCTAATTTGTTTTTACCTATGCCTCAAACTATACAAAATTTAAAAATTGAGGTCATTCTAATCATGCTACTAAAAATCTTAAATGCTTAAGAAATAAGTTTATTCATTGGATATCTGCTGGTTAAAACTCTTATTACTGTCTGTTGTTTTATAATCTACTGTAGTTATTAATTATGTATGATATACTTAAATACTAATCAAAACTTCAGTACAATATGTTGCATACTTAAATAATTTAATAATTTGTATGTTACAAATAAAGGTATTTTACTAAGTATATATATAAATCTCTTGTTTTAAATTTAAACAGTCCTGAAACTGAATGTATTAAGAAAAAGTTTGGTAAGTATTGTTCAAGTCTAAAAGTAAAGAATCATGCAAAAAACTTTGTTGATCAACAAACCAATACCTTACTAGTTAACACTTTTCACATTTCAGGAAACATATTGAAAATTAAAATAATAAGCATATCAAGGATGTTTTGTAACAAATTAAAAATAAATAAATAAATAAATAAAGTGCATTTCAATGGGTGTTGTATTCTTCCCTGGGGGAGCTGGCCACTCTCCCAGGGACTGATGCATAAACCTTAAAATGTACTGCCCAGGGAGTGTTGTGTTCCTTCCTGAGGAGGCTGGCCCCTTCCTCAGGAACTAGCAAAATACTCACAAGTTGTCATCTATAGTATCAAATTCATCAATCCTAAACACAGTCAACCAAAACTCTAATATCCTTTACTGATTCAACACTTCCCAGATAAAAGCTAAATATTGGAAAGTATATATATATATATAAGACTGTTCTATTTATCTGTCATTCTGTAACTTTGTTCAATATTGACTTAATCTTTTAATTAGTTATGTTATTTATGTTTCTCACTCTAATTGTCATATAAGCCTATTAAACTAAATATACATATTAACATTTATCTCATATCTATCCAGAACTCTAGCCAAAAATAAGCCAAGTATATTAATATATCCTCTGATTTAGTAGGTCTGTGAATGTATGTATACTTATCATAAAAAATTAACAGTTAAACCTCTATTTATAAATGCTACAAAAACAAAAAATAAAGAGGGGGGAATGGTACCCTCATAAGGGATCCCCCAGAAATTTATTAGCTCATTTTATTTTAATTTTTTTAATTCTGGACAAAGATGGACTTTCCGCAGCAGAACGTTTCTGGCATACTAATACTAATACAAAATTTGCTACTGTTTTATGGAAAGATCCTTTGGATAATACTTGGCATGGACCAGACCCTGTCTTGATATGGGGTAGAGGGTCAGTTTGCATTTATTCTAAAGAAATGGATGTAGCCAGATGGCTGCCGGACCAAATGGTTAAACAAGTAGACAATAACCATGAGTCCAGGGCAGATGAGTCCCCCTGAGATAGTGTTGTTTCCTTGTTTTACAGAAAATGAAGCAGCCTGGGGATCTATGCCTGAGGATTTGGATGTCATGCTGTCTCTTAGCCGTCTCCAATGGGGGTATGGGACCTCCCGTTTCTCATGATGCCTTGCTTGAAAAACTCTATGGTAAGCCTTGTGAGTGCAAAGGAGGTAAAATGCCTAACACCGATATGGATACCGCTAGACTCCAGTACGTGCATTGTCCCACACATATAGACTATCTGATATCTACCCCAACAGAACAGGAGGATTGCAGTTAAAGTGGGTTTTCATAAGTCATCCAAAAATAATCCCCTCTAACAATGGCAAACCGGGGCCAAGTCCCTGCAGCAATAGTTATTATCCAGCTATTCACCGCAGTTGTTACTCCACATTTCAGCCCTGTACCGGTCCAAATAACCATACTTATTATACTGCCATTTTGGGAAAGACATCTATTGGCTCATTTGGAGGATCGGGAACTGAAGTCCTGGGTAATCCTAAACTTGCCCAGGCCCCCTGTGGAGGCAGAAATAGCAAGATAGGAGATCAGGTCTGCTGGAACCAAAAACCTTCTCCCTGACATAGATATTATTCCTAGAGATGAGCCTGTGCCTATTCCTAGATTGGATTTTATAGCTGGCCGCAATGAAAGGGCCATACAGTTTATTCCACTTTTGGCTACCTTAGGTATGACAGGGGCCCTTGCCACAGGATCTGCCTGCCTAGGAGTATCTATTACTCATTATTCAAAATTGTCTAAACAACTAATTGAGGATGTTCAGGCCTTATCTGGCACTATCTGGGACATACAGGACCAATTAGACTCCTTGGCTGAAGTAGTTTTGCAAAATAGAAGAGGGCTAGATTTATTAACTGCCAAACAAGGGGGGATATGTTTGGCCTTACAGGAACGATGCTGCTTTTATGCCAATAAATCTGGCATTGTCCGGGACAAAATAAAAAAGCTGCAAGAAAACCTGGAAAAAAGAAAAGAATTAGCCGACAACCCCTTATGGAGTGGGCTTAATGGGATGTTACCCTATCTACTCCCCATCTTGGGACCTATGCTTGGCTTATTAATACTTCTATCACTAGAACCTTTTCTCCTTAATAAAATCATGGCCTTTTTGAAACAACAATTGGATGTCATAAGAATGCAGCCCATCCAGGTCCATTATCATCGACTGGACATGGCCAATCGTGAAGCTTAAAAAAACTTCACCAAAGTGTCTTGGTGCACTGGACTGGATAGCCAATGACGGGCAACTGGGCATTTCACATCGGCAGAAATAACCACCTAAGACAGAGACGTGGCCTTTGCTGCCTCGATTCTCGATGACAGGTAAGGTAAACGCTGCCTTTCTATAGCTCGCCCTGACCTAAGACAGGCACAGTCCCCTCAAGACAGGTCACCTTGTCAGTCATCCACTTCTTTAAAATAAAATAAAGAAGGGGGACCTGTGGGAAGCTGCCCCTGACACCAGTATTATTATGGCCATCTTAAGTGCTAACACCATTCTGTGCTAAAATTCTATGTCTCTATACTTACTGAGATAACAAAAGTAGGACATCTTTTGTTAGTTCCTCTGCATGGTGTGTGAGAACACTGCCGGTTCCTGTATCTACAGATTGGAGATTTACACAATAACTTCTTATTGGTGGATTCATCCCGCTCTGCTTCCTCCCATTAACGTCTGCAGTGTGCAGAGTCCTTGGGAACATTTGCTGATGTTTCTTTTCTAGCAGACATGCTTTTTGGATAATTGGCCCTTTGTGCTCTGACTTTCAGCATCCAATCAGGAGGCTTCCTCAAACATTATATATACCCACAACTTATTCCCAATAAATTATTATTATTCCCAATAAATGAAACTTGATCAGAATCCTGTCTTGTTGTCTCCATTCTTGTCCTTTTTATTCCCGCTCCCTCTCTCAGGTTTTGGTTCGACTAACCCGCGGGTCGGGTCATTTGATATGTAGTATTTCTTTATATATGCTGGATATTAAGCCCATATTGTATAGATGGTTAATAAATATTTTCTCCCATTGAGTAGGCTGCCTTTTCACTTTCTTGACAACTCCTTTGAAGCACAAAAGTCTTTAATTTTAAGGCGGTCCCATTTATCTATTTTTTTCTATCACTGCTCATGTTTTGGATGTAAACTTTATGAAATCATTTCCTAATACAGATCTCATAAAGGCTTCCCTACATTAGCTTTATGATCTTGCCTCTTATAATTAGATCTTTGATCCATCTTGAGTTAATTTTTATATAGGATGTGAGATGGTGATCCTCTCTCATTCTTTTGGATAGAGATATCCAGCTCTCCAAGCACAATTTCTTGAACAGGCCATTCTGTAACAGTTGAGTGGGCTTGATTGCTTGTGAATATCAGTTGGTCTTATGCACGGATCTATATCAGATAACTCATTTCAGTTCCATTGGTCAATATGTCTATTCTTGTGCCAATACCATACAATTTTTTGTAGATCACTATAGTTTTGTAGTATATTTTAAAGTCTGGTAGTGTGATTCTGCCAATTTTTTTTTTTCTTTTATTCAATATGTCTTTGGTTATTTGGAGACGCTTGTCTGTACAAATAAATTTAATTATTATCTTTTCCAATTCAATGAAAATTGTTGTAGTTTTTATTGGGATTGCGTTAAATCTGAAAATCAATTTGGGTAAGATAGGCACTTGTTGATGTTTAGTCTTCCAATTTATGAACATGGAATATTCTTCCATTTATTTAGGTCTTCTTTGATTTACTTTAACTATGTTGTATAGTTTTCTGTGTAAAAGTCCTTTACATCTTTAACAAGTTTATTCCTAGGTATATGATTCTTTTAGTTGCTATTGTAAATGGAATTATTTTCTTGATTTCTTCCTTAGATTGCTCATTATTGGTGTACAGAAATGCTACTGATTTTTCTGTGCTTTTCTTATATCCTGCCATTTTAATGAACTTGCATATCAGCTCCAAAAGCTTTGATGTTTTGTTTCTCAAGGCTTTCTATGTATGGGAAAATGTCATCTACAAATAGTGAAATTTTTATTTCTTCCTTTCCAATTTTGATGCCTTTTATATATTTTTCTTTCCTAAGTGCCCAGTCAAGTACTTCTAACACAATGTTAAAAGAGTGGTGACAGTGGGCATCCTTTTCTTGTTCCAGATCTTAGAGGGAAACCCTTTAGCATTTCACTATTGTATATGATGTTAGCTTTGGGTTTTTCATAGATACCTTTTATCATGTTGAAGAAGTTTCCTTCTATGCCTATATTTTGAAGTATTTTTCTCCAGAAATTGTGCAGTATGTTGTCAAATACTTTTTCTGCATTAATAGAGAGGATCATGTGACTTTTTTCTTTCAATCTGTTAATGTGGTGTATTACATTGATTGATTTTCTTATATTGAACTACCCTTGCATTCCAGGGATAAAACCCACCTGGTCATGGTGTATAATTCATTTCTGTGTTGTTAAATATTATTAGCAAATATTTTGTTGAGGATTTTAGCATGTAGGTTCATTAGAGAAATTTGTCTGTTGTTTCACTTTCTAGTGGCATATAAATTTATAGGGATTTAGTATTAGGGTGATGTTGGCATCATAGAATGATTTAAGCTATGTTCCCTCCACTTCTATTTTTTGGAAGAGTTTAAGCAGGATTGGTGATAGTTCTTTCAGGAATGATTGGTAGAATTCACCTCTGAAGCCATCTGTTCCTGAGCTCTTCTTAGTTGGAAGGTTTTTGAAGACTAATTCAATCTCATTACTTGTGATTGAAATGTTGAGTTCATCAATTTCTTCTTTCATCAATGTAGGCTGCTTATGTATTTCTAGAAATTTGTCCATTTCATGTAAGTTATCCACCTTCTTTGGCATACAGTTTTTCAAAGTTTCCTATATGTTACACTTTATTTCTGAGGGATCAGTGGTGATATTCCCTTCCTCATACCTTATTTTATGTATTTGCATCATCTCTTTTTGTGTGTGCTTTTATGCTAGGTAAGGGTTTGCCAATTTTATTATTCTTCTAAAAGAACAAGCTTTTGTTTTATTACAATTTTTTAGTGTTTTCTTATTTTCAATTTCATTTAGTTCTGCTTTAATCTCTGTTATTTCCTTCTTTCTACTTCCTTTGGGATTAGTTTGCCATTCTTTTTCTAATTTTTCCAGGTGTGCAGTTAGGTCTTTGATTTTAGCTCTTTCTTCTTTTTTTAATATAGGCATCCATGGCTATAAATTTCCTTCTTAGCACTGTTTCTGCTGCATCCCATAGGTTTTTGATACACTGTGTTCTCATTTTCATTTGTTTCAAGGTAGTTACCAATGTATTTTGCCATTTCATCCTTGACACACTGATTGTCTAACAGTGTGTTTTTTCACCTCCATGTCTTTGTGCCTAATCTGGTCCTCTGCTGCTTTACTAATTTCCAGTATCATTCCATTGTAGCGAGAGGAATTACTTTGCATAAATTCAATCTTTCTGATTTTGTCATGAGTTGTTCTGTGGCATAGAATGTACTAGTCTCTCCTAGAGAATGATCTATGTACACTTGAGAAGAATGTATATCCTGCTATATTTAGGTGTAATATTCTGTATATGTCTAATAGAACTATATCCTGTAACATATTATTCAAGTTCTCTGTTTCTTTATTGACTGTCTGTCAAAATGTTCTGTCTAATGGTGAAAATGGTTTATTAAAATACTCCCACTTTCATTGCAGAGGCATCGATTTCTCCACTTAATTTTTCCAATGTTTTCCTCATGTATTTTGAGGTGCCCTGGTTAGGTGCATAATTGTTTATGATTTTTCTTTCTTCTTGATAGAGTAGGCCTTTTATTAATATATAGCATCCTTCTTTGTCTCTTACAATAGTTTTGTATTTAAAGTCTATTTTGTCCAATATTAGTATAGCTCGTCCAAATCATTTTTGGTTATTCCTTGCATGTTTTCCAACCAATCACTTGCAACCCCCTATGTCCCTGGATATAAGGTGAGTTTCTTGTATACAGCAAATGGATGGGCCATATTTCCTTATCCATTCTATCAATCCGTGTCTCTTGTTTGGAGAGTTTAATCCATTAACAATTAAGGCATTACCTACATTAGCCATGTTTTCTTTAAGTTTATAAATGACATATATTATTATTTTTTTAATCTTTTCTAATTATTCTTATCAATAATCATCTTTCCTACACTCTCCTCCAACCCTCTCTCTCCTATTTTGTTTCCTTTTAACCTGCAGACGTCCCATTAGTATTTTTAAAGGGCAGGTTTCTTGTTAACAATCTCTCTCCTACTTTCTGTTTATCTGTGAATATTTTGAACTCTCCTTCATATTTTAATGCATTCTTTGCTGGATATATAATTCTTGGGTGACAGTGTGACATACTAAGTTATGTCACCTTACAATGTCAGACCAAACCTGTCCTCCCTCCATAGTTCCAGATGAGAAATCAGTGCTTAATCTTATTGAGCTTCCCTTGTATGTAGTAAATCTCTTTTTTCTTCCTTCTTTCAGTATTTTCTCTTTGTCCTGAGCATTAGATAATTTGTTAAATGTATGTCTTGGAGTAGGCCTGTTAAGATTTATGCTGTTTGAGGTGCTCTGCAGTTCTTGGACATGTATGTCCATCTCCCTCCAAAGAGTTGGGAAATTTTAGGCCATTATTTCCTCCAAAATTTCTTCTGCCCCCTTTCCTTTCTTTTCTCCCTCTGGGTTGACTATAATGCAAATGTTTGTGTGTTTCATTTTGTCATTCAAATCCTTGAGTCCTGTTTGGACTTTTTCTAACTTCTTACATATCTGTTCTACTATCTGTCTGATTTCAGTTGTACTATCTTCAACATCACTGATTCTTTCCTTAGCCTGTTCAAATCTGCTGTTATTTGCTTCCAGAATATTTTTTTTATTTCTTGCATTGTGCCAATCATTACCATCAAATCTATTATCTTTTTATACATGTTACAACTTCTTCAGTATGTCCCACTAGTGTCTTAACTTCATTAAGTTGATACTTGATATTTGTTTTGACATCCTTCATTAGGCATTCCATGTTCTGCATCTCCTCCTGGTTTTTGCTTTGTTCATTAGATTGGAGAATGTCTTCCTGTTCCTTAGTATGCCTTGTGAATTTTTATTGGTGTCTAGGCATATGCTTATATGGATGGACTTATTCAGGTAGCTTCTCTGTCTACTGGAGGGTTTTATTGTGTGTGTGGGGGGGGGAGTAAAGCTCCTTTTTGACTCTTTGTTCCTCTTATTCTATATCCTTGTAGTTGTCTGTGCTCCCTTGAAGAAAATATTAGGATCATAGAAAAGGGAAGAGAGAAGAAGAGAAAAAGAATAATATTAGTAATCATTTAAAAGGTAGCAGAGGAACCATACAAGAGCCAGGAAATAAGTAATTTGAGTAAAAATTTTTTAAAAAATCATAAAAAATACAAAGGAACAAAAATTAAAAATGTGGAAGAGAAAAAATGAAATGAAAAAAAATAGAAATAAATAAAATAAATTAAAAGGTCAGAAAGATGAGAAGAGAAGAAAGAAAAGAAAAGAAAGAGAAAAGAAAGAGAAAAAGGAAAAAAATGAAAACCATAGAAGAAGGGGTGGAATGAAAGAGAAGCAACAGAAGATGGAAAAGTCAAGGAAATAAAAGAAATAAAATAAGTAGAAAAATTGGTAAAAGTAAAGAGAAAACAAAGAAAGTGGTAAGGCAATAAACAGAAATCAAAACAAACAAACAAAAAACAAACAACAAAAGAACCCAGGAAAAACAGGCTTCCTTCTTAGGCACTTAGGGACCTTTTCAGGATGTCAGGGCTCATCAATCAATCACCCTGCTGCTTGCCCTCCACAAGTGAGATACTTGATTTTAATGAATAAAATAAAGAATTAAACAATGATAAAAAATAACAGATCAAAAAAACCTGTCATAAGGTGCCTGATAACCTGAGGGATTCTCTCTGGATCCCTTCTCTTAGTTGGAACCAGAAATAGAACCAGGGACTTGTATATACAAGGTAGGAGTTCCTACACTGAACTACACCCACTCCACAGGTTAAGTAAGCTTCTGAAAACTTATCTACCTCTTCCTACCCAGTTCCCTCAAGATAACTGGGCTTCTAATAGTTTGCCCATACTCGGGCTGGTTTAGTGCCTGTATCCACTCCCTCACTAACCTAGTTTCTTCCTCTGTCTCCCAGGGCAGTTGGGTGTGATAGGCTGCCTGATCAGATCCCCCTTCCCTCTCCCTGAGGCCAATTTAGTGCTTGCTCTTGTCCTTTTTGAGATTCAAAGGGTGCTCAGCTGACCAAACTCACTGAAAAGAAACCACTCTTCACCCTCTTCTCCCCAGGGACCCTTCTTCCTCAGGGAAAGATCTTTCCCACTCACTTGGCTCCAGTGAAATAAGGATTTTACTGAGGTTTTTTGTCTTGAGGGTGGGGTGTATGTTTCATTCAGAGCCCCAGGGGAGAGTAACTCATGGTTTTCCTTTGGCCTCTTTGTCTCTCTGTCCCTCTCCCTCCTGGATGATGTGCAGCACTTTTCTTTTTTGCAGATCCCCAAAGCAGCTCCCTCAGGTATCTTTTTGCCCTTCCTTTTGTGTGTGTGTGTGTGTGTGTGTGTGTTTGTGTGTGTGTGAGATATTTGATCTCAGCCTAACTACTTCAGCTTCCCAGAAGTCCCTCCCTTCTTTCAATTCTGAATCTACTTATTTGATTTCTCTGTCTCTTTCTGTCTGTCTGTCTTTGTCTCTGTCTGTCTGTCTTTGTCTTTTGCCCAGCTAAAAGTTTGTCATTTGTATTGATCTTTTCAAAGAATCAAATTTTGGTTTGTTTAATTTCTCTCTCTCTCTCTCTCTCTCTCTCTCTCTTTCTCTCTCTTTTCTCTCTCTTTCATTTATCCCTGCTCTAGTCTTTGTTACTTCCTTCCTCGTGCTCAGTTTGAGTTTAGTTAGCTTTTCTTTTTCTAAAACCTCCAATTGTGATGTTAGGGTTTGTTAAGATTTCAGATCTTTCATCTTTTATAATGTAAACATTTAGAGTTGTACATTTTCCTCTCAACACTGCCTTTGCTGCATCCCATAAATTTTGGTGTGTTGTATTTTCTTTTTCCTTCCCCTCAAGACATTTCCTAATTTCCCATTTTTTTCTTCTTTGACCCATTATGTTTGAGTGCATTGTTTTCAAATTTTCATAAAATTTTCAGTACTTCCTATGTAGTTGTATTCTAGCTTAATTCCATTGTGGTCAGAGAAAATACTGTGCATTATTTTAAGTATTTATTTTAATTTATCAAAACTTGTTTTATGACATAACAAATGATCTATCCTGGAAAACATCTCAATTCACTAGAGAAGAATATGCATTCTGCTGCTGCTGGACAAAGAGTTCTATATGGATCTGTTAGGTCTAGTTGGTTTATAGTATCATTCATTACTTCTATTCTTTGTTGATTTTTCTTGATGTACTTTCCCTTATTGAGTGTGGTATGTTGAGGTATCCTGCAGAATGCTAAGTAAGGAAATTTGAATGGTAGATAAACTGTCACATAAAATTTTAATTCAGTCATAGTGTATCTTTCTAATAAACATCTTGATTAATTCTATTCAGTAAGTCCCTTGAATATCTAAGAAAACTGGGAAAGTTTTAGAGATTAGCCAATAAAATGTTACATGAGCTATAGCTGTGTAGAGTTCACCTATTTCAGACATTCTGTGTTTAATTTATTTTAATGATAAACCTTAGCTTATTTTGTCCTTTAATATTTATTCAAACCTTCTTAGATAAATATTGATATATTCATTGTGTAGGCGACTAGATTATAGCAAATCATTTTACACAATTGAGGAAAGATCTGGAATTCTGCTGTTATATTTCAATGCTCTGTCCACTGATCTACTATCTCATGTGTTTTAATGTGAGAAGAAAATTTCTCTTATCTGTTCCCTTTGCTTTTACTATGATTTAATATGAAAAAAGCTGATCAAATTCTGTTGTAAATTTAAGAAATGACCTGATGTTATTTGAAATTACATGAGATCAATCAATGTTTTAACACTCCTGACCCCCTTCACATTTTGCAAAGAAAGACATCAACACTTGACCCACTATCTTGTCACTGTCTTGTGATACACAGCTGGAAAATTATGCATGGCCAAGAAAATTCTATGCAGACACAGTTCAATTTTCCTTTGAGTCACAGTATCATTCACCCTTGTCATAGAAACTTTAACTCTAGCTGCTTTCAAGATTTTCTCTTTGTCTTTGATTTTCTTCAGTTTGAGTATAATATACCTAGAAGTTTTTAAGATATGTATATATGTATATATATGCTATATTATTTATCATGCTGGGTGTTCTCTGAGCTTCCAAGATAAGTGGTTTGTTATCTGTTAATAATTATGGGAAATTTTGAGGTATTAATATTTAAAATATTCCTTCTCTACCTTACTCTCTTTCTCCTTCTGGTATTTCTATTAAAGTGTTTTGTTGTCTATGATTTTTCTCTAGATTCTTTCTTAGAATTGCTTCATCTCTCTGCTTCTCCCCATCTCTCTGCTTACTTTATCCATCTGTTTTTTAATGTTCTCCATTTTTTCCATTAAAATTATTAGCATATTAATAATAGTTACTTCAATTTATCATCTCATAAATCCAACAACTCTGGCATATCTATGTCTAGCTCTGATGCTTACCCTGATCTTTTTTTTTTTTTTACTTTGTTTTGTACATTTAATAATTGAAAACATAAACAATTAAAAACTAAAAAGTAAACACAGATGAATAAATATATACATTTCTCAATTAAATGTAATGGGTACATGTAATTTTTTTTTAATCAAACAATATATTACACAATATATTTGGTTTCTCTTGTAATTCTGGTCTTTTGATAACATATTCTATCAGTTTTGACTGTGAAGACTTGGAGCTCCCCTTCATTTTTTAAGGACAGTTTTATCAGATACAAAATTTTTGCCTCACAATTTTTCTCTTTCCAACCTTAAACATCATACCACTTTCTTCTCTCTTCCACAGTTTCTGATGAGAGGTCGACACCTAATCTTATCAAGTTGCCCTTGTATTTGATGCTTTGCTTTTTATCTTGCTGTTTTCAAAATCTTCTCTTTATCTCTAATACTTGTCATTCTGAATAGTAGGTGAATTGAGTTAGGTCTATTTGTATTTATTCTGTTTGTCATTCTTAGATACTGATATTTATGTCTTTTGTAATGATTGGTAAGTTTTCAGTCACTATTTCCTCCAATATTCTTTCTGCCCTGTGGCAGTTTGGTATTATTTATGAATTCCAAACATAAATATTGGATTGTGTTTCTAAGCTGGTCTCTTCCTCTGGGCATATTAGATTGTATTAGATTCAGAGGTTTCACTTTTACTTTATTAATTCAACATTAGGGCTTTTATTTGATCATTTTATTAGGACAACTTGTTTTGAGTCCTCAAACCCCTTTGTGGGCTATATAAATCGATGCTCAATCATAGACAGAAAGAAAATACAAGGAGGAGGAGAACACAGAAGCAGATATGCAGGAAGAAAGAGTGCTCCATAGCCAAGGCCTGGGAAGAGAAAGGAGCCTGATATTCTACAGGCGAACTTGTAGAGAGAATATAGCAGCTGACTCAGAAAGAAATGACCCCTGGGGAGACTGATGAGCCTTATACCAGCCTGCAGCTGAGATCAGAAGAAGCTGAGACCGGAGAGCCTTAGGAGGAAGAGAAAGCCTGAACCCTGACAAAAATTGGCAGCCTTCTTGCTCCAACATGTGGCAAAGGACTTTGGTGAGGCAAGTAAATTATTCTTTATGGCCTTGTGAATGTTATCTTCTACCCTGTAAATACTCTTTCTATAGGCCAACAGATATGTGGTGTTTTGCATCAGGACAGCTTTGGCTGACTAATACATGCTGCTTTTCCTTTTACTTCTCCTTCTGGGACACCAATGTTTTTGTGATTTGCATTGTCATTCAATTTCCTGAGGCCCTGTTCCATTTTTTCCATTCTCTTCTCTTTCTTTTCTCCTGTCTTTTCCAGTGCAGATGTTCTGTCTTTAAAATCACTAATTCTGTCTTCAAGCAGTTCAAATCTACTCTATGTGCTTAATGTATTTTTAATCTCATCCATTGTGTCTTTCATTCCCATAAGGTCTGTTATTTTTCTTTGCAGACTTTCAAATTGTTCTTAATGTTCGCCCAGTGTCTTTGTAATATCTTTTATTTCTTTAGTCATATTTTCTTCAAATTCTTTAAAGTGATTTAGGAGATTAAACCAGTTATGTGATTATCATTGATTAATTGTCTTAAATTGTGAATCTCTTTAGGATCTTTGATTTGTTCCTTTGGCTGGGCCATTTCTTCCTCTTTTTCTAGGATGGCTTGTAATTTCTTGCTGAAGTCTAGGCATCTGAAATGTTGCTGAATTTATTGTTTTGACCAATTTCTCTCTCTTGCCTATTATTATTTTTTCACTGCTCTTCTTTGATATTTGGTTCAACTTATCCTGTTTTAAAATTGCCCAGGTTAAGTTATCAAAGTAATGCCTGGGACTCACTAATAGGGTGCAAACTTTCTCCCAGGGGTGGAGTAAAACGAGCTACAAAAGTAGGTTTTGTCCATGTAATTTCCAGACCAGCCAGCAGATGGCACTCATTGGCTCACCTTTCCACAGAGGTGTATCTTAGTTTTCCATTGTTTCCATCTGACCAGAGCCGAGATTTAGAGTGGGATCCACTGGCCAAATTCACTGAATATTGTGCCTTGACTCCCCTTCCTTTTTCCCTGTAACAGCTAGCAGGGAGGAAGATATCTACTCCCCTTTCAGTCAGCTGAAATGATCCAGGGGTTTTACCCCTGCTGAGTATCTCTGGCATGGGGAAGGGGAGTCCTTCCTTGTAGCTGGAAGATTTAGTAACTCACAGTTTGTTGTTTCAGCTTCTTCATTTCTCTGTCCTTATTCTCCTGGGAGTTGTGAAGCACTTTCGTGGTCTGCTGAGCCCCAAAGCAGGTCCCTAAGCCAGTTTTGGGCTCTTTTTTCCATAGTTTTCATTAGAGATCTGAGCATTATCTGCCTAATATGATGCCATCTTCCCCTGATTTTAAGTTTTGCCTGAATAGAAAAGTGATCTGTTTAAGAAATAGAGTATGTTCTGTATTAAAAATTATAGAACTCAATATCCACATATTGGGTCATATAGTGTGACTCTCTAAAATCAGAGATTTAATAAACAGGTGTGTGTGTGTGTTTGTAGATAATGATGTACTAGTTGCAGAATAATTATAAAATGACAATAAGGAAGGGTGTATTGTTCAGTAATGTTTCAACTGCATGAATGATTTAATAGTAGTCAAAGGAATGACTTGAGCCATCACAATTGAAATATATATTGAAAGGCATTGAAGATAAATTTGATGACTCACTTTTAAAATAAAATGTGTGTATATGTGTATTTCTGTTTAATGATTTTTTCTCTCCAAGAATATTGTAATCTCCTGGAGAGCAGAATTTGCTTATACATATTTGTGTTCTTCACAGAATTTAACAAATGTAGCACATATAAAACATGGAAGTAAATATTAAGCACATTTTGGCTTATGTAAGGATGTATTTATAGATAGATGAATATATACACAAATACTATATAATGATAATTTCCTCTTGTTATTGTTTACTTGTTGAAACACAGTGGGCATTCATCAAGGTAAAAAATTCTATCATACTCCTGTTTGTATCTTTTTATGGTTTTTGGACAGCCATGTACATTTTGGTGTTCAATAATATCAATTTAGTTGAAAATATTTTTAAAAAATTATTTACTATCTCATATATATTAAATATGGCATAGCGATTTACAGACATTTTTTCTCAAACGATATATTTTCTGAATGATTAAGATATAAAAATAAATACACACAGAATTATAACATCTATTATGACTGAAATAATTGGAGTCAACTGGTTAGTAAGTTCTCATATCTCATATACCAAAGGAAACCTCCTATAAAGAGAATGAGGACTCATTTTTGGGGTTGACTGAATGTAGCTCATGTTATGAAATTTGTGTGTGTATGTATATACACATTCATTTTTTAATTGTTCTATTCTTCTCTATTTTACAGTGATCTGGCTCCTTTATTTTACAATATAATAATTTATATTATAAAATATATATAATGGACAAAAATGAAATTTGAAACTTCATTAATGCAGGGATATATAAAAATTTCTGTCTGCCTAATCACCCACTCCTTATTTAAGTTATATAAGGTTTTTCCTTCCAGTCACTGTATCTGATTAAGATTGATTTACCTGAAAATTTTTCATCACCTCTGAGATTTATTAAACTGATTATATTTTATTCATTTCTTTTTCTACCAGAGATTTTCATTCATTCATTCTAAGCACAATATTCAATTTTAATAACTATGTGAATATAAAAGGCTTTCATACCTTATTTATATTTCCTGATTCTAATTTATGTTATTTTAATTTCACAATTGTATTTAATATGTATTCTTCTATAGAAAATTGTCCAGTAAAAGTTAAATCAGCTTGAACACTTATTTGTTCTTTTACAATTAGTAATATTTTCCTGCTGTTGTGTCTGTAGGAGTAAAAATATACCACATATTACTTGTCATCATAAGAAGCAGTAATATTTTATTTGTACAAAATTATTCATAAATGTCTTTTTAGTAGGCTCTTAATATTTGGTTCGGGTATACCTCCCATCTCTTTTCTAACCTCTCTCTCTCTCTCTACATTCTCTATAGTCCCTCAGTAATTCTGTTCTTTCAAGGATGGATCATGCATTTCTCTTCCTCTTCTCCATTTTTTTTGACTCTCCCAACCCTCTTGCTCTCTTCCACACCACATAATCAATTCCTTGTGTCATAAATTTCTTGTATATTTTTCTCTTTGAATATGCTGATGAAAATACTCAATTTAAAACATTTTTGATATATCAAACTTCAAATTAATGATGGCTTTCTACAGTCTTCTAAGTCTTGAGTGCCCCTGCAATGTTCCTGTTAACCATTTGTATTGAGTTTAAATTCTACTTAGCTAACTTTAAGATACTTTTATATCAACATGAGAAAAGATTATTTTTAACTAATTTTATGTTAAGAAGTATTTCAGGAATTATTGAAAAATAAAATTATTCAATGAAAATAAAATAAGTGAATTGAACTAGAATCTTTAATACTTGGATATTTAAACACATTCTAAAAGATTAATTATCCATTCAAAACTGAGGTCAAGAATTCAGTGGATAATTGAAAAAGTAGTATAGAAAACATTCAAATTGTTCATATGATCTTTGGGGGGTAGAAAGACAATAGTTCAGCTACCTACACTTTACTAAAGACAACCAAAGAGAAAGATGGCACAATAAATAAAGTGTTAAAAAAAAAAACAGCAAAATTTTTGGTTAGCTCTCAGAGAATTTTATTGAATCAATTCATGAGTTGGGGATATTCCAATTACCACAAGGTAGAGAGGAATTTCACTTAATAAAAAGAACAATGGGCTTTAAAAAGCAGAAAAAGGGAGTTAACTGGGAGGAAATTTTCATTGGTTAATGCAGTCTACACCTCTTAATATGGTTACTGATGACAGGTGCTTAGCAATGAGTAAATTAGCTGGCATAAGAATAGGGAATTGACAACAACTGTTTGGCTGATTTAAATCTGTTTTCTGGGTGAGCTAGCCATTTACAGGGAGTAGAAACTAACTTAGATTTTGAAATATGAAATATTTGAAATATGAAACTTGAAATATTTGTATAATGAAATTTCATATATTAAATAAAATTTTAATTTTATATTTATTATGCAGAAAAATTCTTCTGAAAAACACAAAGATTATGAGTTTGAGTCAAATTACAAAGTACAATATATTTATAAATCAATGTTAACTAAAATAAAGTGATGCATAACATTGCAAGAATAGGACACAAAATAACTAATATCCAGAAGTTGTTTATACAATTCCACTTGCCAGAACCTCACTTCCTCCAGGTATTTGCATGACTCCCTACTTCGTCCCTTTCAGGTTGCTCACATGCAATATTCTCCCTGAAGAATACCCTGAAAATTATTTTTTATGAGAAGAAGCACGATTGACTCCACACACAACCTCCATTTAGTTTTTCTCCATACAATATATCACATACATGTTCTTGGTTGTTTATTACTCCCCCCACAAACACACAAAGCAATAAAATGGCATTCTTGTTAAACCTCTTTTCTTTTCCTTAAAATGCATGTCCTACCCCTATGCAGAGGGCCTTTGCACTGGTTTTCTCCTTGTATAGACTTTGCTTCCATGTGCTTGTTTGATTAACACTTTTTTCCTTCAAGTCTTTTTATCAAATGCCAGCTTTTTATGGCACTGAACATATTATTTCTGGCTGCTTCCTCATGCTCTTCTCCTTGACTCTCTCACTCCCTATTCTGTCTTGCATTTCAATTTTTATATAGTAATTTTCCAATTCCAACATGGCCTATCTCTTACTTCTGCATATTTCTCTATAGCTACCAGCTAGAATAAATGCTTCAAAACTTAATACTTTATATTTTTTGCTATACTGTGTAGACATAACTTGGTACATTAATTATTTACTGAATAAATGAATAAAATGAAGTGGCATGATGAATATATCTAGTATTTAATTAATCCAGGAGGTAAACCAACACCTCAAATTTAAAAACTGTGAATAAATATTTGATAATTGTATATTTGCATACCAAAATTTCAAAATTTCCTCCCCTGCATCTGAGTCATTTGTACAAACTGATTAATATAATTATTTAAATCTTAATAATTTTTCAAAGTTTAACTTAAAGGAGCCACATTATCTGACAAAAAATGTAGTTAATTTAAAAATTAATATTTAAAATACCAAATGAAAGACTTTTCAATTTGAAAAAATTCCAATTTTAATTTATTCTAGGTCAAATAGGAAATAAAAGACTTAAGTCTAGAGTAAATTATGTAATAGACAGCAATATGAATAATGCATATCTTTCTATATAAAGTGGTACTCAGGTGAATAATGTAAATCTTTAACTCCTATTTTATTAAAAAGGTAATAAAAAATAAAATATATTATTGGTCATCTCTAGGTTCTAGATAAAAACCAATGAATTCAACCTAAAGTAGTAAGCTAAAGAAAATGGTGAAGCTGAAATAACAATAAATGAATTCAAAGAAAAAAAAGTTGTAATAAAAATTGAGAGAAAGATGAAGAGCCATTTTTCATGAAACAAAATTAAAAACAAGAACAATTCATGAAAGGAAAGAATAGAGAAAAGAAACATAAGGAAAAATATAATGAGCTATGTTGTCATTCAAATCAAAAGATATTTAAAATCATTGGTCAGATTTCGGCTTCTGCCGTGATAGTGTAACTGGTACAAGAATTCCCTTGCCATCTGGAACATCTCCAAACTTGAGGAAAATGCAGATGGAAACTCTTTTCAGGTATTAAAGAAAAACAGATATAACTGGTCAGTTATTAATAAGTTAATGGAATTATATGAGAAGGAACTCGTGTTTACTTTGCCTTTCCATGCTACTTGCGGACTGGTGAGATGCAGAGAACAAGCACAGTATAATGGTCTTAAAAGACCCAAAGAGGCAGAGATTGGAGCTTCCACCAATTAAAGAAGTTGGAACATTAAATGTAGGTATCAAAAGGAGGTGCCTCAAATATCGGTCCTGGGATTCCTTATAGGTTCTTAGTTGAAGGCTGAGCTGTATATGTGCAGATAAAGTGATGAGGTGGAGCCTATGCTACCATGATGAAAGCAGAACACAAATACCAGAGGTATGACTAGCTGGGAGAAGCTGAATTTATGGCCCAGACAGAATGACATTAGTCATTATTAGCATAGGCTAAAAGTTAAGACAAACATTGCTTTACTTACAGAAGTAAGGACCATGACCTGGTGTAAGAGCCATGCCCTAAGACTGAGGACAAAACAAAATATATTGTCCTTAACAAAGAACAAAATGAAGCCTGAGAGATTCAAATGGCATTGCCAGTAATTTATTTCCAGCCAGAACAACACCACTTATAGAAAACCAACATAACCCAGACTCCCTAAAATGTATCTGTGATGGTTTGGCTAATGTGTCAACTCGGCCAAGTAGTTGTGTCCAGGTGTTTGTTCCAGCAAGCACTGG
>JAKSZT010001178.1:2446152-2497532 GCA_026826555.1 Tolypeutes matacus | reverse complement strand
ATATCTCCTGCTGATTCTGTTTCCCGAGAGAACCCTGACTAATACAGTATCATTCACAAAGTACAGTAAAAAGTTAAAAAATTTCTAAACATAAGACAAAGTAAGAAAGTTGTGAACCATATTAATTAAAAAAGAAATTGATAGAAACAGATTTCAGGATGTTCCCATAGATCTAATTAACAGTGAAGGATTTTAAAACAGCTTCAAACATCTTTTTTTGTTGACATTTTTGTGTTTTTTTAATATACTTTTTTTTTAAGAATATACTTAGATTACATAAATATTACATAAAAAATATAGGGAATTCCCATATATCCTGCTCCCTACCCCTCCTACATTTTCCCACATTAACAACTTTCATTAGTGTGGTACATTTTTTACTATTGATAAATACATTTTGGAGTATTGCCACTAAGTGTGGATTACAGTTTACATTGCAGTTTACACTCTCTCTTGCACATTTTTGTAAATTATGACAAGGCATATAATGGCATGTATCTGTCATTGTAATATCATTCAGCACTATTCCCAAGTCCCAGATTACCCCCAAATTGCACCTATTTTTTCCTCTCCCTCCCCTCAGGACCTCCAGTGGCCACTGCCTCCACATCAATGATAAAAGTGCATCCATTGCACTTAGTCTATAGTAGAAGAATAATAAGTCTACTCTAGCCCATCATTCATTTACTAATCCTGAGGATTCTGGGAAGGTGATGCCTACTTTGCCTCTAAGTGAGAGGGGGCTTAGATCCCATGGGGCAGATGGATGGGACTATCTTGCTTGCAGTTGTAGACACATATGTTTTGATTTATTAAGGAAAATATGATCTTTAATGTGGAAATTGATGAAAAATCACAACAAAAATGTATAATAAAAATGAACTAAATACACATTTAGAAAGGAAAGGTTCAATATATGATAATGGATAATTTGCCAGAAGGACTTAACTGCAGTTGAAGGCTATCAGTAAACTTGAAACCTGATCAATAAATATTTTTCAAAATGACTAGCTATTAGAAAAACAATAGCAACAAAACTGTTTAAGCAAGAACAGAGCCCAAGTGGCTCATAAAAATGAATAGAAATTAGCTGAAATTTTATATAAAATTTTGGGGAAAATAAGTTTAAATTCTTAGATATTCTGAACATTCAAAAACAGAGTAAATCAAATATGCTATCTCAAACACACATACACAGACATACACAACACAGAGAGAGAGAAACACATCACAATCAAGCTACAAAGAAACACTTCAAAGCAGCCAAGGTGAGGCAAGGAGAAACATGACATGCAGGTATCAGGAGGGAGGGGGGAACATTTTGGTAGGTGAAGGATGGGAACGTATCAATTATGGTTGGCTTCTCATGAGAAGCAATACAACCAGGAGGGAAAAAAATATACATTGTGTGAAAAGGCAAAAAGGAAAGTAATTCTATATCTTGTGAAAATATTTCTGAAAAACAAGGGTGATAATTGAGATATTTTTAAAAGAAATCAAAGTGTGTAAATTTGTTGCCAAAGGTCCTGCAATACAAGAAAAGTTAACAGAAGTTCTTCAGCCTGAAGAAAACCAGGTCAGAAGAAATATTGAAGCTACACACAGGAAAAATGAAACGTGCAAGACATGGGAAATATGTGTAATTTCTTTGAAAGACAACTGTGTGCAACAACAACAAAAAACAGCATTGTTTAAATATATGTAAAGCAAAATATAGGGAAACAAAAGCTGAAATGACAAGGACTAAATAGAATGAGACAATTTTATAGTACTTAAATTTCATGTTGAGTTATATATATATTTTCTTTTTCCACTAGAAAAGTTTTAGATTTACAGAAAAATCATGCAGAAAGTACAGAGATCCCATATACCCTCCTTATAAATGCAGTTTTCCCTACAATTAATATTTTGCATATGTATAGTATTTTTGCTAAAATTGATGAAAAATATTGTTCTAATTATACTATTAACTGTAGTCCAAAAGTTTACATAAGTTTCACTTGTCTGCATTGCACAGTCCTATGTTTTAAAAATATTTATTCTATTAATATATATACAACATTAAATTTTCCATTTTCACCACCTGCAAATATACAATTCAGTGGTGTTAATTATATAATGATGTACTACCATTAACACCATCTGTTACCTAACTTTTCCGTCACCGCAATCATAAAATCTGTATCAAGCATTGTTCCCTAAGGCTGGCTGCCAGCAATGCTTAATCCTCTGCTTTTCTATCACATTGAAATGCACATGGCTATTCAACCCTAACATAGCCTTGATAACCTCTATTCTATTTTCTGTTTTTGCATATTCTAATTATTTCATATGAGTGAGCTCATACATTATTTGTCCTTTGGGTCTTGCTAATTTCACTCAACATGAGGTGTTCAAAGTTCATCCATGAAGTTGCATGCTTCAGAAGCTCATTCATTTTTATACCTCTATTAGTCCACTGTATGTATATACCACACTAGATTATCCATTCATCAGTTAATGGACTCTTGGGTTGCTTCCATCATTTGGCAATAGTGGAAAATGCCACAGTGAATGCTGGTATGCAAATATCTCTTCAAGTACTTGCTTTCAATTTTGCGTATATATCTAGAGGTGTGATTGCAGGGTCGTATGTTAATTCTATACATAACTTTCTGAGGAATCACTAAACTCTTTTCCACAGCAGCTGCACAAGCATCATTTTCCATACCTACCAACAATGAACAAATGTTCCCATACTCCACATCCTCTCTAAAACTTATTTTCTGCTCGTTTCATAGTAGGCATTCTAGTGGATATGCAATGGTTTCCCAGTGTAGTTTTGATTTGCAATTTTATAATAGTTAATGATATTGCCCATCTTTTCGTATCACACTGGCCATATGTATATCTTTTTTGGAGAAATATCTATTCAAGTCTATTGCCTATTTTTTAACTAGTTATTTCTGTTTTGGCTGAAATTTCTTACAATATTCTAGATAATAAGCCCTTATCTGTCATATGATTTCCAAATATTTTGTCTCAATATGCAGTTTTTTTTACTTTCTTAATAAAATCTTATGATGCACAGAAGTTTGTAATTTTGATGAAATCCCATTTATCTATTTTTTTTTCTTTTGTTGTTTGTGTTTTTGGTGTAAAGGCTAAGAAACTATTGCCTAACACAAGTTCTTGCAACGTTTCTTTATGTTCCCTTGTAGGAGTTTACCTTACTTTCTTGGCAGCTAAAATTAATATGATAATGTGGGTTGGCTTAACTAATGGGAATTTATTGGTTTACAGTATTGAGTCTAGGAAAAGCCAAAATTGAGTCATCAGCAAGGTGATTCATTTTTTCCTAAGGGTGGCTGCCAGCACATGGCTATGTCTTCTCCTTTTTCACCTGTGTTCTATTTACCTTCAACTTCATCTAATGCTTTCTCTCTATGTCTGAGTTTCAATCTTTTTATAGAAGACTCAAGTAATCAGATTAAATCCCAAACTGATTCAGTTGGCCACAACCGACCTAAAAATAATGTCTTTCAAATGTCCTATTTAAAATGTATCCATAACCACAGGAATGGATTTAGATTAAGAACATATTTTGGGGCTATAAAATACAGCCCTTTACAAAGTTTTATAATTTTGTTTCATATATTTAAGTATTTGATTCATTTTAGTTAATTTTTGTATATGGTGTGAGGTGGTGGTCCTCATTCAATCTTTTGCATGCAGCTGTCCAGTTTTCCCAACACCATCGTTGCAGACTATTCTTTCACTATTGATGGACTTGACAACTTTTTCAAAAATCACTTTGTCATTGTCATGAGAGTTTATTTCTGAATTTTCAATTCAAATTCATTGGTCTATATTTCTGCACTTGTACTAGTACCATGATTTTGAATACTGTAGCTTTAATAAGTTGTAAAATTGGGAAGTGTTATTCTTATAACATCCTCTTTCTATTTTAAGATGGTTTTGTCTATTTGTGAACCATCACTCTTCCATGTAATTATGATGATTGGCTTTTGCATTTCTGCAAAGGAAATTTTGGGAATTTTGATTGGGATTGTGTGGTAACTAAAACTCACATTGGGTAGAATGGACATCTAACAGTATTTAGTATTCCAATCCTTGAACGTGGAATGACCTTCCATTCTTTTGGATTTCTTTGATTACTTTCAGTATTGTTTCATACTTTCTGTGTGTAAGTTTTATCTACCCTTGGCTAGATTTGATCCTAGATATTTGATTTTTAGTTGTTATTGTAAATGATTTTTCAAATTAATTTTCTCTTCAAATTGTTCATTATTGTTGTATTGAAGCATCACTTATTTTTGGATGCTGTTCTTTACCCAGCCAGTTTGAATTAATTTATTCTTTCTAGTAGCTTTGTTGTGGATTTTTCATAATTTTCTAAATATATGGGATCATAACATCTACAAATACGGAGAGATTTGCTTCCTGATTTATTTCCCAATTTGGATGTTTTTAACTCATTTCTTTGCATAATTATTCTGGCTAGAAATTCCACTACAAGGTTCAATAACATTGGTAACATTGGACATCCTTTTATTGTCCTTGTGCTCAAGGGAAAAACTGTCTTTCACCCTTGATTGTGATAGTAAATGTGGGATTTCCATATGACATTTATCATTTTGGGTTAATTTCCTACTGTTCCTACTAGTTTTCTTAATTTTTTAAAAAATCAAGTAGAGGTACTTTTATGCCAACTGAATTTTCCAAGTCTATTGATATAATCATGTGGCTTTATTCTTCATTCTGTTAATGTGGTATACAACAATAACTGATTTTCCTATGCTGACCTATCTTTGCATACTAGGATAAATCTCACTTGATCATGGTATTTAAATTTTTAAAGTTCTGTTGGATTCACTTTGCTAGTAATTTATTGAGGATTTTTATGTCTATATTCATAAGTGATATTGTACCATAATTTTCCTGTGATATCTTAATTGGCTTTGATAACTGGATGATGCTGATGTCATATTATGAGTTAGGAATTGTTATTTAGCTTCAGTTTTTGGACTAATTTGAGCAAGATTGGTGTTTTGGAGTGTTTGGTAAAATTCACCAGTGAAACAATCTGGTCCTGGACTTTTCTTTTTGGGGAGGATAATTACTGATTTTAATTCTGCCATTGTTATTGTTATTGAGATCTTCTTTTACTTTTTGAGTCAGTATAGGTAGTTTGTGTATTTCTAAGCATTTTTTTTTTCCAATTTCAGCTAGGCTATCTAATTTGTCAGGTACAGTCCTTCATATTATCCATTTATAATCCTTTTTATTTCTGTGCATCAATAGTAATGTCTTCATTTCTGACTTAAATATTTGCATCCTCCCTCTTTTTTACTATGTAAGTCTAGATAATATTTTGTGATTTTATTGATTCTATTGCTTTCTCTGATCTTCCGTATTATTTTTTTATACTCAATTTCATTTATGTCCACTATAATCTTTGTTTATTTCTCATTTTCTGTTCTCTTTGGGGTTAGTTTGCTCTTCTATTTCTAGTTCATCATCTTGTGTGATCTTTCTATTTTTTTTTGTAGTAAACATTTAATCCTATGAATTTCCCTCTCACCAGTGCCTGTGCTGCATTGTATAAGTTTGTTATATTTAATTTTGTTCATTAACCACAAGATATTCCCTAATTTTCTTTGTAAAATATTATTTGACCCATGGGATATTTGGAATTGCGCTGCTAGATTTTCAAATATTTTTGAATTATTCAGTTATTCCTCTATTAATGATTTTCACCTTCATTCAAGGCTTAAATACATCCTCAGTCAATATAAAATCATTTATGATTTGATAGCAATTTCAGTTCAATAACATATACAAACACTTTTCCAGTTTGAGTACAATGTATCTGGGCATGATTCTTTTTAAGTTTATCCCATTTGGAGTTTGTTAGGTTTCTTGAATGTGTGCATTCATGTCTTCATTAAATTTGGGAACTTTTCTGCCATACTCTCTCTGTTTTTCTGAGACTCCCATTATGCATTTATATGTATGCTTGAAATTATCTGACAGGTCTTTTAGGGTTTGTTTTTATAAATTTCTCTTGTACACTGCACCTTTTAATATTTTAATGTTTTAAGTCTCTTATTTATTCCTTGAGCTGTGTCTATCATACATTTATATCCTGCTCATGGTAAGACAGGTATCTGCTTGAGTGACAGGAGTTATCAGTAGCATACAAACCACTTCAAAAACATCTTTCATTATCTTCAAAAATTGTGTTTATTTTGTATAGTGTTCTTTTTCAGAGTTTAACCCACTTATCAAGAATATCATTAACATAAATACAATTCATGATGAAAAATGTATATTAAATCCCTGGTGGAAAATAATCTGGCTTTTCAGCAACACAGTTATTAAATATTCTCTAAAATATATCTTTTCTGTTACCAAGTCAAAATATAAAGGAATACCAAGAAATTATAGTCAATATTATGTGGCTTGTAAGAGAGAAGCAACTGTCTGGTACAAAGTTAACGTGGATATATTAGTCCTTGGAAGCATGCCAACCAGACATCCTTGGAAATTGGTCCCAGGGATGACCAAATGCATTATCAACAATCCTCAATATAAGAGATGCCACAACATTAAGAGGGTGGAAGGGAACGGAAAATCTGCTTAGCTTGTGTTCACAGAAGTTCCCTGCTGTACTTGTGAGATAAAATTTAAAGGTAAACTTTCCATTTGACTAGGTATGAACAAAATTTTAAGTATGATATAATTTACCTCAGAATAAAATAAAATTATCTACACAAGAATTTAAAATAACTTCTGTCTGAAGAAAAGAAAAATAGTATATAGTAGAAATTTTCAATTTCTTAAATGTTTTAAATATTTGTGAGGAAAAAAATGAGTTTGACAAATTTCTAGACAGATAATGCTCAAAGAAGATTTTCACCTTTTGCTAATGGTATTTTTCTCAAAGTTATAAGGCTTTAGTTTACACCAAATAAAATAGAGATATTATTAGAAAAATATTCATAACCCAATATATTGGTGTAATACTTAAGTAATGCCAGGATTTGTGGAAATATGTGGAATTTAGAAAGAATATACATATACTGGAAATACAATTTTTTGGAAGAAATTTGATTTTAAATGATCAATTAAAAAAAAACAATGATTTTTTTGAAAACTAATGCTAATGTGTGGTCTATAATATTAGTATACCCCAAGAGAGTAAACTAAGCTTTTAATTTCTAAGCTGTCATTGGTATTGAAAATATTGAATACAAAATAACAGTAAATGATTTATTAAAATTTTCAGAGTTTATTACATGAGTGCCACTGCTATTTTCCTGAAATTAATTGCAAATAAGAATATTTTTTATGAGGCTTCTCTCTGGATTCAACCAATCCTTGAAGAATCATAGAATAAGCACTTAATGATTATAATTCTTAATAATTTACTTAACTTCTGAGCCTTTTTTCCCTCTAAAACCTGTGTACACTATTATTTTTATCTATAAAATTAGTAATGGAAAGTATTTATAAAAGTCCAAGTTCATTATAATTATGCAATATATAAAAGCTTCTATTATAGAACACCTAAGAGATATAATATAGCTAATTTATATTTTGCAAAGTTAGCATTTTTCAGGCATATTTTGCAAACTACTCTTTATTTTGAATTTCTGGGAGCAGCAAACTGTGTAAAAATCCCAGATATTTCATATGCACAAAAACATTTTTGAACTAACTCATGTTAAGTATCACCTTTGATTTCTCAACAGTTGAATGCTATGGGAAGTAAGAATAACACAAATGTGTCTAACTTCATCCTTATGGGTTTGACAGACTCTGAAGAGATCCAGCATTTCCTCTTTGTGCTGTTTCTCCTAATATACCTAATTACTTTGCTGGGGAATGCAGGGATGATTCTGATTATTCACCTGGATCTCCAGCTCCACACTCCCATGTATTTTTTCCTCAGTCATCTCTAATTCCTTGACTTTAGTTACTCAACAGTCATCACACCTAAAACCTTAGATATTTTACTGACTTCCACCAAATATATTTCATCCACAGGCTGCTTCACCCAGATGTACTTTTTTGCTTTCTTGGGTGCCACTGAATGTTTTCTTCTCTCTTCAATGGCCTATGATCGCTATGTAGCTATTTGCAGTCCTCTTCATTACCAGGTTGTTATGTCCAGGAGTCTTTGCTGCATCCTCATCACTGGGTCCTACATGATTGGCTTTACTGAATCCTTGGTCAATGTTTTTTGCATTAACAGTTTACATTTCTGCAAATCCAATGTAATCCGTCACTTTTTCTGTGATACAACCCCAATTTTAGCACTGTCCTGCACTGACACACGAGACACTGAAATTATGATATTCCTTCTTGCTGGTTCCACATTTATGGTATCTCTTCTCACAGTCTCCATGTCCTATGGGTCCATTCTCTCTACTATCCTGAAAATTAATTCCAACTCAGGATAGTACAAAGCCTTCTCTACTTGTGCCTCCCACCTCCTGGGAATCACCATTTTTTATGGCACCTTGATTTTTACTTATTTAAAACCAAAGAAGTCCTACTCCTTGGGAAAGGATCAAGTGGCCTCTGTGTTTTATACTATGTTGTTCCCCATGCTAAATCCACTCATTTATAGTCTTAGGAACAAAGAAGTGAAAAATGCTCTCATTAGAGTCATGCAGAAGAGAGAGGGCTCCAGGCACTTGAAATGACAGTGAACAGTCATGCACATCTTTTCTTTTGTCCTATTGGATATTGACTTGGATTCTTCATAAAATACATGAATATTTAGTTTGTACTTCTGTTGAGCCATCCTTTATTTGGATAAACATGATCTTGAATATATACATTTTGAAATTGGATATCATGATATATGTTAAACCTGTCATCAACATATATGTGTTTTTAAGAGCAAATAATGTGCAGATAATAAAATGTACTCTCATATTTATATTATATTACATAAAATCCCCATACAAGTTCCAATTTCAGAATATTTAATTATTGAGAATTGCTATTGTTTGTCAAAATGATAGTTTCCAAACCTTATCCATTTAATATATATAGTAGAAATAGAGCAGTGGTAAAGGATTTTTATATTAAAATCAGACATTGTTAGGTTTAGATCCTAGATCTGCTATAATTTTTGCTATATAACTCCTAATATATCACTGTTGTTTTAAACCTCAATTTCCTCAAAATATGAGATTAATAATAATTCCAGGTCCATATCATTATTGTAAAGTAATCAGATGTGGAATATAAAGCACTTGATGCAGTAAAATAAATATTGGTCACTATCATAAGAAAAGTTACATTTTGACAATATTTTGAATATACAATGGTTTTTAATGATTAATACTCACTGTTGTTTATAAATCACTTTTGGTTAAAACCTTTAATAAACACAGAAGTCTTTAAAAGTGAAAAACTGACAGTTTCAATAATTTGGGCCTAAAGTTAAGTAAAATATTGTGAGATCATTAGGCTATGGAGAACATGGTATATATTAACCATGAAAAGAATTTGGAAATATTGAAAAGTATTATATGAAATAGAAATGCCCTAATGATTAATGGCAGTGTTGTGCATGCTTTCTTAGATTTTCCATTATGTGTCTGTAGACATGTATTGCATTGGTTATTTCTAATACTCTTTGGTAGCTGTCTTATTCCACTTATCAGTACAATCATTTGGTAATTTCTTTGTCATTTAAAACTGTCACTTGGCTGTGTTCTTGATCAATAAACAAAATAAAAACACTCCTGTAAAGCTTTAGGTCCTGAAATGTTGTAAGCTTAACAGGTTAAAAATCTGAATAAAGTAATATTTGTTTGGTGTCTAACTGCTAAATATTTGAAAAAACTACATTTCTGTGACTTGTTAATAAGATACATAAAGCACTTGGTAAAAATACTATGTATTTCATAAAATCATTCCCTTTATCCTGATTTCAATTTATTCAAGGTCCTTGAAAATAAATCAACTCTTGCCCTGTTTATTTTGAAATTTTCAATAAAATTTACAAAGATGTCTTAAAGCTAAGAATTTTCAAGGAATTAATATTTTCCTGTAACACTTAAATTTTAATAAGGTAGGGTGCTAAAATTTCATTTTTAAAGAAAACATCCTCTACATTATCTGAAAATGCAATTTATCTCAGCTTGTGGTGGTTTTAAGCTGTATGTTTCCTACAAAAGCATGCTCTTAAATCTAATCCATTCCTGTTGGTGTAAACCTATTGTAAGTAGGACTTTTAGATGAGGCTTCCTCAGTTAAGTCATGGCCCAGTGTGGATCTTAATCCTTTTACTGGAGTCCTTTATAAACAGATTGAATACACTGACATAGAAAACCACAGGAGCAAGTGTATAAAATCAATAGAACCTATAAGCTAAGGTAAAGACCAAATGCTGTCATATGCCTTGTCATGTGGCAGAGGAGCCAAGGATCACAGGGAAATGGTTTTCAAGAAGAATACATTACCTTTACTATGCCTTTATTTGGGCATTCTCATGGCCTCAAACTTTAAACTAATTTCATATTGTTTAACAACTCATTTTATGGTATATGATTTTAACAGCCCAGGAAAAAAAAACAAACGATGTTACAAGAAGAATGAGGTGCTGCTATTGCAAACATCAAAAATGTAGAAATGTATTTGGAATGGGTTAAGGGGTAGAGGCTGGAAGAATTGTGAAGTGTTTGATAGAAAAGGCCTAGATTGCTTTGAAGAGATTTGTGGTAGAAACATGGATGCTACATGTACTTATGACGAGGTTTTAGATAGAGATGATGACTATGGCATTCTAAATTGGAAGAAAAGTGAACTTTTTAATGAAGTGGCAAAAAACTTGACAAATAAGAACTGTCATGTTAGATGAAAGGCAGAATTTGAAATTGGCCAACTTGGAATTTTAGCTAAGTAGGTTTCCAAGATAATTGTGGAAAGTACAGCCTGGTTACTCATTGAAGCTTATAGTAAAAAGCAAAAGGAAAAGTATAACCTAAGAACTGAACTCCTAGGTACAAAGAAATCAGAAATGATGGTTTGGAAAATTCTGAGCTCCCAGAAAGCAACTTCTCAAAGAATAATGCTCCATATAAAGACTTAACTGAACATGGATTCAGCCAGCCAATTCAGTACAAGTCAGAGTTGGAAATGCAGTTATCCCCAAAGAATTTGTGGAAAGTTCTTTTGTCCGATGGTTTGGACCTCTATGCAGTATATGCAACACTGACAAGATTTTTTTCAAAAGCTCTATGAAGAGAACAACTGGCAGATTGGTCTATAAGGGACAGAGAAGGAACAGATTAAAGGAAAAGTCATTTGAAAGGCACAACTTTATAGGCTGATGTCTGGACCAAAGATATCTTCTCAAGCTAAATAAGCAAGACCACTAGTGTTTGGAAAGGGTGAGTATGCCCTAGCGTATGGACATGGCAAGTTTTCTCACCTGTTGTTCAGGAAAAATGTTACCACCCAAATTTTCTCAGATTCCTTCGGGATTGAGGGGACTCTGGATGTCACCCCAGTGCTTGATGAGATGAGAGCCAAAAGCGTGGCCACCATCCTGGTGCTTGATAAGGGTAGAACCCTTACCCCAATATTCAAGGTGAACAATGCCTTCAATGATTTGGGCATTCTCGTGGCCACAAACTAAAAGTCAATAATTTCTCATTTTTTAAAGCAAACCCATTTCATAGTATGTTCTATAAGCAGTCCAGGAAATTAAACATTGCTGTTCATATTATATTTTAAAAAGTACTTTATGAATTTCCAAGAATTTTATTTTTTGGTTATTTACATTTTCATAATTTTAGTTAGATGTATTGTTTGCCTTTAATCAATAGAATTATAAAATTTGTTTTCTTTTGAAATTTATATTAAGATTTTCTCTGTAAGATTCTATCTGGTTATTTTCCTTAATGTTTTTTTAAAGTTTAAAATAAATGTCAACCTCTATTTTAAGAGTAAAATATTCTGGAAATTAAAAGCTGCTTAATAAAATCTTCATTATATTTATGTCTTATAAAAAGCTTTCATTATATTTATAGTTTCTCAATTATTTTTAAAATTTTGCTTTATCATTTATCAATAACAAATAAAATTACTTTAATATGTCTTCTAAAATATAATATATATATATATAATCTTTATTGCATCTATTTTTAGATACTTCTCTTTGATTTATTTGAAATTAGTTGTACATCCTTCGTAAGCATTTCTTTTTTAATTGTATACCTTTTTAAGTTATTTCTCATCTTGAAAGTACATTTCTCTTTTCTTATATTTAGAAGATTTTTCTATCTTTATGGACCTTTATTTTTATTAACTATGCCTTCTTTGTGATAATTTTGTCATAAACTTTTTATTTATTGCTCAAGCCCCAAAATGAACCCACCTATATTCCATTAGTTAACTATTTTTAAAGCAATTAAATATTTAAATATCCAACATTGGTATCTTTCCTTTGAATTTTTCATTTTTAATGTTATAAATTATTGCAGTAGATGCAAGATTTCCTTCTAAATTCTTAATCTTATTGTCTGGAAAATTTGGAGTAAAAGACTGCTAGCTATAAATTATATTTTTCTGTGTATGTGTATGTGTATATGCTAATTTTCCTGAAAATGTCTTCATTTTGTTTTTTATTTGAAAAATATTTCAGTGGGTAATGAATTCTGTATGACAGTTAATATATTTCAGTACTTCAACATGTCCCTCCATTATGTTCTAGTTGTAATATTTTTGATAACTTGTCTGCTATACTTCTCATAGTTTTTCTTCTGTACATGATATGTATTTTCCTCTGTCTTCATAATTTTCTACCTGCATTAGTTTTTCAGCAGTAAGACCAATAATTCTATCTGTTGTTTTGTTGGTTGATTTCCTATTTGTATTTATCCTTCCTGGAATTTTCTAACATTTGTGAACCTGTGGTTTTTTTCCTTTCTTATTTTTAGAAATGATTTTGCCATTATCACCTTTTAATATTTTGCCTGATGCACTCCTTCTCTATCTTTATTGTAATATATGTCTATTTTTGTATACTTATGTATATTAAATATTTGATATGTCTCACAGCAATTGGATATTATTCACTATATTTTTTGCAAAGAATTTTCTTTTTTGTTAATCCCTATTGAATTTTTTTCAAGTTCACTAATTCTTTCTTCATTAGCTATATCGACTCTACTGAAGATCCTGTTGATGAAATTCAGTTTCTTATATTGGTTCTGCTGCTGCTGTCTCCCCTTCTTCTCCTTCTCCTCCTCCTCCTCCTTCTCCTCCTCCTTCTTCTTGGTTCTTAGTCTTAGTCTTATTCTTATACTTTTATTCTTATTCTTATTCTTCCTCCTCCTCATCCTTCCCCTTCTTCTTATTCTATTATTAGTTCTGATTCTTCTTCATCACTTATTGTCTTTGATATATTGATCTCCTAAGTTCAAAAATACAAATTCTTTATGCATCACCCAGTTCAATTATTTCTCAAATCCAGTGGAAACTTTCTTCCAATATTTTTTTTTTTACATAATTTCCTTGTCCTTATTGTTTATTGCTTAACAAAATGTAGACTGTGCTACTTCATATGACATTATCTGGAGGCCTGATAATGCAGTTAACAAACTTAAAAAATCAGCCCATTCTTTAAATCTGTGTATTAATGTTCTTAAATCAGGGATTCAGTAGCCAGGATGTTCAAATTTGCATCCTTGTATCATTCTTAGAGGTATGCGTACTTGAGCACAAGCCTTAGCGTTTACATGCCTCTGTTTCCTTAACTGTGATTATAGGTTATAACAGAACTACATCTTATAGTTCTTGTGAAGATAAATGACTACTATTTATAATGCACCTATATAAAGTACAGGAAATACAAAACTGCATATTACTGCTTACAATTGCTTTACACTATTACATATTACTTGACTCAGCATTCAATCAAAACACATCTTCAGAATGTCCATCAGAATGAAACTATGGGAGATCAGGACTTTAGAAAATTGTAATTAACTAAATAAAACCCATAAAGTAGAAGGATAGATGCTGGTTGATGTGAGTACTAAAACAAGAAATAGCAAGAAGTGGAAGGATGTCAGGAAACACATGCTTAATTTCATTGGATGGACAGAATGATAGGCTAAAAGGTTCACAGTGTGTATAATACCATGCCAAATACCACCAAGATAGGAAGCAATGATGGTGGCACATAGACTCAGGGTGACATATTAATTGAATAGAGCAGTAGGTTGTACATTGCTACATAGAAATCATAAGGCATTGCAGCCAGCAGAAAATATTCAGTGGTCCCAAAAGTAACAAAAAGAAACATCTGCATTGGACACCCAGGAAATGAAATGGCTTTATTCACTGTCAGGGATTTAACCAACATTTTGGGGGTGATAATGGAAGAATAGCAGGCATGAAAGAGTGACAACACACTCGGGAAATAGTACATGGTGTTGTGGAGCCAGGAATTCCCAATTATTAGTACAACCTTTCCCAAATTTTCGATCAAAGTAAAGATATAGATTAGTAGAAATAATAAAAAGACGGAGACTTTCAGCTCAATGTTGTCTGTGAAGCCCCTCAATATGAACATGGTGACTTCAGTCATATTATTCAGTGGAATACTATACAGTTCCAAATCTGATGGCAGTGCAGACATTCCAATATACCTTTTTATTATAATTTTTTTATTTTTAAAGAATATTTAGATTACATAAATGTTACATAAAATATAGGGGATTCCCATATACCCTGTTTCCTACATCTCCCACATTTTCCCACATTAACAACATCCTTCATTAGTGTGGTGCATTCTTTACAATTGATGAAAATATTTTGGGGCATTGCCACTAAGCATGGATTATAGTTTACAGGTAGTTTACACTCTCTTCTGCACAATTTTGTAGGCTATGGCAAGATTTCTAATGGATATCTGTCATTGTTATGTCATTCAGGACATTTCCGAAGTCCCATAAATGTCCCCATATTTCACCTGTATTTTCCTTTCCCTGCCCTCAATACCTCCAGGGGCCACTGCCTCCACATCAATGATCTAATTACTTCCATTGCTAGAATCATAATAAGTCTATAAAATAATAACAGAACATCTATTTTAGTCCATAGTTCATTTCCCAATCCTGAGGATTCTGAGATGATGATGCCCACTCCACCTCTAATGGAGAGAGGGCTTTGAACCCATGGGGCAGATGGATGGGGCTCTCTTGCTTGCAGTTGTAGACTCTCTTGGTTCCTTGGGATGGTCATTTTCCATCATCATCTCCTTGTTAGTTGCCCTGGATGAGTCCAATGAACTAGAGAGTAGGCGTTGCAACTCCATTGAGATTCAGGGCCCAGCTGGCAAATGGACAATCCAAAGATTTTAGTCTTTTGGATGTACACTTATCAACCTTACTATTAATTATACATTCAAATATAAGGGTTAGAAGAGCCATGTTTTGGGAAAACACTACTGCACGCAACTCTTTTGCACAGGGAAGCATAAATTCCAAAGTATGGTCAACTGGCAAGACATCAAACTTACAGATCCTCCAGGAAATATTCCACAAATATAGAGTCTGCCCAATTATATCATCATTATTTCCCTTGTGATGGCATAATGATATCCTGGGCAGTGATGAGATAGGGAATGATAATGAACTTGGGCCCAAATGGATGCACTTTTCTGTTTAAAATAAATGAAAAATGTTCATTCAATTTTGGCCACTTGAGTCATGTATATCAAACAATCAAAAACCCGGCCAATTTATGTGAGGCATTGTCCAGTTAATTTTATATTAGATTTTCTACCACTTGTTTTATTAAAGCATATTAAAATTTGTAAACATGAATGTTGTGATTTTTTTATCCAGATTGTACATATTTGTTTGCTAATCTTAAACTTGCTATAATGTGCATGGAATGCCTTTTTTAACAGTCATAATTAGAAAATGCAAAGAACCACATTCATAGTTAAATATTTTTATGATTGTTCATTGGCCTGAGTGGGTTAGGTTAATGATTACGGCTAGATCATAATAAATATAAATGATAAACAAGGTGAAAATTGTTTAATTTTAAAATACTTCTTTATGACAAATATTGGATAGGTTAATAGTTGAACTTCTCTTATAAGACTTTCTTTTCACACCAAATGGTTTCTCCTGGCAAGTATTCCATTCAAGTTGTCCCTCAGCCTCAATGATGAACCTAACAGTAGAGGGTCTTCTGAAGGTAGATGCAACTTACATGATATCATAAAGAATACAGTATCATTTTTTCAGTTGCATTACATACAGATATTTAAATTACCAGTTGTTAGCCTTTGCAATTTCCTGCACCAATATTATTTTTGTTGAAATATTAACTTAATTACGATATATGTTTTTTCCCTGTTCATATCTCACTATCCCTGCAAGATCCTTGGCTGGATTTTTGAGGCATATTTCTCTCTGGAAGCCATCAGGGCCATTTAATTAATATCTTATACTTACTTATATAGACTCTAAAATAATTATGGATTCAATATCACCTAATGATAATGATTAAAATTGTTTGTGAAAGCTATTGCTGAAAGAATTAAATCATGATATATGCCACAAAGAGTATTTGATTTCTGTTATTAGACTCGAAGCATTCATACTGTGAAGAGAGAATAGTGTATGACAAAAACAAAACAAAACAAAATGTAAAAGTGTCATCTGTATATGCACTGAAAAGTTTAGTTATACAACAACTTGCAATCTCAAGATCCACTATATTTAGAGTGAGATTTCCTGATGGTAACTATTTTTTTCTCTTGCATGTAAAAGACCAAAGTGTTTAATCTATTCTTAATTGTCAGTTGTATTCTCCTGGCTTTAAAGGAGTGAATATTTGTCACGAATTGGTCTGGATTGTATTCAGTGACTTACAATGATTTATCTTTGTGATAAGAAATACACTAAGGTTTTGTCATATTGTAATGTTCATATGTCAAGAGAAGGAGCAAATCAGTTTAAAATTACTACATTGAGAAGTAAGGGGAAAAGTCATTATTTTCCCACTTTGAGGGAAAGACTTTTTAATACATTAAATAAATTGTTTCATGAATATGGGGTTACAAAAAATGTTCATTTAAACTTAAGAAAATTTTAGAATAAAAATAGATACTTATTGCCAAAAAAGTTTTCACAACATTGTAGTTTCACCCATGTACCCACCTATCCACAATGTTCACCTATTACCTCCCCCAATATGACAAAGAAGCATTACTGGTTTAGGGTGTTGAATGGGGAGCATTTGGGAGCAGGCACACCTGGGACAGTCCTCTAGAGATAGTACGAGTGATTATTTTGTCATAGTGTGCTGAATCAGTGTGGGGGGGAGAACCACATAATGAGTAGAAGGAGTTGGACTCCCATGTTGGAGAGTCATGATATGTTCTCAAATAGAGGGGGAGTGTCCCTTGAAAGTTCCTAATAGGGAAGGACAGACTAATGTGTTCAGCCCTCAGCATTGTTACAAGTAACTATGAATCTTCTCCTCCAAGGAGTGAGCCTGGTGTTGGCCATGGACCATGAAGGGAGGGGGGGGGAGGAATTGAAAAGATTGAACAGGGGGTATTTGGTGGCCATGGAAGTGTTCTGCATGATCATGCAATGATGGATACAGGCCATGTTAAATTTCATCAAAAAATTATAAAAAATATATGATCTAAAATATAAACCATGATGTAAACCATTGACCATGGTTAGTAGCTATATTTCAATATTTATACATCAATTGTAACAAATGTACCATCTGTATGTAAAAAGATTATTAATATGGAAGAGGGGAAAGGGGGAGGATGTTGGGTATATAGGAGCCCCTTATATTCTGTATGTAACCTTACTGTGATCTATAAATTCTTTGAAGACAATATTTAAAACAAGTAAGACACTGGGGAAGAAATGAAAGAAAATGCCAATGTACATACAGGACAACTGATAGTACAGTGATAAAAGGCAAAACATCAAAAAAATTTTTAAATATTTTCTTATTTTTTAAATGATTTTCAATTTTTAATACCTCTATCTTTTTAATTTTATTTTAGTTTTAGTTTCTCTAAATTATTATGTATTTTATTTCTTATGTTTAAACCTAGCATTATTATTTCAGTTTCCTATTAATCAAATTTGGCAATATTCTTGGTTTCATTTTTGAAGAGGTTTTGGATGACAGAAAGGTTATAACTATTACAGTGGAGAATCAATAAGGTGGTGTGTCAGTGATGGGGGATAAATGAGAGGGAGTTCACCTTGGCATATATATAGGTATAAAAATGTGTTCAAATGTTCATGGGGCATTGCCACAGTGGGTAGAGATTCACACAACAACTGAAAGATTACTGAAGTCCCATCCTGGGGAACTCTGCCACGTTCTCTAATGGAACAGCAAAAATCCCCCAAGTACAGGGGCAATAAAAAGTGAAGAAAGAGGGTCCATTTATGGGCCCTTTATATTGACGAATATGCTTATGAGACTTTTGCACTTGAGTTTGAAACTTAGCTTAGTGTTTAAAGTGCCTAAGAGTTACCTCCTGAGAGCCTCCTTTTTACTCATATGTGGCCTCTCTCTAAGCAAAACCCAGCATATTAATGCATTGCCTTCCCCCCAGAAAGGAGCCTGACACCCTGGGATAAGCCTCCCTGGCACTCAGAGATTACAACCGAGCACCAGCTGGTAATACAACTGGAAATAAAAATTGAATAAAAAGTGGAAAAGGTAAAGACAAATGAGTGTATATGGCTAAGAGACTTCAAAGTGAGTCAGGAGCTCATCAGAGTGGTAATGCTTATGCATGTCTCAGCAGAATCTCATAGATGTCCAAGGTAGATACTACCCCAAAGAGTAGGAATCCTGAAGTTTCCAAAGATATGCAGGTTCTATCATGGCAGATAGCTCCAGAGTTTGGCTCCTTGCCAGTAGTCCTACTTTGGAGTTTGTGCTCCTGAGTGTGACAGAGTTGGATTCAGATGTGATTTCTCTACACAAGCTTCTTCTGTCCCTTTTATTTGAACCTATAGTTGGTGTTGGGATTTGTAGGCATACATCCAAGAGAATTTAATCTTTGGGCTGTCCATTTGCCAGGTGGGTCCTGAATCTCAACGTAGTTGCAATACCTACTCTCCAGTTCATTGGACTCACTCAGGACAACTAACAAATAGATGATGGACAACAACCATCCCAAAGGACTGAGAGAGTCTACAACTGCAAGGAAGAGAGTCCCATCCATTTGTCCCAAGGGATCAAATCTAACTCTCAATTAGAGAGGGAATGGGCATCACCATCCCAGAATCCTCAGGATTGGGGAATGAACTATGGACTAAATAGACTTACTAATACTCCTATAGACTTATTGTGATTCTAGCAATGGAAGAAATTATATCATTCTTGTGGGGGCAGTGACCTCTAGAGGTTCTGAGGGTAGGGAGAGAGAAATACAGGTGAAATGTGGGCATTTTGGTGACATAGGAATTATCTTGAATGACATTACAATGACAGATACAGGCCATTACATATCTTGACATAACCTATAAAATTGTGCAGAAGAGAGTGTAAACTACAGTGTAAACTATAGCCCATGTTTAGTTGCAATGCTCTAAAATGTTTTCATCAATTGTAATGAATGTATCACACTAATGAGGAATGCTGTTAATGTGGGAAAATGTAGGAGGTGTAGAAAGTGGGGCGTATGGGAATTCCCTATATTTTTATGTAACATTTATGTAGTCAAATACATAAAAAAATAAAAAATATTTTAGAAAATAGATAGTAAGCTTATTGAGTAAATTCAGACCATTTACACATCTCTTGAAAACATGTGTTTTATATAGTATCATTTTTATTTTTAAAGATAACTAGATTACATAAATGTTAGACAAAAAATATATGGATTCCTTTGTGCCCCATTCCCCACACTTCCCACACTGTCCCACATAAACTTCCTTCATTAGTGTGGCACATTCATTGCAATTGATAAATGCATACTGGGGCTCTGCCATGGATCATGGACCATAGTTCACATTGTAATCTACACTCTCACCCACACAGTTCTGCTTGTTATGTGACAATATAAAATGTCCTGTATCTGTCATTGCAATGGCATTCAAGACAATTCCAAAACTCCCAAAGTCCCCATATTAGAACTATTTTTCCCTCTCCCTAGCTCCAGAGCCTCCAGTGGTCACTGCCTACACATCAAGGTTGTAATTTCTTCCATTGCTAGAATCACAAGTCCATTGTGAACATCAGTAAGTCCACTCTAGTCCATAGTTCATTCCCCAGTCCTGTGGATTCTGGAATGGTGAGGTCCACTCCACCTCTAATTGAAAGGAGGCTTTGATCCCATATAAACAAAAGATGGGACTCTCTTGGTTGCAGTTTTTGGCTGTCTCATTTTCTTGGTATATTTATTGTCAATCCTCTCCTCATCAATTTTCCTGTGTGAGTCCAATGAACTGGAGAGTAGGTGCTCCAACTATGCTGAAGCTCCAGGCCCAGCTGGCACATAGACAGCCCAAAGACTCCACTCTCTTGGATGCACACCTACAAACTTCAGCACCAAATATAGGTTTAAAAGTAGAAGGGAGAGATGAGCCATGTATAACAAAGCCATTATTGAGACCAACTTTGTTACTCTCAGGAACACAAACTTCAAAGTAGGGCCCACTGGCAAGGCACCAAACACTGGAGAAAACTGGCCTGCCCATAGGACCTGGGTGTCTCCAAAGCCCTCAAGAGCCCCACTATTTGAGGTACTATCCACTTTGACAGTCTATGAGATATTGCTGAAATGTGCATAAGCGTTACCTCTGAGATGACCTCCCAACTCACTTTGGAGTCTCTTGCTCATATAAACTCATTTGTTTTTATCTTTTCCCCCTTTTATTTGAGGTCTTTTTCCAGTTGCATTGCTAGTTGGTGCTTGTTCATAATCCCTCAGTACCACGGAGGCTCATCCCCAGAGTCATGTTCCATGCTGGGGAGAAGATAATGCACTAATATGCTGAGTTTGATTTAGAGTTCACATTTGAGCAAGTTCTAATTTCGTTTTATTTGCTATAAATTTACCAATAATAATATAAATATATATTTATATATTGTTGGTCATAACATTAAATACATTTCTGTTAGGAAAAATTTTCATTGTCTTTCTCTCTACCCACACTATTTCTTTGCCATCCTCTCTCTATTCTCTTTCATCCCCTCACCATTGTCTCTTTTGAAAGAATGGGTCCATGGAATATATTAAAAAATATTTGCTGGAGATAGTCAGGGACAAAACAGGAATTGGTAAGATAGGAAGAAGCATAGTCAAAGGATATAAAATTATGCAGTCAAATTTTAAAAAATTATCAAAACATAGTCTACTAAAATAATCCACTATGTAATACATCTTGAGTAATAGACACCACAAAAATTTCAGCAATATTGCAATTCTATTCTTTGCAAACTTGTGAAAGACTACTGGCCTCTAAATCAAGTATTAAATCTCAGTTTATCCCCAAATAACAATTGAGCTTGGAAAAGTAATTCATCTTTCTAAACCAAGAAATAACTAAGATAAAAATTTGGGGCCATATCAGATTCATAATTCATGAACACTGTTACTGCAGAATGCATATTTTATGAGATACATTAAAATGTTATATTGAATATATAAAAAATAACATTTTTGTAAGCAAATACACATATATTCATATATATTTATATATCATTTTACAAATGTTTGTATGTATTGTGAGAATTTTGATTTTTACCCATAATAAAAAAAAATTGTTTATTATATACTATACATATATGTACGGTGAATAGAGTTGAAATATAACTCCCAATTTTAAAAAAGAAACCAAAATTAATGGAATTATAAAATCAGTATTTTATGAAAGTATTGACCTATGAATGCATCAAACCAGAAGCTAAATATTTCTTCTTCAAGTTTATTTGCTTTTTGTTTGTCATTAAAAAATATACTAAAATATAATTCTATTAAGATTACATACAATGAATCCCAATAATTATGCTATTAGGAACCAAAAAAAATCATCTTTGTCTTCACATTCTGCCTTTGGATATCTCAACAATTAATACTACATTTTGCTTAAATTACCCTGATATTCTTTACAATTAACTAACCTGGCTTCTATTGGTATCTCTGATTGTGTCTGTGGAGGTAGAAGTGGTTTTACAAATTAAGGTATATTTTTTAATAATCAGGTACACTACAGAAATTATTTCCATCACTATAAGGATATGAATTCATTAAAAAATAATTTTGGGGTTTAGCTGTTTTACCCAATCTACTCCTCAATGGAGTAGTTCTTTTAACTAATATTTCAGTCCTATTATAATAGTTGTGATTATGTGTATCTGATCTTACTTTAAGAAGAAATACAGGCTAGAAAGATAAATGTATAGAACACTCTGAAATTAAAAATAAAAAAAACATGATGAATGTGTAAGACAAAAGAAATCACTTCCTCAACTGATATTTTCTGGAACAAAGTAGCAGCAAGAGTTAAATACTGAGCTTATGAAGAAGGAAAGCTCTAAAAGCAGCAACAACATAGTATTAAGTGGCAAATAAGAATAAGGAGTTTTTGTACATCACCTTACATAATCTATGTAGCAATATGCAAATTAAATAATTCAGCCTAATCTTATAGATGAGAAAATTGATACCTAGTTGGACATATAAATTGACCAAATCCAAACAGTTCATTACTAGTAGAACCATGACTCAAGCCAATATTTCTCTGACTCCACAATTTAAGCTATTTCCACTTGACCATATTGCAATCCTATTGTGACATGACAATATTCTGGAATTTAATCCCCAGGAAAATCCAAAATTAATATCTCGACCTATTGGAATTATTTTTTAAAGCCATCAAGGTAAATTAGGCAATGAAATTAAAATAAACAAACAAACTCACATGATCTGTAAATCAATTAGTTAACTAATCAAAGTAGACTCTAAATTTGTTTATATTCTTCTGTCAGAAAAAATATATATAATTTCAAATTCATATATACAAATGAACAGTAGAAAGATAATCTCCCAATTAAAAAAACTTAACTAATATAAAAATGTAGCCCTTTATTTCTAGTGTCCTTATTTCTGATTATTATCTTTCATCAAGAATATTCAAGCAAACTTCAAATTTACAGCTATTGAACTAAATATATTGGGACCCCTTTCTATTTTCCCAGCTATGTTCTGTTGAAGACATGTGATTCAATTTTTAATAAAACTCTAATAGAAAAACCAAGCTCTAATTTAAATATTAAAATATATACTATAGTTTGAGATTAAGGCTTATAGATTTTAAAACATTTTATTAATGATGATAAAACCCATTCTTTTTACCTTTGGAACTGAATTGCTATTTAGTTAAGGTATCCTAGGATTTTTAGACTTTTATACCAGTTTATCAAAATCTTCTTGATGTCCACAGGTGATGCCTCAAGGAGAAAACACCTTCTCTTTTGGTACAGAGGATCAACAAGATGATTTTTTTTTCCCAGTTGTAAACAAGAGAATGTTTCTGGAACAATGAGCTACATGATAAAAAATATTACATTTAATGGACTTTTGCCTCTGGTAGAAAAAGAACTCCCATCAAAAATCATATGGCATAGGATTAGACAAGAAATCTAATCATAAGTACATAGGCTTAGCTCTGCTACTTATTAGCTATATGCCATTAAGTTAATAATTTAAAAGCCTGAAATCCAGTTTCTTCCTCCTAGGAATAAAACCTGTTTATTTCAAATTCCCATGAACTTGTTTGCAATTAAATAATATAAAAATATATCCTATATAGAATTTATAGTTCTTTAATAAATATGACTAGGCTCTTGGGTAATTTGTCCAGTGATACAATTTTAAGTGGTATGAGAAAGTTTAAGCTTACTGAGAATTTCAAAGAGTAGATAAGATATGAGTATTATAAACTTATGGATAAAAAGTATTAACAGAAGAGTTGGGAAGTAGACTGATAACTGTAATATTCTATCTGGTAAAACATTAGAATATTAGGCTTCAGACTCATACGTTTCCAGGTAAATAATGGACTCATAAAAGTTTTTTATTAATACATGGCTATTGGTTCCCAAATCCTTACATTCTAACTCATATATGGAATAACGGCCATGGAATCTTAATTAAAATGAAAAAAGAAATGAAATATCATATGCCTGATAGCCCAATTGGGGGAACGATCTATATTTCTATATTATATTTTAATATAATATATTTATTATATTAAATAAATATAATGCAGAATTGATCTATAGTTTCAAGGAAGCATCAATTAAAATTTATTTTTTCCAGAAATTGAGACGATAATTCTGCACTTTAGATAAAAATCAAAGAAATAAGGCAGTCAACACAAATTTGAAAAAGAAGAATAAAGTTTCACAACTCATATAATCTGATTTCAGGACTTGTCATCAAGCTAAATAATCAACAGAATATGATAATGGTGAAAAGATCAATACCTAGATCATCGTAATCAATTAGAGAGCTTAGAAATAGGTTCACACACATATGGTCAATTGATTTTTCACCAGACATCAAGGAATATCCGTTATGGACATATAGTATAAAAAATGGTGCTAAAAATATTGTATAGTTTTTTTGCCAAAAAAAGGAGACATTAATTTATCATTTAATGCATATATAAAACATCTCTCAAAATAGACCTTAGATATTAATGTGAACCTTAATACTATAATAATTCTAAAGTGAACATATAATATTTGTGTGACCACGGTTAAGCCACATTTTTAGATAAGACAAAAAATACATGACCTACAGGAGGAGACTGGATAAATTGTCTTTCTTTTTTTTTTTTTAGATTTTATTTATTTTACTTTATCCATTTTAAACCCCTCCTTCCCCATTTGCTGTTTTGTGTCCATTCACTGGGCAATTCTCTATGTCTGTTTCCTGCCATCTCTTCTCATCCTCCTCCTCCAGTCTTCACCACAATTCGATCCTGGAGACCTCCTGTGGTTGTTCTGAACCACTTGTTGGCGGAAGGGGAACGCTGAGCAGCAACCAGTGTTCAGGGGCCCAGACGGCGTGGAGGGCGCACGGAGGAAAGACCACCGCGGAGACAAGGTAAGTACGCAGGTCTAATTTATTGAGGAAGTGCACAGCCTTTTATAAGTAGGGTGAGGGGTGGTGTAGGGGGTAGGGCATGAAAAAAGAGGAAGTACGTGTAAGGCATATATGGCAGGCTGGTATTGGGCACAGTTGGTTGCTGTGGAGGGTTTGCTATATGTGGAAGGCGGGAAGGTTTCGCGGGCGTGGGAGTAGGGTGAGCTACTTCCTCAAAGAAGGCTAAATATAGGATCAGGCTTGTTCTTTGTTGTCGGACGGCCATTTTAGCTTCCTCTTTCTGGCTGCCTCCAACATCTCCTCCCTTTTTGTTTTATTAGAGCCTTATTTATTGTATAGCTAGCTGAGGGAAGTAGAGGCCTCATCGTAGGAGGGATTTTGTATATGCAAATGTGCTATTTGCGAGGGAGGGTCTGTGTTTTAGGTCGGGGCTGCACCCGATCAGTCTTACCCGTCATTGGGAAACATGTCAGCAGAAGGCCATGTCCCTGTCTTAGGTTGATTGATGGGTCAGTCCAGTTGCCCATCATTGGCTAGCCAGCCCAATGTTTAATTGAGCATTCTGCTCAGTTAGAACGAGCCCTTGTGCTAATGAGGCGTGCTTCTCAGAGAACAGTTAGGCTGTACTCACTTTTAACTGTCTCCTGCAGTGCTTTGCCTCGCACTCAGCTGCTCATAGGTGGGAAGGGTTGGAGGATGTTGTTACTTACAGAGGGCAGACATCTTTTAGCATGTTTGGTGCTAGGCCTTGATCAGCGAGGTGAAGTTGGTGGTAATGTATTTGAATTGGTTTACTTAGGGAAGAATTAATTTGATCCTTAACTAGCTGTATTAATTTTCTTATAGCCCAAGGTCCAATAGATAGTATAAGAAGTAGGGTTATTATGGGACCAAGTATAGGGAGGAAATAAGGGAGGATTCCGTTGAATCCCCAAGAAGGGCCTCTTTGGGCCTCTCGTTTGCATTTGCGAGTTGCTATTCTTTTTCTAAGTTTAGTCATGGAATCTTTAATTATTCCTGAGTGGTCAGTATAGAAACAACACTCCTCACCCAGTGCGGCACTAAGCCCTCCTTGTTTAAGGAAAAGTAGGTTTAAGCCCCTCCTATTTTGGAGAACAACCTCCGATAGGGACGTAAGGGATTTCTCAAGATGGGTGATGGAGGTTTTAACGCGGGCTAAGTCTTCATCTACTGTGGCTCTTAGGTGAGAGAGACCTTGATGTTGGAGGATGGCAGATGTGGTTCCAGTGGCCAGTCCGGCAATACCTAAAAGAGAAGTAATGGTAACAGCAGTAATAATTTCTCTTTTTTGTCTAGTTATGGTAACAGAAGGCTGATCGTCCCAATCCCGATAGAGGTTTTCCTCACGATGGTAAAGGACATGGGGGAGGACAACAACCAAGACGCACACCTCTCCGGAGCTATTAAGGGCTGCTGTGGCCACACAGGGGGTAAGCCTTGATGAGGAACACAGCCATTTTGCCCCTTTAGGGGGAATGTAAAATTTAAGTTGAGACAGAGGGGATAAAAGTAGGCAAGACTTAGTTAAGGTGGTGGACATGTTACCGAAGGCATTGCTGACACACCGTCTGGTGTGCAGGACGGATTGGATAGTAAGGTTACGGCTGCCAGTTTTGTCTGCGTTCCACTGACATTGTGGGGGATTGTTATTAGAGGAAGTGTTAAAGGTGGCATTAAGGGCTATAGCATCATAATAGGGGGGTGTAACAGAAAGACATAACCAGCAATTGCGAGTGAGGTTGGGGTGGGAAGCATTCAGATCAAGAAAGGTAGCATTAAGTATTTGCCAAAGTGGATTATTGACGGTTGGGTTTGGGGTAGAAGCGGTAAAATTGAGTGTAGCAGGCACTATTGTTGCAGTTGTAGACCAATGAGGAATGGCAGGAGAACTGAGCAAAGGAGGGGACAGAATTTTATTAGGGCCTATTGGACCATGATTCACTTCTGCCAATTCCTTTTTTTTATAAGCAGGAGTGTGCCAGGGTCAGAGCCAGATATATATGGCCTGATTCCCCAGGTTCAACCCATGATCCAGGAAGGATCTGCAGGGTTTTGAACGGAAAGAGTGAGGTTTGTACAGAGGTTTCTTTCATTTCGTTTTTTGAAGTTTGCAGGAAGACCTCACGATGGGTTAGGGGGTCGAACGCATCCAGCAGGAGTGAATCGTATCATGAGGAACTTGTCAGCAATTGGGGGTGACCATCCAGTAGCTAATGTTTCACATCCCCAATAGGCACAATAGTAGTGCAAGGGCTGATTGCAGTACGAATGCCCCTGGGCGGAGTTGGGACAGAAGTAAATATCTTGAATATTGAGATAATTGATGGTCCAGGTTTTGAGGGGATCTTGTACACATACTGTAAGGAACTGAGTTAACTTTTCTTTTTTAAACTAGTAATATCAGTTTTGCTGCCTTGCCTTTCAAAGTTTGGAACAGTTTTCAAAAATAATTTTCACAAATAACATTGAATGTTATTAAGTTTAGTGTCCCATGGTTGTGGGATGTATTTTCATTTTACCAATTTATTGAGCTGTTAGTAAATGTTGTATTACCAAAATTTCAGAAATAAGGATTACTGTTATTAGTGATTATGATTGAATTATTAATGAACTAAAATATGGTTGTGTTTTTAATAGGTTTCGGCATCCCTATAAGGGCCCGATCCTTTACAATTCTATAGGAATCATCAAACAACACAACCTCTGTAAGCTTATGACATATATGTCATTTGTCATTAAGTAGTCTGTTGCGAGAGGGACATGTAAAATTTACCATATTTTCTGATTTATATGGCAAAGAAGGGAAAATGAGAACATAAATTTGACTGTGATTTTTAGGTTGCATGCATACAGAACCATATCCAAAGAAGTAGGGCAGTTTATAAAAGGTAAAGTTAAATTTTCTGTAAGTTTCCCTTCTTCTTTTGGCTTTAAGGGTGGTTATAAGTTATAGGTCCTGGAAAATGGTGAGCTTGATTAAGAAAAATTGGGTAAGACTCATTGCTCCAAATTAACAGCTCTAGAAGAGGTGAGTTGGTTATGTATGTTCAATAAGTGTAATTATGATGTGGTATCTTACCTTGACCTAATACTTTACCTATAATTAATTCATTGTAAAACCACCATGTTCATAGTTTAAGTCTTGGCAGCATCTTCAACTTTAGACTTGATTCTTCTGGAGGGGATCTACTGCTCTTCTCCTGTTTCTGTAATGATAAGAGCAAAACCTTGGCACCAAAAGTTTACCTCTCCTTTTTTCCCATTTATTGGTTCTTTCATTTTTCCAATATATTGGTTGTTCACATTTTTCATTTCCATTCCCTTTTTTTTTTTTTTTTTTTTTTTAACCTCTCAATGTCTTTCTGCTGCTGTGGCATTAGAAATTTGTTGTCTATTAAGAAAATTTAAGGTAAGCAATGCTCTAGACAGTCTGTCCCTAGAAGACTCTCCTCCATCTCTCCCTTTTTGTTTTTGCAACATTAAGTTTAATAAGTGATTACTTTTTTTTTTTTTTTTTTTTTTACTATCACTTGTCCCGTCACATGCACATCCTGAAGGCGGCCAAAAGAAGGCACATGTGTGACATCCATTTGCCAAATTTCATTAGGATGTTCTCCACGGGGATTAGTTCTTGGAGAGAAAGTGCAGGCATTTATGGGCCCACAAGTAGGACATTGTCTAACAATCCTCTTACTTTCTTTTACTGTTAAGTGGGGATATTTATGACGTAAGCCAGAAGCATTAGTATGTGTAAGTTTATGATAATCAGAAGTTTTTTTGTATCTTTGTTGGGTAGGAATATCTATTCTATTATGCCATCCTCTTGTCAAAGTATCCCAGTAGGGGAATGGCAAGATGGAAATATTAAAAGAGAAATTGGAAGATTTACAGTTATCCTTGTTAGTTGGCTATTTTGCACTCTTTTTCCAGCCATTTAACTCCTTTTTTGCTTCTGGGCTTAAAATGCGAGGACTATTTAAGTCAGGGTTTCTTGTTAGGGTAAAGCATAAGTTGGAATTCCTAAAGTAGGCCATACCCAATTAATATCACCCAGTAATTTCTGAAAATCATTTAAAGTACATAAATTATCAGTTCGAAACTGGACCTTTTGTGGAGTTATAATATTTCTATTAATAGTACGACCTAAATATTGAAAAGGAACCTGTTTTTGAATTTTTTCTTCTGCTATTTGCAACCCATGTTGAAGAATTTCTTTAGCCAGCTGAAATGATTGTTTCAGCTCTTAAGATTACTCAGCGGCAAAAAGAATATCATCCATATAATGAATAATCATAGCCTTAGGAAATTGTTTTTGTAAAATTTGTAATGGAATGTGAATAAAGGATTGACATAATGTAGGTAGGACTGGTTATAATTCTCTAAGGTAAAACTTTGAACTGATATCATTCAGTAGGAGCTGAATGATTAATAGAAGGAATAGTAAACACAAATTTTTCTTTATCATTTGGATTAAGAGGAATAGTAAAAAACAATCTTTTAAGTCAATAATAATAATATGCTAATTTGTGAGTATTTTGCTAATTTCTGAGGAAGGGGCCAGCCTCCCCAGGAAGGAACACAACACTCCCTGGGCAGTACATTTCAAGGTTTATGCATCAGTCCCTGTGAGAGTGGCCAGCTCCTCCAGGGAGGAATACAACACCTTTTGAAATTTACTTTATTATTTTTAATTTGTTATAAAACATCTTTAATGCGCTTACTATTTTAGTTTCCATTTATTATTATTATTATATATAGCAGAGGTGGAGTAAATCAGACAAACTTAAGTTAAAGCACCTGCCTTTTGATTTTTAGGCAGAGAGGTAGTTTTATAACACATATTTTAAAATAATTAAAATTATGATTAATAACAGTATACTTTTGTTTAATATTACACTGAAACATTATTAAATTTTCAGCAATTTTATACACCTTTAAAGCATTTATATGAACTTTTTATTTATACAACTTTGTCATGAAATTAGAAAACTTCTTTAATTGTACAACACTTTTAAATATTTCATTCAACTTTTATCACATGAACTTAACCACTTTTAGTATTCCACCCCCTTCCAGGGAACAAACCAAACCATTTGTAACAGTTTGAAACAAAAAGCGTTTTTTGACCTTATCATGTTGCAGAGGGTAGTAGAATTGTGGATGAAGTGGGGAAGGATTAATATTAACAGGGAAGCAAGGCAAAGGGGCTAAGGAGGAAGGGGCGGTGGAGTTGGTAGGAGGGGGAGCAGAGGCGGAAGAGAAAGGGTTGTTGTTAGAGAGTGGTCCTGAATAAGGGTAGGGGGGAAGGGTGGAGAGGGTAGGGGCAGGGGGAAGAGGGGAGGACCAACACATTGACTGACATGATGGGACTTGCGCGCCACCTTGTGGCTGCAGCGGAGACAAGGAAGAAGAAGAGGAAGGCGGCTCAGGGTTTTGGACCGGAAGGGAGGGGTATAGAGACGCAGTTGAAGAAGGAGGGAGCCCCCGGCCCTGTGTTTTTTCAAAAGACTGAGAACTTCCTCCTTCTCCAACTGCCCCCTGGTCTGGTTTTTGTTCACTAGGAGGAAGTTTGCCATGTTGTTCCTTCGATCGTAGGTTACAGCTTTTTGGTTGGGACTTGGGGGGGTCAAGCTCCAAAGCATTGTTAATGCGAGAGCAGAGAGACTCCGTATCAGAATCCTCTCCAGAGTCAGATGGGGAAGGGTTATTTGCCAGGTGATCAATTAAGTTGACCTGGCAATCGGCAGGTGAAACGGGGGCGCCTTGAAGGCACGAACGAATGGCAACTAGGGTAGGGAGTAGACCAGGGGGAAAATGTTTATTTTCATGTTCCATGGCAGCCGTAACGCGATTTATTAGCTTATTGTATGTTGCGGGGTCCCATAGATGGCAGGTCGCTAACCAAGGGTTAAAAGGAAGCAGAAGGTCCCAATATGTCTGAAGCTGTTTTACGGAGACCTTCAGTCGGTTAGTATCTAAGAGACCGGCCAGCGCTCTGACTTGGGGTGCCTGAGGAGAGGAGACTCGTGCTCCCATATCGACACTTTGTCAGAGCGAGGGGGACTCTGAGGCACGTTAGTTAGCATGGGGTGGGGTCGCTAATTTAAGCACGATAGGTTAGGGAGAAAAGGAAAGTATATACTGAGACAACACAGAGGAAGAATAGCGCAAGAAAGATTCGCTCCTCGAAATTCCAGTTTGGAGGGGCGGCGGAGGCCAGGCGGAAAGCGAAAGTAACAGAGGTTAAAGAAAGCAGAACAAGAAGGAGAGGAGGCATTGAATTGATAGATACTAGACAGAAGAGAGGGGGCGCCAAGTTATAGAGCAAGGCGCTGGAGATACTTACAGAGTGCCGCTATTTGAGGCCGAAAAGAAGACGAGGCCCTACCGTCGGGGCGCGGCGAGAGGTGGGGAGCCCCACATTGGGCGCCAATTGTGGTTGTTCTGAACCACTTGTTGGCGGAAGGGGAACGCTGAGCAGCAACCAGCGTTCGGGGGCCCAGACGGCGTGGAGGGTGCACGGAGGAAAGACCACCGCGGAGACGAGGTAAGTACGCAGGTCTAATTTATTGAGGAAGTGCACAGCCTTTTATAAGTAGGGTGAGGGGTGGTGTAGGGGGTAGGGCATGAAAAAAGAGGAAGTACGTGTAAGGCATATATGGCAGGCTGGTATTGGGCACAGTTGGTTGCTAGGGAGGGTTTGCTATATGTGGAAGGTGGGAAGGTTTCGCGGGAGCGGGAGCAGGGTGAGCTACTTCCTCAAAGAAGTCTAAATATAGGATCAGGCTTGTTCTTTGTTGTCGGTCGGCCATTTTAGCTTCCTCTTTCTGGCTGCCTCCAACAACCTCCGATGTTGGAGAGAGGTGTTCTGCCGCCTGCACCACCTTGGTTCCTGGTTTTCGTAGCTTTCAGAGCATCTCGTCTTGTCTCTTCCCTATTATGTCATCATCTTGCTGCATGGCTCCCAGGGCCCGGAGGCTCACCGGCACACAAAGCCTGGCAGCCCATGCGCCTTCTATATATATATTGTTTTTATTTTACCAGGAGGTCCCGGGCATCTAACCCAGGTCCCTCCATATGGCAGACAGACACCCAACCATTTGAGCCACATCCTCCCCTCTACATTGTCTTTCGACATTAGAATCTGCTCTGTGAAAAAGACACTTTTGAGGGAATGAACAAAGAAGTCATTGAATTGGAGAAAATATTTCCCAAAAAGCTATGTAACAAAAACATGTATCCTTAATATAAAAATAACTCTCAAAACTAAATAATATGAAGATAAAAGAAAATGAAAATAATTAAAACTGTCCAAAAACTTGAACAGACAATTCACTAAGAAAATACACAGATAGCAATTAGGCCCAGAAAAATATTATCATTACCATTCACTAAGGAGGTACAATTTAAAACCATACTGCATTCTCATACACATAATAAAATGTACAAAATAAAATTGTATAATAATAACTGATAACGCAAAGCACTTACAAGTATGTAGATTAATTGAAACCCTCATCTGTTGCTGGAAAGAACTCACTTAATCTATGATCCAGTGAACTTAGTCTTTTTTATTTACCAAAAGAAATAAAAACATATATTCACATAAAGACCTGTATGATAATGTTTACATTCCATAATTGGAAATATCACATGTCCATCCAGAAGTGAATGGAAGAGAAAACTCTGGTACATGTGTATGAAACTAAAACTAACCAATAAAAAGAGGGATAAACTACTGATTTATTCAACATTACAGAAGGCTCCCAAATACAGTATGCTGAGTGGAAGAAGCCAAACTCAGAAAGTTGCATACATGTTGATTCCAGTTACAAGAACTGGAAGTATACAGACATGATTGACTTCAGAGTAGTTAAGGGGATATTTGGAGATGATGGAAATGTTCTATAATTTGATCATGGTTAAAAAATTGTATATGTTTGTCAAGTTGATATAACTGACACATTGAAATGGTAGATTTTTATTCATATATTAAAATAACCACAGTTTTACAAATACCATCTACATAAATTAATCCTTGCTTCAAAATAGGAGTTACTTTATAGGAAAGATTGTGACTAGAAAACAGTGGAATGTTTTATAGGGTTATTTGCAGGTCATGAAAATTCATTCACACTCATGATATCTGGACTGGTTTTTATGCATATTATCTACAGTAAAACATAAAAAAGGAAGAAAACCTTATTTTGTTTTACCTTTTCTAATGAATTCTATAAACTCCTGTTACTTAAATACTGTTTGACTCCGTCTTACCATCTTACCATTTTAGGGAATACATTTTTGCCATGTGTTCATTTTACATTTGAGTCAAGTTTTTTGCATTTTGAAAAATATAGTTCAGCAATTTTCAAGTCTGTCAGCATCTCTCAAGTTATTAATTAACTTTCTTATTTCAAATTGATTTTTATTCATATCTGTCCTTTCCATTTTTCCTTTTCTTAACTGCATTTTGTATGGTGACATTCTTACATTTACTAAATTTGTCTATTTCTGTTATTTCTTCTGAATTTTAGTTAATTTCTGCATCCTTTAAATCATGTTTTCACATCCTCCAGATGTCTATCTGTCTCTTTTCAGGTACATATGATATTCATGAGGCTTTAATATCCTGTGTTATTTTCTTATATAATATTTAACATATTAAATTAAGGTATTCATTTGCCTCTTATAAAGTCTTATTTTATGCTCTGATGTTCATTATTTTGGGGATATTCTTTGTTCTTTTTGTCATTTTGCAAATTAAATACATTTATATGGAGTTTAATTTTATTTCTTTTATTCTCGCTTTCTTTTCAAATGTGAAAGGCATTTTCACTATCAGAAGGAGGTATAGCTGTAGTTTAGGGATAGTCAAAGTAAATTTTCATACTCTGGTATTACTCTTATATTTTTATGATGGTCTTAAAATATTATCACTCCTAGAGCTATAACTGATACATGAGCTCTTTCTACATCGAGTACCTTGAATCCCATAGCTATACAGCTCTTTCCTTCCTAAGTGGTTTTCTGCACATTAGACCTTATATGTTGCTGCAACTATACTTTCTGAGAACTATATCTTCCAGAATTTCCATTCTTTTCAAAGAACCAATTTTTTTATTCCATTGAATCAAAATTTTTTCTGTTTTTAATTCCCTATTTCAGCCTTGGGTAGGTGTGGTGATTTTTATCTATACATGTACAGCTCAGCCTTCAACTAAGGACCTAGAAGCAACCCCAGGATCAATATTTGAGGCACCTGTTTTTGATTCCCAATATTTAATGTTCCAACTTCTTCAACTGGTGGAAGCTCCATTCTCTACCTTTTCAGATCTTCAAGACATTTATACCCTTTTGGTATTCTGCATTATACTGGTCAGCAATGAGTACAGAAAGGCAGAGTAATCATGATTCTCTTCTCACCTATTTACATTATCTCATCAATAACAGACCTATTATGCCTGTAAACAATTTTAATCTATATTTTGTTCAGGTATGGAGGTAAGTATGATGGCAGGAGGATTCTTGAACCACTTACACCATCATGGCAGAAGCTGAAATCTGACTGATGATTTTACATATCTTCTGATTTGAATGACAATATAGCTTACTATATTTTCTTTACATTTCTTTTCTCTCTTTTTACCTTTCATTAATTATTCTTGATTTTTATTTTATTTTGTGAAAAAATGGATCTTCATTTTTCCTTCTTTTTTGATAAAATGCTATTTCTCTTTTTTCTTTGAATTCATTAATTGTTATTTCTGCTTCAGCATTTTCTGTATCCTTCTTTTTTGGGTTGAATTCATTGGCTTTTCTCTACCACCTAGAGATAACCAATTATATATTTTTAATTTTTACCTGTTTAATTATATAAGAATTAAATATTTCCATTATTCACCTGAGTACTACTTTAACTTATATACAATGATATGCATTATTCATAATGTCATTTATTATATAAATTATTCTTGAGTTAAATATTTTATTTCCTATTTGACAAAGAAAAACTTAAAATTAGATTTTTAGTTTTATGTTCTTTTAATATTAAAATTGAAATATATTTCTTTTTTATATTTTTAATATTGATTTTTCAAATGTATTGCATTTTTGTCAGAAAATTTGGCTCTTTTATGTTAAACTTTAAAAATTTATGAAAATGTATGGATTCATTGCAATCAATTTGTATAAGGGACTCATAGATGGTGGGAAAGAAATTTTCAAATTTTGGTATGAAAATCTGAAATATTTATTCACAGTCCCAATCAATTGGTTGGCACCCTCAAGCAGTTAACTAGGATACTCCTTTTTGGCTTACTTTCCCAGAAGTCCATTGGTTACCTGACCATCATAAGCCCTTATTCTGATTGTTGAACCCCAATGATGTTTAGGTACACCATGACCTACTAGCCACAAAGTTCTGTGTGAGTCAGAGTATTTTGCTTACTGCTTTGAGTCTGTTGTCTATTTTGGCTACCGTGACCACCTTGTCTTGTTGATTAAGTGCTGCCAACCTTGTATCTGATCATCATCATAGTGATTAACCATGCCAATTCAGTGATAGCAGTTCCCTCAGTATTATCTGACTATGGAGAAGAGCAACCACTGAGCTCTTCAGGGATGTTGTTTATCTCACAAATTTATTCTTCACAGTCTTAGTGAAAACTAAGCCCCATTGCCATTCCTAGGTAAAAGGACATAGATTTTTGGGAAGGTTGGAAGGGAGATTAACAGTATAATTTTTTTTATGTGTTTGGTACCCTTCCCCAAGGGGATCTGGACATCCCTTAACTCAAAGGTCTCTGGAACTGTACATTTTCTCAAGTCTGGGAATTGCCTAAAGGGCTGTGAATCTCTTTTTTGAAATTCAGGTTATACTTTCTTGCACTTGATATAGAACTGTTCTTATACAGATCAAGTAATAATTTTGTAGAATGCCCATCTATTTAACTTCTATGTACTCCATTACTTACTAGTGAACTTTATAGGCCTGCGTGAATCAGATTGCTTTGAGTTCACTTTCCATTATGATAGTCATTCTCACCTTATCTTTGGCAATTAAGTTTTGCCATTTGGCTTCTGCCAACTCAGGATCCAATCATTTCCATTGTGCTTAATGATTCCAGTTCTGTGACAGCAGTTTCCACAGTAATATCTGACCTACAGAGAAGAGCAAAAGCAAGGCTTCTTCAGAGATCATGGTGTTAGTCTCAGAAATGTATTCCTCAAATTCCTGCCAAAAGTTATATCCTCTGGACATCCCAAAGTAGGTGACAAGGTTTTACATGATAAATACATTCTAACCTTCCAGTCTCTCTATGCTTTTCATTCCCATATCTAAATTATACTGTGGCAGTCCTGTCTACTTGACCTCAGGTAATATCTACCACCTTTTGGTATATGTTTCACCCAGCCACATAAAAAAAATGGTTAGAGTCTTATTTATCCTGCAAGCAACAACATTGAATCTACAATCTATTCTTTTTTTTTTAAAGTTTTTTAAATTAATTAAAGTATTTATTTATTTATTTATTTCTCCACTTCCTCATTGTTTTGCATTTTCTGTCTGCTATCTATGTGTTCTTCTACATCTGCTTGTCTTCTCTTTAGGTGGCACTGGAAATGGATCCTGCGATCTTCCGGAGTAGAGAGAGGCTGCTCAATCTCTTGCATCACCTCAGCTCCCTGATTCGCTGCATCTCTCATTGTCTCACTTCTGTGTCTCTTTCTGTTGCATCATCTTGCTGTGCCAACTCTCCTGCACAGGCCAGCACTCTGTGCAGGCCAGCATTCAATGTGAGCCAGCACCCCTGCATGGGCTAACCCTCTAAATGGGATAGCACTCTGCTCAGGCCAGCTCAACAGGAGAGCCAGCTTGCTTTTCAACAGGAGGCCCTGGGAATTGAACCCTATACCTCCAATGTGGTAGATGGGGACCCAATCACTTGAGACACATCCACTTCCACACAATCTATTCTTAATGGGCCCATATCAATAAACTCTGTTTGATCCATTTGTATATTCCATCCACCATTTTCCCACGCCCTTAATTTCCATCCCCATACATATTGCCCTGATTTCTATCTATGTAAATTGTAAAACTCATGAATTTCTTTTGGAGTATTGTGTACCTATATAGTTTGTACCTCACTTTTGGGGGACTATTAGGACATCAATTTAGTTATAAGTTTGGATGAAAAGAAGTGTGTGGGAGTGGGTCATGGGAAGCCATGCCAGCCAATTACCTCAGGGAATTCCCTTTGAGTTTCTTCTGGTGAAACAGTATTAATCTCTCCAGACAGAAGAATTAAGGCTGTTTCTTCAGGAGAGGTGATTACAAGCTTTTCAGGCACATTAGGTTAATCTCTTCAGATGGACATTTGATGGCAATTTCCTCAGGGCAGACTAGAGGTAAAGTGAAAATTGGGTGGCTTTTTACACAAGGCAGACCATTATAGGTTTATCTATCAAAAATTCATTGAAAATTTAGGTTTTCAATGTCCCGATTGCCGTCATTATCAAGGCATGTGACCCCATTCCAATTTTCAGGATAACACTCTTTCCCAATAATTTTTATCACTTTAACAGCAGACACCTTGCAAGGTTGGGAATTTAGTTTCTGTAGTTATTCTGCTACTCACAGCATGAGACTCTGGGTTTGATTTTCAGTATCTCAAGTCTGCGGCAACACAAAAAAATTTTCTTCCAGTTCACACATAGAAACTTTCATATCCTTCATTTAATGTTTAAGCTCAACAATTGAAACATTCAGCTCATTCTTTTCTTTTGTAACTGTATTCCACATATTTAGGAATAACCACCCATCATCAATCTCTAACTTTTAACTCCAAAAACTCTCTTATGGTGTGAAAAACACGCAGAGAGTTGTCTCTTACAAACATTTAGGTGGCCATATTCAGTGGTGATGTTTTGTGTATTTCTATTTCCCAAACATGCCATCTACTATTAGTGCCATTTTGATCATTGGAAATAGAGTCATTAGTGCCTTTGAATTAATCAGAGTAGAGAGCCAATTGCAAAAACCCCAGAGCCAAGTCAGAAACCCCATTTTTAAGATCCTGTTTTTCAATAAGTTATATTGGTCCAGATTCTCTATGGAAGCAGAACTGACAGGAGATATCTATAAATACTATGAGATTTTATAAAATTGTCTTATGTGACTGTAGGGCTGCACAAGTCCAAATATGTAGGGTGGCCTGAAAACCAATGAAAGTTTTTGATGACTTCCCTCAGAGAATATGGCTGGCAGAAATAGAGATGAAAATTCTCTCTTCTGACTGTTGAAATCATCACCTCACCTTTTAAAGCATTCAACTTATTGAATGAGATATCTGTCATTGCTGAAAATGTCTTTCATTATAGATATACTCAGACATAGAAACAATCAGATTTCTGATAATTTATCTTATCAGATTTCTGGTAAGAAATTTCTGATAAGAGCATGAAGCACAATAGCAATAGGCCAGTGCTTGCTAGAACAACTGGGCACCATTATATGACCAAAGTGACATGTAAAACTAACCATCACAGATTTGATCAGAGAAGAGAAATAAGTGACTTCATACTTGTGGGAAAGATAATTGAGCTGAAATTTGAACAGTGAAAAATTAATTTGAGAGTTAAATATGCTAGTATTTAATATTGACTTTTTTATTTTTTTATGGGTAAAAATCAAAATTCTCACAATACATACAAACATTTGTAAAATGATATATATAAATATATATGCATATATGTGTATTTGCTTACAAAAATGTTATTTATATATATATATATATATATATATACATATATTTTAAGAGGTGCTTAGATTACCTAAAATATTACACGGAACCCACTGGGATTCCCATGTTGACTTTTAAGAGAGAAAATCATGGGAGACTGCTGGTCTCATCTTTTGGTTTCTACTTTTAAGGAAAAATGGAATTCAAGCATATTAACCTGACATCTAGCTTTGTCTATTTTATTGAATGAATTATTGGCTAGATATTTTTAGGCATAAGTGAATGCATCCTTGCTCATAATATTCATCTCTTTCTTTCCCACAGAAAGATTACATTTGTTAATTTGAAAGAAACTGATAAACCAGGGAGTCAACTTGATTGAATCTTTATCTTAATAATTTGAAACCTTAAGAGACCAGTAGAAGCCTTAAAAATGATCCTCAAGGGTCGGATGTAGCTCAACTGGTTGGGCATCCATCTCCCATATGGAGGGACCCGGGTTTGATCCCCAGGATCTCCCGGTAAAAAAAAAAAAAAAAAATGATCCTCAAATGCTGTAAATGTTTAATTATTGTAAGAGATAGGCATTACTAACATATATTTCAAGTAGGTTTTCCCCTTCATTTAGAAAAAACATGTAAAAAGATCATAACTGGGAAAATAAATTTTAAGATGTGGCTTAAGTTAGCTTAATTTTTTTATTACACAAACTGTCATCCATATATAGTAAGTGCTGTGTCTCTGAAAGTTTGTTTCCTTGTGTTGTGTTGCTTTTAAAGGAATTTTGAGTGTATATTTATACCACACTTACTGTAAAATATGGGTTTTCTAGTAAAGATGCATAAATTATCCTTGCATAATTAATTATATATTGAGTTCCTGAAAGTTATTGTATTGTATCTTACCTTCACCATTGAGAATTTATTTATTGATCACTTTGTTCTGATGTGATTGATATGGTGGAGACATAGGGCAAGCATCCGTTCTGGGAAAATAGTAAATTTTATTAAAGTAATAAATCATCCACCCTTAAAATCTCCTCAAGTTGATAAATCCTAGAAGAAAAATAAACAAAGCAGGATAAATAAGGCTCAAATATGTATGCTCTCATATTGTTTAACCAGATCCTTAGACACTCAACAAATATTAACATATCATCTCAATATATTTTGAGGATATTCAGAATGGATCTAATCAGTTTGAGTAACTGGACAGTGGGAAGGAAATAATGGAATAAAAATCTCTGGTCTTCATTCAAACATTGCAAAAGAAATCTCCAGAAGATGCATCTGAGAGTATGAGGGCACATGGTATAAGAAAATAACATTTGGGAGGTCCTTCACAAGAGTTCAGGAAGAACAATTCAGTTCATAATGAAAGCTGAAGACTTCATCAATATCAATGTGAGGTTATATCAAGCCATTGAATCCTGAGGACATGGCCTCTAATTATAGTTAGTGAAAATAAAATTGCCAAAATATCAATTTAAGTTTTTTAATGAGTATTTTATATGGATCAGTTTGAACAGTCATAGGTATTTAACTGACCATATTTTTCTACATGTGTAAAATGCTGCATTGGAGGGTTGAATAACTCTGTCTTTGGAAATGTTCTAGATATGTAACCAGCATTAACTAAATCAAGACATTTATTCCCTAGTTTCTGACGAGATATATTGATTGACCCTCAGCCTTATTCTGAGCTTTACTTAATGTTAAAAAAATGTACTTTAGTTATGAACCAGTTTTTCTCAAACTTTTTTTATCACCTCTTTAACATTTTTTTTCCCCTTAAACTATAGATGATGGGATTCAGAAAACACAATAGTGTAAAACATATACGGTATCATATCAAGGACCAAAGAAGAGCTGGAATTTGGCTTCACATACTTGAAGGGGATGTCCCATGATAAATTTACACTCCAGTTAGGTGACAGACACAATTGTAGAAAATTTTCTGTCTCCTTTCATCAGAACACATCCTCAGAATGGACAAAAGAATGAAAGCATAGGAGATCAGGGTGATCAGTATAGTAGCTATCTCAATAGAGCCCACAAAGTAGAAGAGTAGAAGTTGTTTGAGTGAGTGTCCGAATAAGAAATAGTGAGGAATGCATGCAGTTCAAAAAGACATTTTTAATTTTACTGGATGCACAGAAAGATAGGCTAAATGTGATCATTGTGTGTTAAGTAGCTTGCAAAGTGTCACCATCATTGAAATCAATGATGAGTGGCACATAGATTTGGGGAGATATATTAACTGAATACTGAAGAGTGTTGTAGATTGTTACATAGTGATCATAAGCTATTGCAACCAACAGAATACATTGAGTAGTGTGGCAGTTTGGCATTGCTTATGAGTTCCAGAAGTGGATATTAGATTATGTTTGTAAACTGATCTGTACCTGGGCATGATTAAATTATGATTAGGGCTTTGATTGGACCATGTCAGTAGGACATTGAGTCCCTGCCCCCATGGTGGGCAGGAACTCACAGAGAAAACTACTTGGAAGAAGAGAAGAGAGTTGGAATTTTGATGCTGGAGTTCTGACCTGGAGCCCGGGAAGTGAACACGCAGGAGAACACAGAGAAATACAGATGGCTCCTTAGACATGGCAGAAACCTGAGGGAGAGAGACAGATTCATTTGTGTGATAGCCTACAGCTGGCCTCGTGGAAGAGCACAACAGCTGAGCTTGGAGAGAAACAGAGCTCTGGGAAGAGAGGAACCCAAAAGGCCTGAACTCTTGGCAGATGTTGGCAGCCATCTTGCTCCTACACATGGCAATATACTTTGGTGAGGAAGTAACTTATGCTTTATGGCCTGGTAAGTGTAGGCTTCTACCCAAAATAAATACCCTTTATAAAAGCCAACAGTTTTCTGGTATTTTGCATCAGCACACCTTTAGCTGATTAATATAAGCAGTCCCAAAAGCAATATATGTTTACCAAAAGAAATATATTTTTGAAAATCAAAGGCATGAAAGAACTTTATTCTCTTCCACAAAACTGACAAACATTTTCAGGGTAATAATTGAAGAATAGCAGTCACCAAGAATGACAACATACCCAGAAAATAGTAAATGTGGTTGTGGAGTCAGGAATCTTCAATGACCAATAGAACCAGTGTCAAATTCCCTATCAGAGTAAAAAGATAGATTGCTAGAAATAGTAAAAACAGGAAAATTTTCAGCTTTTTGTTAGCTGTGAAGCCCATCAGTACAAACATTGTGATTTTTGTCACATTATTCGATCGACTATTATATGGCTCTGTGCTGATGGCAATCCATACATTCCAATGCACATTTATAAATGTTTCTGGTAATATCCCATAAAATAGTGTCTGCCCAATTATGTCATCATATTTTTTTTCTTGGAATGGCATAATGATATACTAGGCAGTGATGACATAGGAAATGATACTGACATTGGATCCACTTGTCTCTATAAATATAGGAACAAATGCTCATTCACTTTTGGCTAAATAAGTCATGTAAAGCACATAAAACAAAACAAAAAATCCTGCCAATTTGCTTTGTTTGTTTTACAGTTAATTTAATGTTAAATTTTCGACCACCTGTCTTCATCATATTAAAATCCACAAAGATGATTGCATAGTGAGATTTTTACTTCCAGAAATGTTATAATGGAAAATGCATACCTGAGTGGTAGTCTTAAATTTTTAATAATATCCATAAAATATTTATCTTTAATAGTCAAAAGAATTAAATTGGTGGAGAAATCACATTTCAGTCTCAAGATTTTACTAAATATAAAGGATTATCTCTGTGAAAATTATTTAATTTAAAATATTTCAGATGACTTAAGTATAGGTGAAATTAAACTTATATTTCAACTTGTTCATAGATATTTCTCTTCACACAAATAACTATTTTGTGCTCTTTTCTGGATATTACCCCATTCCAATATTCTTTTGAGAGCAGTGATTAACAGAGCTGCAGGTTTTTTGCCAGCATAAACTGTGCTGCTGTGTAAGTGCTTGGAAAAGTTGGGCTTGCTGATCCATCAGACTCTGAGGAGAACACATCAATCTATAGATGACTCTCTGACCTTGAAATCTAATTGAGTGAGCCCTACTGGGTTTCAGTGGGTACCATAATCCCCATTGTCATACTAATTTCTCACTGTTGGAAAGAAAATGTTTTTCTATGTGAGTGCCTCCATTGTAAATAGGAAGACCATAATTTGTTGTCTAGGTTTCACATGTACACAAGGGGAATTATCCCTCAGGACAGACCACATCCAGAGACTATTTTGATGTGAGTTTATACTTAACATTGTTTCTTAAATGACTAGTCTTTTGGAATGATCTGATGAATGTTTTTTTGGGTGTAAAAAGTGCATGTCTTTTTGGGGTCCAAAGAGTGATTTGTGGTGGTTTGGAGCTGTATGTACCCAAGAAAAAAATCTTCTTAAATTTATCTATTCTTGTGGGTGTAAATTCATTGTAAGTAGGAGATTTTTTTAATTATTTGCTTTTTATTTTTAAGGAAGCTTTAGATTGTGTAAATGTTACATGAAAAATGTAAGGGATGAACATATGCTCCATCCCTCCCTCTCTCACACTTTCCCACATTGTGACCCAGCTCAATCAGGATAGGCCTTAACCCTATTACTGGGGTCCTTCATAAGTGGAATGAAATTCTTACAGCTAGAGAGAAAGCCACCAGAAGCAAGTAACCAAAGGTACAGAAGCAAATAACCAAAGGTCAAAGGAACCCAGATGGGAAAGAAGAGGCCAGGAGAGGCTACCACATACATTGTCATGTGAGAGAGGACACAAGAACCAATGTTCACCACCAGCCAGCCCCAGAATCCCACAGTCCTAAGGGATAAAACATCACCTCAATCTATAAGCTAATAAATTTCCATTGTTTAAGCTAATCCATTTCATGGTATTTTCATGAGTAGCCAAGGAAATCAAAGACATACATAACAACCAAAATTTTCCATTTTAACCACATTCATATATACAAATCAGTGGTGTTAATTACTGTTCTAGTTTGCTAAAGTCTGCTAATGCAAACATACCAGAAATGGGTTGACTTTTTTTAAACTTTATTTTGTACATTTAATAATCAGAAATATAAATAATTAAAAACCCAAAAGAAAACACAGTTGAATAAAAACATACATTTTGCAATTAAATGTACTGGATACATATAATTTTTTTTGAATCATGCAATGTATTACACAATTTATTTTGTTTATAGTAATGCAGTCACACAGTATTTGTCCTTTTGTGTCTGGTTTACTTTGCTCAACATAATGTCCTCCATGTTCATCCATGCTGTCATATGTTTTATGACTTCATTTCTTCTTACAGTTGCATAATATTCCACTGTGTGAATAGAGCAGAATTTCCTTATCCATTCATCTGCGGATGGATACCTGGGTTGTTTCCAACTATGGGAAATCATGAATAATGCCACTATGAACATCAGTGGGCAGATGTCTGTTCATATCACTGCTCTCAGTTCTTCTGGGTCTATACCCAGTAGTGATATTGCAGGGTCACAAGGCAAGTCCATATTAATCTTCTTTAGGAACTGCCAGACCATCCTCCACAGTGGCTGTACCATTCTGTCTTCCCACAAACAGTGAATAAATGTTCCTATCTCTCCACATCCTCTCAAACACTTTTAGTTCTCGTCTTTTTAATAGTAGCCATTCTGATAGATGTGAAATGATATCTCACTGTAGTTTTTTTTTTTTTTTTTTTTTGCTTGTTTGTGTTTTATATCTTAAAAGATGCTTAGATTACATAAATGTTACACAAAAAATTACAGGGATTCCCGTGTTCCTAATTGCTAGTGATGTTGAGCATTTCTTCATGTGTTTTTATGCCATTTGTATTTCTTTTTTGGACAAATGTCTATTCAAGTCTTATGCCCATTTTTTAACTGGATCATTTGTCTTTTTATTGTTGAGTTGTAACATCTCTTAATATATCCTGGATATTAAAACCTTATTGGATATGAGATTTCCAAATATTTTTCCCATTGACTTGGCTGCCTCTTCACTTTTTTGACAAAGTCTTGTGAGGTACAAAAGTGTTTAATTTTGAGGAGGTTCCATTTATCTATTTTTTCTTTTGTTGCACGTGCTTTGGGTGTAAGTTCCAAGGAACCACCATGCACTACAATGTCTTGAAGATGTTTCCCTACATTTTCTTCTAGTAGTTTTATGGTCCTGGTTTTTATATTTAGATCTTTGATTCAAGAAATGGGCTGATTTTATGATGAGAATTTATTATGATAAAATTCTTCATTTCTAAGGTTGTGAAAATGTCCAAGTCAAGGCATCATTAGAGATGTTGTTTCACCAAAGATCGGCTGCTCCACTGATCCTAACCTCCTGTCCAATGGCAAATCAAAATGGCAGGCAATCTGTGCCTGCTTCTCCAGGCTTACTTTCTTCTCAAGCCCAGCTGTGGGATCAGGCATATGACTTGTCTCTCCTAAGGCCTCATCTCTTCAGCTTAGGGCTGTTCCACTCTTTCCGCCTCCAGACTTCCTCTCAGACTCTCAAAGTTTCTCTTTCTTTATGTGTATGTAGAGGATACTGCAGTCCTCTCACATGAAGGGTAAAAATGGCATCTCTCCTTCACTGTGTCTCTCTGAATGTGTCTCCCATCTATAAAAGTCCCCAGCAAGAGGGCTAAGACCCACACAAGGTCACACCTCACTAAAGTACTAAATTAAAGACACCCAGCTGAATTTAGTCCAATCAAAGTGTCTCACACCCACAGAAATGTTTTAACTCCAAGAACATGGTCATTTTTGGGATTCACAAATCTTCAAACTGTCACAATTATATTCGTAATACAAAAAAGGGTTGGATTAAACAATAGAAATTTATTGCTCAGATTTTCCACAATTGTGTCATAATCAAGGTGATTCTTTGTTCCTGAATATTGTGGCTTTCTGGGGCTCACTTTTTGAACCCTTGGCTTTTTTGTCACATAGCAATGCACATGGTTATGTCATCTCCTTTCTCCTCTAGGTTCCATTGACTTACAACTTCCTCTGTCACTTTCTATGTGCCAATTTCATTTTGATGATAAAGGACTCCAAAAATCAGACTAAAACCCAAACTGACTCAGATGACCACACCTTAACTAAAAAGAGCTTCTACAATAGGTCCTATTTTAAACGGGGTTACAGTCACAAAAATGCATTTAGATTAAGAAATTTTTTAGGGATAAATAATGCAATACCCAGCAGAGTTATATAGTTTTGTTTCTTATATTTTGATGTTTAGTTCTTTTTAGTTGATTTTTCTATAGGGTGAGGGAGATAGAAGTCCACATTCATACTTTTTCATGTAGATATCCAGGTTCCTCAAAATCATTTTTTTTAAATAAACTATTCTTTACCCATTAAGTGGATTCACCATCCTTTAGAAAAATCAATTGGCTACATACACATGAGGTTTATTTCTGAACTCCCTGTTCAGTTCCATTGGTTTATATGTCTGTTCTTGCACCATATCATGGTGTTTTGGTTATTGTAGCTTTGTAATAAGTTCTAAAATTGGGAAATGTTAGTCCTACAATATCCTTATTCCTTTTCAAGTTGGTTTGGATATTTAGATAACCTTATGTAACTTCCATATAAGTTTGATGTTTGGTTTTTAAATTACTATGAGAAAGCTGCTCAAATTTTGATTGAGAGGTCACTGAATCTTTAAACCAAATTGGATAGAATTAACATTTTAATATATTTAGTCTTTCAATCCATGAACATGGAATGTCCTTCCATTTATTTAGGTTTTCTTTAATTACATTAAGCTATGTTTTGTAGTTTTCTGTTTATGCCTTTTATACTTTTTGTTAATCCTAGATATTTGATTAAATTTTTTGCTATTTTAATTGGAATTATTTTCTTCCTTTCTTCTTCATGTTTATTACTAATGTATAGAAACACTCCTAAATTTCCTTGTTGATATATTACCCTGCCACATTGCTAATTTAATCTATTTTCTTTATTAGTTTTGTTGTGGTTTTTTTCAGAATTTCTTATATAAGATCATGTTATCTGAAAATGGGGAGTGTTGTATTTCTCCTTTCCTGTTTGGATGCTTTTTAGTCCCCTTTTTGCCTAATTATTCTGACTAGAACTTCCACCACAATGTTGAATAACAGTGATGAGAGTGGCCTCCTTGTTTTGTTCCAGATCTAAGAGGGAAAGCTTTCAGTTTTTCACCATTGAATATGATGTTAACTGTGGGTATTTCAAAATAATCTCTATCATTTTTACTTAATTTCCTACTATTCCTAGTTTTCTGAGAGCTTTTATCAAGAAGCATTGCTTGATATTGCCAAATGAATTTTCTGCATGTACTGACATCATGTGGATTTTTTTCTTCATTTTGTTAGTGTGGTATATAACACTATTTGATTTTCTTATGCTAAACCACCCTTGCATACCTGAGGTAAATCCCTCCTGATCATGGTGAGTAATTCTTTTAATGCTCTGTTGGATGTGTTTTTTTTTGTTGTTGATGATCATTATTGCATCTATATTAATAAGAGGTATTGGTCCATAATTTTCTTTTGATAGGTCTATCTGGTTTTGGTCTTAGGTTGTTCCTTAACTCACAGAATGAGTTAGAAAATGGTTTCTGTATTAAATTTTTTTGGAGGAACTTGAGCAAGATAGGTGTTTTGGGAATGTTTGGTAAAATCCCCCAGTGAATCTATCTGGACTGGGCTTTTCTTTGTTGGGCAGTTTTTGATAACTGATTTGATTTCTTTCATTGTTATTGATCTGATGACATCTGCCTTTTCTTCTTGAATCACTGTAGGTATTTTGTGTGTTTCTAAGTATTTTTAAAATACATCAAGGCTGTCTAATTTGTTGGGCTCTGTTTTCCATAGTATCCTCTTTTGCTTCTTTTTAATTCTGTGAATTGGATGATAATGCCCTGCCCTTCATTTCTGATTTAATTATATGTCTCATCACTCATTTTTTTTTACTTCTCAGTCTAGTCAAAGTATATATTTTCTATATCTTTTCCAGGAATCAACTCTTGATTATCAATTTTCTCTATTTCTTTAATCTCAAATTCATTTATCTCCACTATAAACTTTGTAATTTCCCATTCTCTGTTCCCTTAGTGTTTAGTTTGTCTATTACTTTTAGTTTCTCAAGTTGTGAGATCTTTCTGGTTTTTTTGAAGTAATAATTTAGACCTATGAATTTCCTTCACACCACTGCCTTTGATGCATCCTATAAGTTTTCCTATGTTTTTTTTTTTGTTGTTGTTGTTCATTCACATCAAGATATTTCTTAATTGCTTTAGAACTTATTCTTTGACACATGGATTGTTTGTGTGTGTTTTGACTGATTTCCTAATATTTGTGAAATTTCCAGTTATCCCAGAGATTTTGATTTCTAGCTACATTCCAATGTTTTCAAAGAAAAGACATTTATGATTTCTAGTTTGTTAAATATATTAGGACTTCTTTTGACTTACCATATGGTCTATGTTGGAGAATGCCACATGTGTACTAGAGATTAATGTGTATTTGGTATTGTTAGGTGAACAGTCTGTTAGTTTTTGTTAGTCATTCATGTCTTCTAAATTTTTTCAATATTCTGTTGAGATGCCCTAACCATTAATGTGTATGATATACTATCATCTACTATTATTGTAGAACAATTTATTTTTTTCTTCAAATCTGCCAATATTAGCTTCGTATATTTGGGGTTCTGCTTTTTTTGATGCATATATATTTATAGTTTTTATATCTTCATGTGGAATTGAACTTGATATTAGTATATAATGTACTTCTTTGCACCTACTTTGTACCATATTGAGCCCCTTCTCATTTACTTCTGTATATTTTTTTCAGAAATTTTTATTATGTTTACTATGGGGCCTCAATATAACATCATAAATCTTTAACAACTTATATCAACTTGCAAATTCTTATGATTTGGTACCAGTTTAACATCAATAACGTACACAAAGTGTTCCTGCATACCTCCATTCTTTAACCTTTATAAAAATTACATCTTTACCCATTGAATGTCATAAACTATATAATTGTGATTACTTTTTGCATTTTCATTTTATAAATTGCAACAATGAATAGTGGAGTTAAATATAGGAAATATAATACATTAATACTGGGGTTTATAATTACCCATTTATTTACCTGTAACAGAAATATTAATTTTTTACACCACTTTAATCTACACTCTAGTAACCTTTCCTTTAAATTTGAAAAACTCTTTTTAGCATTGATTGTAGGGCAGGTCTTGTGGTGACGAAAACCCTCAGCTTATTTTTACTCTAGGCTTGTCATAATGACTTCCTAATTTTTAAGACAGTTTTTCTGGCTACAAAGCTTATGGTTGGGAATTCTTTTACTTCAACACTTAAAATATTTTGTCCTACAGAATTGTTCTCTCAATTGTTTCTGATGAGAAGTCTTCTCTCAATTTTATATAATACATTGCTTTTATCTTGCAGCCTTCAGAACTCTCTTTGTCCTTGGTATTTGACAGTTGTTCTACAACATATCTGGGCATATATTTTTAAGTTTATCTTGTGAAAGGTTTGTTGAAATTCATAAATGTGTACATCAATATCTTCATTGAATATGGAAAGTTTTCTGCCATTATGTTTTTGAAGATTCCTTTAGAATGAATCATTTCCATAGTCTTATCTTATATTTCACTGCTTCTTTTTTTCTGTCAGCTCAATCTGATCTAGAAAACCTGTAGGGAATTTCTTGTTTCTTCTTGTGTACTTCAATTCCAGTACTTTTTGTTTGTTTGTTTGTTTTGGTTTCTTTGAAAATTTTCTATCTCTTTACTGAGATTCTCATATTGTTCATTCATTGTTTTATGATATCCTTTAACACTTTCTTTGTGTTTTACCTTCCCTTCTTTATCAATTTGCTGAAATTTATATCCTTGACCAGTATGTCCAAAGGTTTTTGAACTTATATCCTGCTCCTTTGGATGAGCCTTTATGTCTATTTCTTTCTTATTCTTGCACATTGTACCTTTAAATATTTTAATATTGTAACTTTGGGATTTTTTCCCTGAGCTGCGTGTTTAATAGTTTTATATCCAGCCGGCTGGTATAACAGGTATCTCCTTGAGTGACAGGAGCTTGAAAAAAAATACAAACTACTGTTTTCACTGCTCTGTATGTTTATCTAATTTAGAGATTAACCCTTCTATCTAGAATATCAAACTGAGACAAATATTTGGGATCCTTTGATTTTCTGAATCTGTGTTTTGTTTTGTTTTGGGTTTGTGATCATGGTCTTAGAAATTCCCCTCTTTATTGGTAGATGAATGCCTCTCCAACTTCCAGCATCCTCTACTGTGTGTCTTAAAGCCAAGTATCTTTTTCTCCATGCTGCCTTCTTGATTGTTTTTACAGTGCTTCAGTTGTCCAAGAACTCATTCAGCCTGCAGTCCCAAATTCTGGAAAAGCAAATCAGAGATCAGTATTTGGATCAGTCATTCAGATTGCCTCTGGATCGATGGGAACTAAGATACATGTGCTTGCTTCTTTCACAACAGAGACAAGAACCCACAGTGAGAGTACAGGCTTGCTCATAAAGGTGCCTGAGAAGAGGTTGGGGAAAGTCCAGCTTCTCCTTCAAATTTCAATTCAAATTTCAGTGATTTCCCTGTTATTGCTATCCTTTAATTGCTTTCTGGAGTTTTGATGATGATTGCTCTGCCAGGTTCTGCTAGTTTTTCAAAGATGCTGTTGGCAAATTCAACCTTGGAGTGTCTATGCTGCCATGGATGCCTAGAACTACAATAATAAAATTCACTAAAATAATGTGAGGATGCAAATTTTATCCCAAGGGAAATCACTAGCAATATAATAAAATGAAGCATGGTTTAAAAAAGCAATAGAGAAAATAAAATTTAATATTAAATTTTTATTAACCCAAATAGAAGCCAGGAAAGAAGAGAATTACAAAAATGAATGATATAAATTGAAAATAGCACAATAATTATTATCTGATACCTTTGGTACTGATCACTCAGTCTCAAATTCTACATGTATCAAACATTTGAATGAGTTTTTTTCAAAAGCAGTGGAATATAATTTTCTAATACAGTACTTTTTTTTCTTACTTAGATTTCTTTTCTTCACTTTTTTCCACCATTGACAATATAATATCTTTTACTACTTCATATGCCATTTTCTGGAGGCCTGTTATTGTTATCAGTAACAGTAATTCCAGTCTTTTCTTTCATTCTATGTACTAAAGTACTTAATAACAGGGACTCTATAGCCAGTAAGTTTAGGTTTGAATCCTGATATCACTCTTAAGAGCTATGTGGACTTCAGTGGAGTCCTTAGAGTTGATGTGCCTTTGTTTCCTCAACTGTTGTTATAGGTAATAATGGAACCAGCTTAGCATTCTTATAAAGATAAATTACTTAGT